>CM059870.1:19329564-19359691 GCA_030490815.1 Acer saccharum
CTTAGGTGATTCACGTTCGTGCTAGGATTGAAGATCTTGCGGATTACCATCGACGTAAGTCAATCGGATCACGCGACAAAAGGTATTCTTCTTTTGTTAGATAATATATATGTTTAATTGATTAAAGGGTTTAAGGTTCATAAAAAGGAAAAATTTTTAAAAGTTACTAAATCATTTTTAGTCTCGCTTCCGCTGCGTGTACTACTGCGATTTTTCCCTACAATTGGTATCAGAGCCTAGGTTGAACCCTTTTAATTAATTAACGTATATATACGTGGATCGATTTCTTTTTATTGTGATTATGCATGTTTAGAAAGAGATGGCACTCTAGGTATTCGCATATATAATTACATGTGATGTATGGATTTATATATGTTTTATGTGGATTGTTATTGCTCGATTTTGTTCCTAGATTTTCAATGTATTTTTGTTATGGAATTGTAACAAGAAGGGTGGTATATTATCGCCATAATTCCTTCTTGGTAGTTGCTAGGTTTTATTTTATTTTTTTTAAAAGGTGCAGTATTTTTTTAAGATTACTACTGCAGTTTTTTGTTTAATTTTTTAGTGCAGTTTTTTATGTGTAAAAATACTACAGTGAATAAAAAAAAAAAAAAAAATTAATACTGCAGTATTTTATTATTTTATACTGCTGTAATGTATTTGGGTGTTGAAGATTCGAAGACACGAAGAAAAACGAAGCAACCGGAACCGAGAACGAGCACCGTGCGCACCCTAGGAGTTGATTGGGCTGCGCATGGCAAGCCCATTACATGGTGGGCTGCGCATGGCAGCCTTGTGTGGCCTTATGGGCTGCGCATGGCAGCCCCTTTGTGGGGTTGTGGGCTGTGCACGCCCATGGGAGAAGGCCGAAGGATGAGCGTATGGTTGATGGGCCACTTGAAGATCTTGTATTCCTAAACAATTGTAATTTACTTGTTTTTCTAGGATGGGCCAAAATTGTTGCTATTTAATTTATGTTTAAATATTACAATATTTGTTATTGTATGATAACATGACATATAGAATAGGAGTGCCACTCATATATCTCTTTTTGTATGAACATGCATTGAATGATTTAGGTATCTAAATTGGCATCTAGATAACTTGGTAAATCATTCTTTGGGATTTAATCACACGCCTTAAATATTTGAGTGGGAGAAGGTGTTTTTTGTAACACCTATGGCCTCCAAGGTTAGTTGAGCTTTATTATTTATTGGTAATCCCCCCAAGGGGCGTCCATGAATGGAATTTAGCAACATACTTCCTTACAAGGATAGACTAGACAATGGACTCAAACGAGATCTACTCCCCAAGGAGGGATTTTCGTGAGAGAAAATTGAGGGTCGATATCTTGGTAACACACTCAATGTAATTTTATTGATATCCTCCCAAGAGTTCTTGTCAGTAAAATTGCAAGGCTAAAATTGAAAACGCTGGTTGTTATGTTAACAATTAGGTGGGACCTAATCTAACTAGTAAATGGTGCGAACTCCCAAAGGAGGCGTAACATTTATGGGTGTTGGATCACTGTTGAATTTTATGATTGAGTTATTTATTTAATTCAAGATAAATATTTAAAAGTGCTTTATCATGATTATTTACTTATATATGTTTTGTTTTATTCAGAAATCATGACCCCATCACTTATAAACATCCTGAAAGACAACACTTTAACTGGAGATAATTATGTCACATGGAAAAGGAAAATTGGGTTGTTGCTGCAAAGTGAAAAACATAAGTTTGTTCTAATTACTCCTAAACCACCTGCTCCTAATAATGAATCTAGCATAATGTATAGAGATGAGTATGAGCAGTGGAAGACTTCAGATGATATGGCCAAATGTTACATTATGGCCACTATCTCCAACGTGTTGCAACAGCAGCATGAAGGAATGGAGTCCGCTGCTGATATAATGATGTCTCTAGAGGAGATGTTTGCTATGAAGTCCAGGACGACTAAGAGAGAGGCAGTGACTGCTTTTATGAATCTTAGGATGAAACCTGGACAGGCTGTGAAAGATCACATGATGAAAGTCATAGCACATCTCAACATTACTGAACTGCATGGCGCTGAGATAGATGGTGAATTGATATGGTTGTCAATTCATTGTCAGATTCCTTTGATCAGTTCAAATTGGACTACACTTTGAACAAAAAGGAATACACCTTACAAGGCCTGATGCAAGATGTTCAAAGTGCTGAAAAGATCCTTGTGAAAGGCAAAGGTCAAGAGATTCATATGGTTGGTAAAGTTGCTACTGTTAAGGCCCGTCAAAAGGTCAAGAAACAACAGAAGAAAAAGCAACTTGGGCCTATCAAGAAGGAGACCAAGAAAGTAACCAAGATCAAAGGGAAATGCTTCTTTTGTGGTGAAAAGGGACATTGGAAGAGAAATTGCCCAAAGTCCCAGAATAAGAAGGAAGAAGGTAATGTGAGTTATCTTGAAACATGTTTTTTGGCTGATTCTACAGATTCTTGGATCATAGACTCAGGAGCCACTAATCATGTTTGTTATTCCTTGCAGGGGTTCCAAGAAAGGAGAAGGCTGAGTAAGAATGAAATCAATTTGCGCTTGGGCAACGGAACGTTAGTGTCTGCAAGTGCAGTGGGAGATATTAGAGTTTATTTGGATTCTAGAAGGCATTTAGATTTAATAGACGTTTATTATGTACCTCAATTCAAGAGGAATTTAATTTCAGTTTCTTGTTTGAATAAATTTGGATATTCAGTTACTTTTAATAAAGTTTTTATTATTAGTAAGAATGACAAAATATTTGCCAAGGTACATTGGAAAACGGTCTATACTTTTTGCATAGAAATATCTCTCACTCGTTAGACACAGAATTAATGGAACCTGATCATAAAAGAGTAAAATTATCAATAGATGAAACCTACCTTTGGCATTTACGCTTAGGTCATATTAACCTTAATAGGATTAAAAGATTGGTAAGTGACGGACCTTTAAGTGACTTAAAGGTTGATGATCTACCAACTTGTGAATCTTGTTTGGAAGGTAAAATGACCAAAAGGACGTTCTCTGCCAAAGGTACAAGAGCCACTGAATGTTTAGGATTGATACACATTGATGTATGTGGACCTATGAGCATTCAAGCTAGAGGTGGATATGAGTACTTCATCACCTTCACAGATGATTACTCGAGATTTGGTTATGTGTATCTCATGCGACATAAGTCGGATGCTTTTGACATGTTCAAAGCATTCAAAGCTGAAGTGGAAAATCAGCTTGAGAAACACATAAAAATCTTGAGATCTGATCGTGGTGGAGAATATCTATTTGGTGAGTTTCAGTAATATCTTATTGATAATGGGATAGTTTCTCAGTTTTCTGCACCAGGTACACCTCAACAGAATGGGGTAGCAGAAAGGAGAAATAGAACTCTTTTGGATATGGTTAGGTCTATGTTGAGTTATTCAACACTTCCTATTTCTTTTTGGGGATATGCTTTACAAACTGTTATATACATTCTAAACGATGTACCATCTAAGTCTGTTCCTAAAACACCGCATGAGTTGTGGACTGGGCGTAACACTTAAGGATATTGGTTGTCCTGCGCATGTGTTAAAAGGAAAGACAGAAAAGATGGAGTCCCGTTCAGAAACATGTATATTTGTAGGGTATCCAAAAGAAACTAAAGGATATTATTTCTATAGTCCTTCAGATCTTAAAGTATTTGTTTCGACAAATGCTAAATTTCTGGAAAAGGACTATATGAATGATTTTGTGCCTAGAAGTAGAATTGTCCTGAATGAGATGTCAGGAGATACAATTCCATGAGAGGTTACACAACCTAACCCAATTGTAAGTTCCGATCCAACACAAGATCAACAACCTACCATTCCTCGTCGTAGTGGGAGGGTTAGAACACAACCCGAAAGATACATTAGTCTGGGAGAATCAGTGGAAATCTCCCGGATGACGATGATCCCTACACGTACAAGGAAGCTATGGAGGATGTTGATAGTCGCCATTGGCAAAAGGCAATGCAATCCGAGATTGAATCTATGTTCAATAACAAAGTCTGGTCCCTTGTAGACTTGACTAAAGGGATAAAACCCATTGGGTGCAAGTGGGTATACAAGAGGAAAAGAGGTATGGATGGAAAAGTGGAAACCTTTAAAGCTAGATTGGTAGCTAAAGGGTATACACAGAAAGAAGGTATCGATTACGAGGAAACCTTCTCTCCTGTGGCCATGCTTAAATCCATTAGGATACTCTTATCCATTGCAGCATCTTTAGATTTAGAGATTTGGCAAATGGACGTCAAGACAGCTTTCCTTAATGGAAGTCTTGACGAAAGCATCTACATGATGCAACCAGAGGGATTCATTGAAAAGGGCCAAATGGAAAAGGTATGCAAGTTGCAGAAATCCATATATGGATTAAAGCAAGCATCCAGATCCTGGAACATAAGGTTTGATCAAGCTGTCAAAGGTTTTGGATTTATTCAGAATCCTGACGAACCTTGTGTATACAAAAGGATTAAGGGCGACAAGTTGGTTTTCCTGATTCTTTATGTTGATGATATACTACTCATTGGAAACGATGTAGGTGTATTGACATCAGTAAAAGAATGGTTAGCAAAACAATTTGATATGAAGGACTTAGGAGAAGCAAGTTTTATTCTAGGTATTCAAGTAATAAAGGATAGAAAGAATAGAACGATTGCATTATCCCAAGCTTCATACATAGACAAGATCTTGTCTAGGTTTTCCATGCAGGATTCCAAGAAAGGTATGTTACCTTTCAGACATGGAATCAAGCTTTCTAAGGAACAAGTTCCTAAGAATGAGCATGAAGAGCAATTCATGAGTAGAGTTCCATATGCCTTGGCAATTGGAAGTCTCATGTATGCAATGCTCTGTACTAGACCAGATATTTGTTTTGCTATTGGCATAGTTAGCAGGTTTCAATCGAAACCTGGTCCTGATCACTGGATGGCAGTCAAGCATATTTTTAAGTATCTCAAGAGAACGAGAGATAATATGCTTGTATACTCTGGAGGGGATTTGATTCCCATTGGGTATACAGATTCTGATTTTCAATCAGATTCTGACTCCAGAAAATCCACATCAGGGGCTGTGTTTACTATTGGAGGAGGAGCAGTTATATGGAGGAGTATCAAGCAATCTTGTATTGTTGATTCCACCATGGAAGCTGAGTATGTTGCTGCATGCGAGGCTGCCAAAGAGGCTGTTTGGCTCTGCCAATTCTTGATTGACTTGGAAGTAGTTCCTAGTACGAATAAGCAGATCACTATCTACTGTGACAACAGTGGAGCAGTGGCTAATTCGAAAGAACCAAGAAGTCACAAGAGAGGTAAACACATTGAAAGAAAGTATCATCTTTTAAGGGAGATTGTTCAAAGAGGTGACATGACGATTACCAAAATCGCGTCAGTAGAAAATCTAACGGATCCCTTCACAAAGGCTCTACCTCAGAAGAGTTTCGATGGGCATCTAGAGAACATGGGCATGAGAGATATGACACATTTGCTATAGCGCAAGTGGGAGATTGTTAGGATTATGCTCAATAGCAAGAGTGTAATATTGTAATTAACAATCTTTTTCATATTAATAAAGTGATTTCTGGTTTAACAAATCGTATAGCATTTATAGTTTAATATTATAATTGTCAAAGTAAATAATCATAAGGTCTAAAGACTATGAGAAAAGAAGAATTGTTCGTACATCTGGATATGTATGTGGTAGACACAATTCTTTAGTTAGTCTTGAATAATGTTCACAACTTAAGTTAAAGGTTGGGCACCTTTATCTTGTTAAAGTTGTAGAATTCTTTTACTAGCATTTGAGTGGGATCAAATGAGATATGATGAGTCTAAAATCATCGGAGTGTCTTCGAGTAAAAGAATCTAGTGCACTGGGTGCATTGAACTGGATCACAATGAAAAGCTTTATCTAGAACCGTCAATAGATAATAGTCTTTTCATTATCAGGACAATCGGAGAGTCTATCTTAATCCTGAGATATATGATGGACTTATGGTTGCAAGTGATATCATTTGAGTTATCAATGAGTACGATTATATTGCATAGTCTATCCTCGATAGTTTGGTGATATTCATTTGTTAATCGATAGAGGACTTCATTTATAGATATGGACATCGTGGCTCCATTTATTAAATGAGAGTATAATATCATCATATGGATGTTTTGAGGTAATTGGATATTAAATCTCAACGTTAAGTTTTCAATAGTGTCTATTGAAAACATGGCTTCTGGACAAGTCAAAATATCCAGGTTCAAAACGTGGTCATATGAGTAAATATGGTAACTTGGAGAGTTATAGGCGGTCTATGAACTCTTGGCGATTACTGATATTAATCATGAGGATACACTATCTCCAACATGATTGTCTAGGGTATGAATGAGGAACATCTTCCTTTTCTGTCTTTATTTAAGAGTTCAATTTTAGCTCTTTAGTGGAATGAGTTAAAATTAATGGATTGGATCTAAGTGAATCATTTGTTGATTGTGATTAGGTTATGTCTATTGAAGCTTAAATTTAGATAGCCCGCCAAGATCCTCAATCCACACGGACTTGCATGGATCACTTGATATATTCTACCGGACCAATTTATGGGTCCATTTAGAATTGCATTTAATATATTAAGAATATAATTTGCACATTATTTATTTAATGGGCTGCTCAATTATATTAATATATTAATGAAAGACATGTGGGCTTGTTTCTTTTAGTAAAATAGGTCTGGTCCACATGTGGGCTTTTTATTTAAAGTCCAATGGATTAAATGAAATAAGAAAATAATATATGGCCCATTTATTTTAAGTGGGGCGGCAAGGGTTAATATATTAGCCTATATATTATTTTGTTTCATTGTTTAATTAAATAAGAATTAATTAATTAATTAATTAATTGTTTAATTAAGAAACAAATCTTTTCTGATTAGGAAATATGATTCCTAGAGTTATACTATTGGTAGTAGTATACTAAAATTAAAAGACTTGTTTGATAAGAAAATAAATAATTAATTTTATTTATTTAATCAAATAAGAAGTCTTTTTTATTTAGTCAAATAAAAGAATAAAATATCTATGAGTTGGATTAGGGTTTGAAGTCTTAAACTAGATGGAAATTAGGGTGCAACACAAACTCTTTTTGGCTTGTGTATTGCGGCAACCCTAGTCCCTTTTAGTGTAGAATTCGGCCACCCTAATAAAAAGAAGGAAAGAAAATTTGGCCACCTATATATGTGGACTTATAGAATTCGGCCACTCTAAGGTTTTGTGCTTGAGAGACAATTTTCTTCTTCTTCTTAATTCATAGAGAGCATTATTTTTATTCTACCAAAAACAAAAAGAGTGATAGATTATTCTTTGATGGTACACTATTTGCTTGTTCATCAATAAGCTTGTGTGTACAACATCGATTTAGATTCACGCGAGTTTCGATCATTAGATTGAAAACTCAAAAGTGACCGAAATAATCTTAGTCTTCTTTTGATTGTTTTTGTGACTAACAAAGAAAAGAAAAGTTTGTTTGTCCATTCACAGGTTTGCAATTCAAAGAAAAGGGAGACCACGCTCTTAGGTGATTCACGTTCGTGCTAGGATTGAAGATCTTGCGGATTACCATCGACGTAAGTCAATCGGATCACGCGACAAAAGGTATTCTTCTTTTGTTAGATAATATATATGTTTAATTGATTAAAGGGTTTAAGGTTCATAAAAAGGAAAAATTTTTAAAAGTTACTAAATCGTTTTTTAGTCTCGCTTCCGCTGCGTGTACTACTGCGATTTTTCCCTACAGTAAGGCCAAACGACACACTGGTCATTAGTGCTCGGATTGGTCACATGGAGGTTCATCGGATTTTGATTGATAATGGAAGCTCAGCAGATATTTTAAGTACAGAGGTGTATGATCAGTTGAGACTGGACAGGAAGGTCCTGCAGCCCTTTCATACCCCACTCAGAGGGTTTGGCGGGGTAGAGTTGAGGTCACTTGGCATAGTAAAACTACTAGTAATGATCGGGAAAGCCCCTTGTCAGAAGACAGTGCTACTCGATTTTGTGGTCGTAGACACATAATTGGCCGTACATTGCCTTATTGGGCCTACCATTTCTGAATAAAACTAAGGCAGTAACGGCAATGTATGCTCTCATGATGAAGTTCCCAACGGAGTATGGAGTAGGAGTGGTCAAAGGATCACAAGAGATGGCGTGAAGGGCGAATCTGTCAGTCTACAAGGATAGAGATGTACCCAAGTGTACACAGTATCCGCCGAGCGAGCCAACAATGAATCTGAGAAGCAAGCAGAGGCACTGAAGGAATTCAAGTTGGATCCCAGAGAAGAACCCGAAGCCAAAAAGGACGAGCCAACCGAAGAGGTGATGCTAGACCCAGATGAGCCGAGTAGAACGGTAAAGATAGGGGCAAGCCTAAGTGAAAATGTCAAAGCCAAACTTATCACACTGTTGAGGGATTACAGGGATGTATTCGCTTGGGGTCATGAAGATATGCCCGGGATAGACACGAAAGTGATATCGCATTATCTCTCCATCAATCCGGAGTTCTGACCAGTGGTGCAAAAAAGACGACTGTTCAACCCGGAGAGAAGCATGGCTATTAAGAAGGAAATGGAGAAGTTACTTTTTACAAGATCAATAAGGGAAGTCAAGTACCCGGAATGGGTGGCCAATGTAGTGCTGGTGAAAAAGAAGAACAATTAATGGAGGATGTGTGTAGACTTCACGGATTTAAACAAAGCTTGCCTGAAAGATAGCTTCCCACTCCCGAGGATTGACCAATTGGTAGATGCAACAGCAGGACATGAGTTATTGAGTTTCATGGATGCCTACTCGGGATACAATCAAATCCGAATGAACAAGGCGGATGAAGAAAAAACAGCTTTCACCACGGATCAAGGGTTGTATTGCTATAAGGTCATGCCGTTCGGACTAAAGAATGCTGGGGCAACGTACCAGAGGTTGTTGAACAGAATATTTGCTTGACAAATTGGGAAAAACATGGAGGTCTATGTGGACGACATGTTAACCAAGAGTGTCACGGCGGAGAAACACTCAGAAGATTTGAAGGAAACCTTCGATGTCCTAAGAAGGTATAAGATGAAGCTCAACTCGAATAAGTGTGTTAGGGGTACCATCGGGGAGGTTTTTGGGTTTTCAAGTACATCAAAGAGGAATCGAGGTAAACCCCGAGAAAATCAAAGCATTGGAAGAAATGGCTTCGCCAAAGACACTAAAAGATGTGCAGAGGCTGACGGGATGTCTCGCATCGCTCAACCGGTTCATTGCAAAGTCGACAGACAAATGCGCCCCATTTTTTAGGGCAATAAAAAAGGGGAAAGGGCTCGAATGGAGCGAAGAGTGTGAAACAGCCTTTCAGAAGCTGAAAGAGTATTTGGGACGAGCACCCATTCTCTCAAAACCGGTGGTCGGAGAGACCTTGTACCTGTACCTTTTGGTCACTGAAGTGGCGGCAAGTTCAGTACTGATTCAGTTGGAGGAAGGAGTTCAGAAACCAGTATATTACACAAGCAAGGCATTGCTACCGACAGAAACCAGGTACTCACCAGTTGAGAAAGTAGCGCTCACTCTGATCACAGCAGCTAGGAAATTGAGGCCTTATTTTCAAGCACATACAATAGAGGTATACACTGACTTCCCGCTGAAACTCATCTTACAAAAGCTAGAACTGTCAGGAAGGCTGACCAAGTGGGCAGTGGAGCTAAGTGAATTCGACATCAGATAGACCCCGAAAGCAGCAATCAAGGGGCAGGCAGTGTCATATTTCATAGCAGAATTCACCGAGCCGGATGTCGAGGTAAGAAGATTAATGGAAGGTGAACAGGTGAATAAATTCCAGTGGAAGTTACATGTAGACGGACCATCAAACAACCATGGCAGCAAGGCAGGAATAGTCATAACAACCCTAGAAGGAGACGCTGTGGAGTGTGCCATGAGGTTTGACTTCAAAGAAACCAACAATCAAGTAGAGTATGAGGCTTTATTGGCCGGCTTAAGGGTCTGCATAGCATTGGGAGTGGATGAGTTGGAAATTTTCAGCGATTCACAAGTTGTGGTTAACCAAGTGCTGGACGAGTACCAGGCGAGAGATTAGCACATGATAACTTACCTAGACATAGCAAAAACGTTGCTCAGAAGATTCAAGAAGTACAAAATCTCTCAGATCCCTCGGGAAGAGAACGAAAAAGCATATGCCTTATCCAAATTAGCATTAGCCACCACTTGTATCAGGTCTAAAGCAATACCAGTGGCTCACTTGACTAAACCAAGTACAGCAGAATCCGTGGAAATCGTGATAGCAGAGATCCGACTGAGCCTAGATGATTGGACAACCCAGCTTAGGAGATACTTGAAGGAAAACGTATTACCAGAAGATGCTGTGGAAGCTAAGCGCCTCAAATATAGATCAACCCGGTACACAATTCTGAGAGGTGAGTTATACAGGAGAGGGTTTTCGAAAGTACTGCAAAGGTGTGTCGCTGGCGAAGAGGCTAACAAGATCCTCAAAGATGTTCACAGTGGGGTGTGTGGGAATCATATCGGGGGTAAAAGCCTAGCCCATAAGGTACTTAGGCAAGTATTTTACTGGCCGACCTTATTTGCTGAGGCGCAGCGATTCATAGAAAGCTGTGAGACCTGCCAGAAAATAGCAAATGACATTCGGCAACCCCTAGAATTACTCAGAAGCTTAACCTCATTTTGGCCCTTTGCTATGTGGGGCCTCGACCTTATAAGACCAATGCCTACAGGAACTAAGGGAGGAGCAAAGCACGCTATTGTGGCAGTGGACTACTTTACCAAGTGGGCAGAGGCAGAGGCACTCGTACACATCACCGAAGCAAACACCACCAACTTTATCAAAAAGAACATAATATACAAGTTCGGGATCCCGAGCATTATCATAACAGACAATGGGACCCAATTTGACAACAGCAAATTCAGGGAGATGTGCAAGGAATACAAAATCACGAACCATTATGCATCACCCGCCCATCCTCAAACCAATGGCCAGACTGAGGCAATGAACAAGGTGATCAAGCACACGCTGAAAGTGAAGTTAGAGGCAAGGAAGGGCAGCTGGGCAGACAAGCTACCCGAAGTACTGTGGGCATACCGAACAACTGTGAGGTCATCCACATGGGAGACTCCTTTTGCACGGGCATTCGGAATAGAGGCCGTTATCCCAGTAGAAACAATTTTCACATCTCCCAGGGTTCAGTTATGTAGCCCAGAGCACAATGTCAGTATGTTGCAGCAGAATTTAGATGAATTGGAAGAAGTCAGAGATGCAGCACAAGTAAGGAATGCAGCATACCAGCAAAGGGCTACAAGGTATTACAACTCTCATGTTCGCGTGCGTAGATTCCAGCTCGAAGATCTAGTACTGAGGAGAGTGTCCCTGAACACCAAGGACAGATCAGCAGGATCTCTCGCTGACAAATGGGAGGGACCGTACATCATTAAAGGAATTACGGGACATGGAGCCTTTATGATAGCCCGACCAGAGGGTAGCTTAGTCCCCCGACCATGCAACGCACAATACCTTAAGATTTTCTATCCTTAAGAGGCCTATCTCCACCTTTTGTTTTAATTTATTTTGATTTCGCATTTTTTGCATGTTTTTTTAATATGTTTCTAGACTTTGTCGTTTGGATTATTTGAAAGTTCAGTTGCTAATAAAAGAGAATATTCGTGGAAAGTCACTGAGTTCATGAATCCATGCTCAAATCAACTATGCTGAACCAGAGGATAATAACGGTCACTCAAAGGCCGACCAAATAAACATAGAAAAAGAATTTTTTAGGTGCTATGAAACCGCAAAAGAGCTGGCGAATAGTGCTCGAAGGGCGAAAAAGCTAGAGCAGCGTGCCCGCCGAGTTAAGACGGTAAAGACACACCTTTTAGCAAAAAAGGCAAAGCCGAGGCACAAGGATAAACTGGAAAACTGCTTGGAGCGCCGCCAGAAAGGCTGGTGAGATGCGCAACCGTGTTGGCCGGTATATATTATCCCAACGATTCGGTAAAACCTTGCACAGATAAAACCAGGAGATGTCCTAGGTGACATGTGCAAGGACCCTAGCGTATGGTCGTGGTGAGCCTCGACGTAACGTTGGGGCAAAGAAACTTTAACAAAAGGTTAAAATCCAACTGCCAGTCAATAAGACACTCTGAAATTTCCCTTAAGTAGTGCAGAATATACCTAGGGGGGGTGAATAGGTATAGGCTCCAAATTCTTCCAATATTAAAAAACAACGCGGAATATACAAAAGAAAATGCACACTTGATTAGATTTAACAAATGAATTGATTTCACTAATACAAGAGTTAATCAATTTACAAGATATGCAATCAATGTAAGATATGGAAGATAAAGAAAATATAAAACAAAAATGAACACATGTATTTTTACGTGGTAAAACCTTAAAGAGGAAATATCCACGGGTTGATACCACAACCACCGGCAAAGCAATCCACTATGTGAAAAAGGACTTACACACTCAAGCTACCAACTCATGATATCCGCTCAAGCTATCAACTCCTAATCTACCCTAGGGCTTGTGAATCACCAAGCCTACTTCCTATCCGAGATGTGTCCTACACCTATAGAAAGTAACTTCCTATCCAAGACGCTCACGTCTCTAGGAAGATTTCTTGCTTGCCTATCCGGATCCTCCCGACCCTAGACAAGTCTCCCTTGCTTGATTATCTGAGTCCTCCCGACTCTAATCAAGACTTCCTTGCTCTATCCACAAAGCTTCACTCACTTTGCTAGAGACTTCAACCTAATGCAAGGCTATGATCTAAGTGATGCAAACACAATCAAATTAAGCTAGATGATCAATCAAGCAAAATGTACATGTTCAATGATAATCTAGAATATGCTTTTATCAATCAAAACACAAAAGTATCTAGAAATCAAAACATGCAAATCAATAAGAACAAGGTATGAATATTCAATATATCACACTAAAAACCTAGTTCTTAGATCATGAAATAAAACCTAGAAAATAATATGAGACACATCATATATACATTTTCTAGAATCAATTTCAAACAAAATCAAGTTTAGCACATATATGTTCAAGAGAAATCACAAAGCTAAAACTCAATTGAAAAATGATCAAACACCCCTAGCATATGATCTAACATACTTCTCAACAAATTTCATCAATCAAATAGTAAGAATCAAGAGATGATCAAAGATGAAATTGAAAAAGAAGAAGTTGAACAAACAACCTAGACCTCGTACTGAAGATCAAGCTGCTGGGAATAATGACGAAGTCAGCTCCCTCTAGAAATACTTGGGATTTGTAGCTCTTCTCAAGACCAACAATTTTGGCTTTTGAATCGATTGATTTCGAGTTCGTATGAGAAAGTTATGATCAAAATACTAAAACTAAAATTGAAGAATTTCTACAGAATTTTCTTAAAGTGTTCTTGAAAATCTTCAACACATGTGGAGGGAAGGAGAAGAGTTTAAAAGGAGGAGAGAGAAGAGTTTTCAGGGCCAATAAGAGAGGGCCACGTCACCCACCCCGTGGGGGGCGCGTGGGCCTCACGGGGGCAGAGAGGCCCTCTTGCCGTGGGGCCCACGGCCTCCCTCACGGCATGGGCCAAGTGGCCTCACGGCCACCCACCTCTCTCGCGCACTCCTTCGGTTCTTCAGCCGTATCTTGGGCATCCGAACTCCGATTTTGAATCCGTTTTTGGATTACAAACCATGACTCTGTCACGCATGACGATGACTACACAACTTTGAAAAATGGTTGAGAAATCATCTCAGAAAATGATGATGAAGTCAACTCCACGAATGAGAACGAAAAGTAGAGTAGCTACATCGTTTGGACTCGAAACCTTATGAATGAGTAACCGAAACGATCGGAACTCAATAAGGCATCAAATAAGAATATGTTCAAGTCCAAAACACAAAATACACAAACAAATAAACACATATGCACACAAGCATGTCATATCAAAGAGATAGTTACAAAGCATGCAATTCCACAATGTTTGTCTATACAAGATCAATGCATGAGCATACTATGAGATGCGTGAAAGTGTTATACCAAATGTTTGAACCACGATGCAGGGACACACAAGTATGAATTGTGTGTGTGTACGCTAACGCCTTGCAAGAGGATAGAAGTCAAGATATACCTTTGACGTTTTTCACCTCTTGAAGACGACTTTTGCACTAGACGTTTCTCTTCACCTTTTAAGCTTCCTTTCTTCAAAGAATATCCTAAGCAACAACTAATACAAATATAGAGTGTTTTACAGTGGAATCAAGCCAATACAAATCATGAACCTTACACACTCGGTTGAATTAATTACCGCGGTTGCCAGTTAATAAGATACTCGGCTAAATTAATTATCGCAATTGCCAGTTAATAAAATACTCAGCCAAAACAAAGGGCAATCTAAATAGAGGTAGCGAAGCAACATCAAAGTAAAGAATGTATATAGATATGATTGAAGGTATATACAAAACTCATTACAAAAACAATATAGTCAAGAACTAGGAAGAGGGCTCCAGAGGTTGAGAGCTGCTCCTACTAACGCTCGGATCGGGCTCCATCACATACTCGTCCAGGAGGTTGTCATTGGAGGGCCACACGATCACGACCTCCTCATCACCCATCCAGTCGCTGTAGTCCTTTCCAGGCACGGGCCCAACATTAGGATCCTCGCCATCAATCCCTGCCTTCTAGCAGGCATGAAAAGTGGAAAAGGCACTAGCAGTCGGAACCTCCAGGTGCATGGGATGAGGCATCTTTCCCTTGCTCCGGCAATATGCACGCCACTCCTTCATCTGGATCCGAAGAGATTCTAGGGACGTATCTACGTGCTTCTTGATGGAAAGATCCCAGTTGGTTCTAGCACGGTCGGTTGCCATGTTCTTCATCTTGAAGAATTCTCCAGTTGAGACCATCCCGCGTTGAAATTCTCGGAGAAGCAAGACGTCATAAGTTGGAGACCTTTTAAAATGATTTACGGCCTGTATCTCCAGCTCCAGCCTGGCCTCCTTCGATAGGGATCTAATGGTCAAAGCCTGGTGCTCCAAGTCTTGGTTCTTACGTTTAACCTCCTCAGCTCTTTGTTCAGCCCGGAGCATTGCCTCATAGGTAGAAGATAGCAGGTCCTTTAGGTGTGTGGCTTCATCAACAGCCATAGAAGCTTTCTGCTCAGCCTCCATCTGACTCGCCAAACACCTATCCATGAACTCTTGATTAGCTCTAATCTTCTCCCGACAAGCCAGCTCGGCCCGAGCGCGGCCATCTTCACTCTCTCACAACTGGGCCTCCAAGCACTTTATTCTGTTAGCTTGAGCCTGACTAGCCTGGCAGACCTCTGACATCTCAGCCACCATCTACAATCAGGTTGCACAATAGGGTGAAAATAAGAAGAAACAAAATTACAAAGAACGAGAAAGCCGATCTAAGAATAACTTACATAAGAGGCGCTGTTAAAAAAGTTGTGCAGACGGCCTGATAAAGGGCCAACCCTGAAGCAACTCCAGCTATCCTCCCCTATATAGGCCCGGCCTGAAGCCATAGCCTTCAACATAGCCTCGGGGGTAGGCTTACCAGTTTGGATCGAAGGAATTGAGCCACCAGCGCCAGCTTCAGGTAGTCCCGTAACCGAGGTCGCCCGAGGAGAATCAATAGAACCCCTGGTATCAGCCCCGACCTGATCCCGCGGGGGAGTTCGAGTCACTATCGTTTTGACCCCAGCGTCACCTTCATCACCGAAAGACGAGTCAACATACATAACCACCCAAGGAATCTTTGGGCATGACGACTAGGTGAAAATGAAGCCGTCCTTTTCCCAGATTGCCTCCTGTGTGTATCTAAATTAGCATCAGGGTCTTCCTCATCTGGGTCAAGGTGCCTCATGCCAACATCACCCCCAACGGCTGGAGAAGGCATAGGAATTGACTCGTGAGTGGTGGTTTTGTCACGAAATAGCCAAAGAGGGAGATTGTAAGGATTCCCATTTATTGATTGGCTTATTTCATGGACAAACCACATATTGGGGCTTGATGTAAGGGTAGCTTAGGTTTTTGATGATTGGTGTTTTGCACAACCAAGGCCCGCTCAAGACCTCAAGAGAAGAAGCACAAAAGGTAAATTTCTAAGTGCTTACTTGCTTTGAAGAGATCTAGTTGCACACACACACAACTCATGCATATCTCTAATACTTGTATGTTGTGTGTTTCTATATGTGTGCATTCATGTTATTGAATATCTCTTCATGCATGTTTATTTGATTGCATCTAGTTCATTGAAATGCCATGACATGTTTAGGCATTAGGATGCAAAGCCATGAATTCTATTCATGCATGTTTAAGTGATTGCATCTTGTTCATTGAAATGCCATAACATGTTTAGGCATTAGGATGCATTCACTTCCCACACTTGCACTTCATGATTAGTCTTAAGTGTGGTGTAATTCGTTTCCGTTTGTGTGATCGGAAACGTCCGCGCTTGCACGATGGTGTGCATGTCTTAGCGCCATGGTTGACCACTTGAGAAGGTCTCATTCTTCTCTTGGATAAGTGGTAGTTTTGGTTTGGTTGTTTGGAGTAAAGTGTCTAGTTTCAAAAGATTGTATTTCAATATGTTTAAGTGTTTTTCAAAACTGACCTTTGCATGGTCTTGTGACCATAACTTTTTATACAAAGCTTCAAAATGGGTTTTGAAAATTTTTATACAAACTAGACACTCATACCTTTCAAACGGTATATTATTCATAATATTTCATGACCGTTTGGTTTGTTTTAAAATCTCTAAAGTTACAACCAAAACAGGGCAACTCTGTTGTTGTCCATTTCTGACCTTTGGTCACTCAATTGACCATAATGTTTTCTACAGACATTGAAATGTCATTCTATAAAAACGAGTAGAAAGTAGACATCCATACCTTTCCAACTATATATCATACGAAAGGTTTCGATGTCATTTGGTCATGTTTCGAAGCACTCAAATCTTAAGCCGCTGCACTGACGCGTGTACCACGAAAATACCCATAATTTTTCCATTTCTTCCAAAATGACATAGTTTCACTTAGGCATTATAAATACATATTTTTCTCATCATTTTGAGTGCAGAGCCATAAAATCAAACCCTAGAGAGAGAGGCTCCATATTTTTGAGAGAGAAAGAGAGACTTGAGAGAAAAAGTTTAAAGATTACATCTTTATCTCTCTAAACCCATTCCCACATGCACAAATCATCATCTAGACATCATCTAGGTTCATCTAGTATGTGCTAATGCATGGGTCTTCTTCAACACACATGGTATGGTATGTTGAACACTATTATTTTACGTAATTAGTGTTTTTACTTATCAATTTATCTCTTTTATCACTTGTATGTTCTTTGAGTAATTTCTACATACCTGATTGAGATTATGTGTTGATTGGGTTATTTATGTTAGCTAGGTTTTCATGCCTATTTTATATCTAGCTAATTAATCTCATTATATGATTGAGATTATTTTTGATAGCTTAATTGATTAGGTCATTATTGCCTAAAAGTTATGCCATAAACATTCTTGTGTGATTTATTGATAACTAGGTTGATAGATTGTATTTTAATTAACTAGTTAATCTTTTGAATGTTTGTGGGTTATTTGTGATAGCTATTGTATTTAGGATTGGTTATCCTTAATATAGCTAAAGTTGTATGCCATGTCATATACCTATATTTGATATCTATGATTGATTCTATTGTCATCATGTAATCCTAGATAAGCATTTAGTGTACCCTAGCATTTATTGCATATTTGAATATTTGCTTAATATTCACTTAGGGTGTTGATCTCTTTAGAGAAGTAAGTCTTGTGTGGTTGACCGGGATTAGGTTGTACACCGGGATTAGGTGGTCACATGAGCAAATTAGACTAGGTCCATTTTTACAGGCCTGCGGGTAGTGGTAACGGATTATTGATCGAGATTAGATCGTAAACCGGGATTAGGTTGTAAACGTTATCACAATTAGTGGATTCGAGGTTCGAGTGTGGCGCACTTACCAGCCCGTGGTTTTTCCCCTGAGGGTTTCCATGTAAATATCAAGTGTAGTTTAATTTCCGCACCATATTACACTTGATATCTCTTTTGACTAGTTTGGGACATTTTCGTAACATTGACTTGTATGCGAAAATTGGGTAAAATCATTTAAAATCTATTCACCCCCCCTCTAGATTATTAGAACACACTGTGCGTTAATTTGTTTCAAAGAGCATTCTTGACAGTAGCATCCTTGACAGTTTTTAAACTGTCAAGGAAACTTTTCTTGATAGTTTTTAACTGTCAAGAAAAGCATTATTTTCTTGTAGTGCGTTAAAATGGTTTCCACTAATATTGAAGGTGTTCCCAACGAGTAGTTATTTTCAAAAACAACTATGACGTTGACTTCAATATTAAAGTGGTTCCCAAAATTTAAAAGTTGTTTTCTTTGTTGACGTTGAGTAGTTCCCAAGAACAACTCCAACGTTAGTTAGAATTTTAAAGTGGTTTCCATCAATGTTGAAGTTGTCCCCAATGAGTAGTTGTTTTTGGAAACAACTTTGATGTGGACTTCAACGTTAAAGTGGTTCCATAAATTAAAAAGTTGTTTCCGTGTTGACTGGTTCCGGAAACACTCCGTCATTAGTTAGAACGTTTAAATGGTTCCCACCAATGTTGAAATTGTTCCTTAGAATAACTTTGACGTTGCCTTCAACGTTTGGCTCTAAAAATATCTAATATTTTCCATCACAAATATAATTACATTAACTTTTTTTTTTATTTAAAAGTATTAAATTAATTCAGGGTTTTTTTTAGGGAAGTGGGAGACTCAAAGTGGTACAGGTGTGAGGGGTTTACCACTGGATCTACCTCATCTCGTTAAATTACATTTATCAATTGATGTAATGTTAATAATTTTTTGAGTTTTATATATGTAATTAAAACATTATTTAAATAAACATTTTTAATTATATTATATTTTATATTTTTTAATCATATAAACATCCAAGTGTAATTATATTATTTATTTTCAATTTTTTATTTAATAAATATATAACAATAATAATATATAATACAAATTTTGATTTAAGTGCATCAACTGCACATATTTCAACCTATTGTAGCTGCCGGTTGCAACCAAAAGTAGGTTGCCATGATACCCACCATCTTCAGAATCCAAATATATTCATAACAATGTAACATATTATAAAATCCAAATAAAACATATCACATAAGTTTTAACATATTACAAAATCCAAATAAAACATACGTCACATAAGTTATAACATATTATAAAATCCAAATAATACATAAAATAAAAACAAAAAAACAAAAAAAAAAAAACTCATAAAACATATTCTAAAATTCTAATTAACTTCATTATCATCATTTACAATGTTAAAGGATCTAAATAATTTGGCCTCAAACTCTAGTTCATTAAGAGTAAGACTTGCAATCTTATAAGTATCCGGACATTATTTTCAACAACAATTATAATGAGATTATTATTATTTATTAAGTACAGTAACTTGGATGAATAATTATTTGAATGAAATTAGTAATTTAATTATGTATATAATATTAGCACATCACCTCTTAGCAGAACTAGTAGTGCACATCCCTTCCACATAAATGGTGAGGGGTTTAAATCCCACCATACGCATTTTATAAGTATGTGTGGGGATTTTTCTTCCCGAGTTGTTAGAGTAGTTATCTCCCGTTATAGGAGTAGATATTCGGACTGCATATGTACTGTTTGATCTTGACAGGTCCCGACAGTCCTTTTGTAATATTCTTGTAATGCTTAAAAAAAAAAAATTATGTATATAATATGAAATAATGTTAATTTTTCCTTTTAAAAAAAACTGTGTTAATTGTCTGACGTGCCTATTGCCTGATTCATAACTAGATCAGTTCACTCCAGTGGACTACATCGAATCCAAGACAATTATAAAGGACCCAAACCCAAACAAACATTAAAGTTCTTAATATTATTTGAATACCAAGCTTTAGTTGACCTAATTCAAGTGGAAATTTTTAAAAAAATTTTCTTATGAGATTCAAAGCAATTAAATCTTTTTACTTGGATTTTTAAGATCAAGAATAAGAAATTTGGGTGTGTAACTTTAAATTATAAAAAAAATAAAAAATTCTAGAGGGGAGCAGACTCGAACCCATAGTATAATGGTGTAGGTGTGAGTGAAAAACAACTGAACCAACCTTGTAACTTTAAAGTTAAAATTATTGTCAAAAACTATGACCGATTAATTGAATGAGTTAATTCATATATATTATTCCAAAGTGTAGAAATGTAACTTATAGGCTTCGTTTTTATTTATTTTTTTAAATAAAAAGAATTGTAGTGAAAATTTGAAAATCTGAAACACTATACTTCTTCGATATTGATAGCAGATCATATTATATATATGATATAAGTTCATTACTACAAGATCGTTGGCACTAATCCATTCCACAAAGCTGGTCTTAAAAAAATAGTGACAAACAAAGAGTGCTTAAAATCAGTTGAACGAAGTGAAGAAGAGTGACAAACAAAGAGTGCACTCAAGATGTTTGATAAAATGACTAAAAGAGAAATGAAGATCAGAACCGCCGTTGATGAACCAAAGAGAGATTCAGGTTAGTTTCATTCTGTTTCTTTTCTTCTTAATTTTACAATGAGTATTTATACAGTTCTTGGAATTACTAACTAACATAACTAATTTCCTGAGTATCAGGAATTACAAGCAAGGAGAAGCTGCCACATCAGCTTCTGGTTAACGGACTAACCAACTCTCTTTCCCGCTCTTTTTCTTTCTTCAATCAATCCTTTGATCAAGCTCTGCGTCAGGTGTGCAGAGAGCTAGTCCAGAGTACACGTTTATCATGTTGCACACCTAACCACTTTTCCTTTCTTTAACTTTTGAGGCATCACCAGCTTTTCCTTGTTGACCCTGATCATCTCTTCTTCCTTCATTGCTTGAGCTGACACCAGTGCTTTCTTGTTGATGAGTTTCAGCTACCTCTCTTACACTCCTCACTACTATCTCATTAAAGTCCCTCATCACTGTCTAGGGAGGCAGGGACCCTTGAAACAATTCCTGATAGCAGTCGGATAATCTCACAACCCTTTCCTGATAGCAGCACTAGGATTAGCATAGACGACTGTGACAACCTAGAAGATATCCCCCTTGGCTATCAAAAGAGAGCATTTTTTTAGAATTGTGTGTTTTCACGTGAAGTGGTGCTAGTGTGGTGTTGATCAATGTTTCCACAAGGTCGGCGTTTCTTGTAAAAAAATTCAAATTTTTTGTCCTCTGACGGTAAAATTGTTTTAAAAAAACATAAATAATCTAGGCCTACCGACCGTTGGCCAATGCACGCTAGGACACATTCCATGCCATGCCGGCACGTAGGCCTCAAACCCAAGGCACAACACGGCACGTGCCCCCAAGCGGGCTTGGGCCATGCTAGGCACGGCCTGGTCGTGTGGCATGGCCAACGGGTTTGGTTTGCCAGGCCCGACCCGATTCGCCACCACTGTTAGAGATTCTTTCTTTATTTTCTAATTTTTTTTTTTTTTTTTACAAGGTTTTCTATTTATATATTGAATTGTCATTATTGTTCTAACTTTTCATCATATCCAACTTCTAATATCATTGCAATTGCAATAGTAAAAATAGTTGTTAAACGTAAATTCTTAAATAAAAAAAATTAATAGTAATGTTCAACTTTTTGCCATTATTCATGTTTTTTTTTAATCATTACTCATTTTTGAAATTTTAATACAGTTATCTTACAATATATGTAGCAGAAACAACGATAAAAGAGAACAATTAAATTTTAACCATTATACTATAACATTTTTTTTTTTGGGTATCCGTGGGTGTCCGGGCCAACTTGCGCGTACCTCGACTAATCCCACAAGGCTCTGAAGTTAACAGCCGGGTAAACCTCCAGTTGCCCTAAGAGAAACGTGGCTGCTAAGGATCGAACCCAGTAATATATTTAAGATAATTGTGTATGAATAATGCATTACCCTTTCATTCATGATTCAGGGTATTTATACTCGATACAATATGATCTGATATGAATTACATTAGATACAAGCTAACTATATAAACTCCTATTTGTACACGGCAACAATTGTATTTGAGCTAGTTGTTGCCTTGTGAGTCTCTACTGCTATTATGCCCCCGCAAGATAGTGCTTCCGGCGAGGATGCCTATCTTGGACCGATGATCTTGGAAATGTTTGCGGGAGAGAGCTTTGGTGAGGGAGTCAGCTAGCTAATCCTTCGTATTAACATGTGCTACACGGAGTTGATATTGCTCTACCTGATCCCGGACAAAGAAAAAATCAATGGCAACATGTTTCATGCGGTTGTGGAAGGTGGGATTTGCGTAGACATATGTGGCACCTATATTGTCATAGTAGATGACAGGAGTAGCAAAGACCTGTATTCGAAGTTCATGGAGGAGATGACCGATCCAGTTGAGTTTCGCAGCTGCTGAGGCAATGGCACGATATTCTGCTTCAATGGATGATCATGCAACTGTGTGTTGCTTTTTGGAACTCCAGCTGATGGGTGTGGATACAAGGAACACAACATAGGCCGTCGTGGAGCAGCGATCATCAGGATCACCCGCCCAATCCGCATCAGCGAAGGTATGAATGCGAAGTGGAGTGCTGTGGGAAAGGTGCATGTCGTAGTCAAAAGCGCATTCCAGTGATTTTTGGTTGGTTGATGCATAAACCGGGAGAGCTTGTTCACTGCAAATGAGATGTCTGGATGAGTTAGGGATATGTATTGCAGGGAACCGAGGACCTGCCTATACTGAGTCGCATCCGTGGGCACACTACCATCATTTAGTTTCAATGATTTAGTGAGCGAGAGTGGAGTAGAAACTAGTTTTGCTTTAAGCATATTAGTCTTGACAAGAAGATCACGGATGTACTGCTGTTGAGAGAGGTAGAGGCCACGTGGAGAACGGTGGGCTTCAACTCCAAGGAAGAAGGAGAGTTGACCAAGATCTTTCAGGGAGAACCAATGAGCCAAGGTGGCAATAAAATCATGGACCTGGGAGTCTGAAGAGCCAGTGACAATGATGTCTGTTGACGGTGAAATTTGGATTGCCACGCATTCAACAATTATATCAATTCAATGTAAAACGAGAAAATAAAGAATGCATGCAAGAGACAGATTTTACGTGGAAAACCCTTGAATGGGAAAAAACCACGGGGCCCCAGAGGCTAGAAAAATAATACTAGGCTTATTGCTCTGTTTACACACTCAGATCTCTCATACAATTGCTCTCTTCTCTTAATTTTCGAACCCCCTCCTCATGGGATAGATGGTTCTATTTATACATGTTAATTAGGGTTTCCCCTTGTTTTTAGCCGTGTTGGCGATAGGATTCCCCTTTTGATTCGTATTAGGATTCCCATGTTGTCACGGATCCGGGTATGCTCTTATCTCTTTTCCTCTTTATGATTCCTTGTTGCTATGGGTCTTCTAAAGGTTTAGGGTTTATTTCTGTGTTTCTGCCGAGTCGGTTCGGACCCAGTATGCTGATGTAGCGAGCACCTTCACTCCTGGGTATTATCCTTCGGCGACCACGTTTCTACTTTTGGCGAGTATATATCTAACTCTGGCGACCACACCTTTGACTTTATTGTTTTAAGACATTGACATTCCGACTGGCCACATTTTCTCCCTTGACCTGGTCAACGAGTGACGTGGCAACCTTTTCTTCATCATTTATTGATTCCTTTGGTGACGTGTCTGCTTGGCGAATTTATGCATACAACAATACCCCCATAAATACTTCGAGCCGGGCGAATGACTTGTTCTTTTTACTTCGTTTGCCTCTGCGAGCAGTATTTATATCTATGCTTTTAAGATTTCGGCGCATTTTGTAATTAACTTCCCTCCTCCTTTTCACCACGTGTTGTATTAATTGGTTGATTCTTCCGATGCAAGCTTTTAATTCTAGCCACACAACCTCTGGCGCTTCCACTTACTTGACAGGTGAAGATATATTTTGACTGCTTGGTGATCCCCGAGGTGCCACATGTCCATCATTTGGAACCGTTGCGGCTAATTACTGTGACCGTCGCTCAAGATATCTTTTTCCTGATTTTCCTTTTGAATTTCAAAACTCCCCCTTTTTAATGCTTAAACGTTTCTCCTTCTCCTTTATCCTCTCACATCGCCATTAATCTCTTCTTTCTCTCAAAACAAAACTCCTCCATTGTCTCTTATTTCTTCTCTTTTAGAAATTTCTGCCACAAATTTCTTCTATTTTATTCCATTGTCGGACGGTTCACCTTGAACTCAATCGTGCTTATTTCTTGGCATCCCCAAATCTCCTGCTCATTCTCCCAACCTAGGGTTTTTCTGGTGAGTTTTCATGGATCCCTCCTTACGTTCTTCTCTTTTTAATCAAATGATGCAAGCTATAGAGCTTGGTGACAAATGTACTGCGGACAAAATCGAATCTTTGATTCGTAATTTTCATCCGGATTCTCCGGTCCCACTTTCTGTTAACGTTCCATCTTCTAAAGATGGTTTTATTCCTAACATTTCTCCTTCGTCCTCCGATATTGATTTTCCAGCGATGTCGAGATCTTCTAAACCAGGTGGTAGCAGACGATGAGCCTCTAGGGTTCCTCGTGGGTCCCTACTGGATGCGCAGACAACTGTTGACTCTGACGTTGAAGACCATCAACGGGATAGGCTGCATTTCTCGCTCGATTGTCCGTGTTCTTTCGACACCGAAGTCAACGTGGTTGGCGAGGATGAACTCCGCAAGTATAAGAGTCGTTTCGACATTCCGGATGCTGTGACTCTGACTTTGCCGGGTGATCGAGCAGTATGGAATCCTCCTGAGAATGCGGTCACCATTTATGGCGCAATGCTTAGCTGCGGGGTTACACTCTCTCTTCAACCCTTCATCGCCAGATTTCTCGCGGAGGCCCAGATTGCGCCGGCCCAGCTCGCTCCAAACAGTTACAGGATATTGATATGCCTATGTTTGATGTGGAAATTGAAGGGTTATGGACCCCCTACGCCCCACGAGATCCGCCATTTTTATACATTAAGACAAGCGGGCAATGGTGGCATGTATTTCCTTCTCTCCTCGCCCGTGGAGAATTGGATCCCTGAGGGTATGGCGAACCCTGGCCAAGTGGAGGTTTCCAGTGATGAGAAAAAGAAAGGTTTCATTTGGGGCTTTCCCACTTCAAATAAAAGGTGGAAGAATAGCTGGTTTTTTACTGGTGGCGAGTGGGGCAGAGATGTGCTCGCTAGCAGTTGCCGTAACTTTTCGGCGAAGAGAGTTCCCAGGCACTTCACTTCTCCTTCTCAGGCAGTTCCCGTTTTGCTGGATGGAGAAATCTCTCATCTTGTCGCAGCAACCGTCCTTCCTTTGGACGAGAGGGGTAAATCTTTCCTCTTGGATGAGGAGAAAATGATCACCCAACGGGTTTTCACACGCCTACCTACCAGGCTTCCTCGCCGTAAGTTTTGTCAGCTTTTTTTTTTTATATTACTATTTTGTTTATCTTGTTAATGATACTTGGTTATTTTTCTTGCAGTGTGTGACTTCGATACTGTTTGTGACTTGCAAGCCCGGGCAGTGAAGAATTCTGAGGCTGCCAGTAAAAGACATGCTGCTGGTCTGGCCAAGGAAGGAATTGCTAGCTCGGATGGTGACGATCCCTCAGATGGCGAGGAAACTGGTGATATTACTGGGGGAGGGGTCGAATCGGGGCAATCCCCTGTGCATACAGAGGCTGCTGCGAATATTCCTGCTGTGACTGCCCCTAGCCATAAAGGAAAGGAAAAGAAAAAAGTTGGCATTTCAGGGGGGGGGGGGGGGGGGGGGGGGGGGGGGGTTGTCAGCGACATCCGTATTTTTGGCGCGGATGTCCCTGAGACTCCCTTTGATCCTGCGAGTGACTTGGCCCCTAGAGCCAATAGAGGTAAGCGCCCAGCTGAGGGTACTCCTGACCATGCTGCTCGACTCCTAAAACGGGCGTCAAGGGTTGTGCAGTATGTTGTCTCTTCGGACGAGGAGGGTGCTGATGAACCGGTACTCACCGAAACTCCCTCTGCTCAAACGGCCACCCACGAGGGTCCCTGCTGAAGGGGCAAATGCAACGGTGCCTTCCCCCGAGGAAGTTAATGAATTGCACGTCCCTGCTTCTACTTCGCCTCGAACAGCCTCTCCGTCCTGAGTGGCCTCTCCTCCGGTGGCCATGGGCGAGCCAAATGTTTCTTCGGGTTAGCCTCAACCGTTTGGTCGGTCAGAGTCGGCTGATCGACTAGGTCTATCAAAGCAACCTGAGGCTTCTGCTTCTAGTTCAGGTGTTGCTCATGAAGCCCCTCCTGTGGCATCAAATAAAGCCGGTGAAGGAACCGTCTCTCTTTCTGATTTTTTCGGCTACTGAGATTTGCTCGCATTTGATCAACAATGACGTGTACATTGACGAGGGCTGGGAGCATGTTAAAGGCAAACCCTGCAACAGGAAGATGGAGTTTTTCTTTAACTGCCACTCTTTGGTAAGCTTCTCGCCGCAATCCTGTTATCTGTATTTTATATTTACTTTCTAATTCGGATGTTTCTCTTTTCAGATGATGTCCGAGTTGGCCGAGAACTATAATATGGGAACAAGGTTTCCAGGGAGGTCAAACGTTTGCGAGAGCAGGCTTCTGTTTTGGCTGCCGAGAAGCTCTCTGCTAAAGAATCTTATGCCTAACAACTCGCTCATCTAAGAGAGTCTGCAGATAGTCATCTGTCCGCTCAAATAGCTGCTGAAGAGAAATTATTTGCTGCTGATGAGGAGGTTTGCTTGCTGAAAGAGCAATTGTCTACTAGCCAAGAATCCCTCGCAGCGCATTTAGAGGCTGAGCGGGTAGCTGAGGAGGCTAAGGAGAAAGCTGAACGTGAGACGCTGGATTTGCGCAATTAGTTGTCTTCGCGTGAACTCATCTTCGATAATTTAAGGGGAATTATCATTTTAGTCCCTATGTTTTGTCTGATGATGACTTTTTTAACTGTCTTTCCCTTTTTAGTTGAATGGTCCCTATGTTTTAAAAAAAAACCATCAATTTAGTCCCTTTGACTAGGTTTTTAACGGTCAACGGTTACAGAAAATGTAAATTGACTCTTTTACCCTTCACTTAAATTAAAAGGTTTAAAAGTACAATTTTACCCTCAAACTTTATAAAATTTCACAATTTAACTTTATTATAATCCAATCAAATTTTAACACGTGTCACAAAACTTTAAAAATAAACTAATTTAGTTTTTCTTTTGATCAATTTTTTTTTAAATGAAAATCTTTCAAAAAAAAAAATTTAGAAAAGAAAAAACTTAAAATCTATTTATAAAAAAGAAAAATAAATATTTTTAAAAGAATATGATTAAAAATTTTAATTTAAAAAAAGAAAAGAAAAGAAAGATTGATCTCCACCGTCTATCACCATGATGGACGTTGGAGATCAAATTAGTTTTAAAAAATTGATTTAAATAAATTAAAAAAACTCAAACATAATTCAGAAAACCATCTTCTTCATCATCACCGTCTATCACCATCTTCTTCATAGAACAAACAACACCATCATCAGAAAGCCAAACACAGTTCATCATCATCACCATCGTCCAGTTCATCATCATCACCAAAATCGATCTCAAACCATCACAGTTCATCATCATCATCATCGTCATCATTGTACAACACCATACCAGAAAACAAAATCTAACAAAATCAAAATCAAACCCAGACAATATCGAGCAAAATCACAGACACCCAAACCTAAATTAGAAATCAGTCACAGCCATAGCCACCACCATTCAACAACCTGGAACCCAGAAACCCATGGATCGAAGATTTCGAAAATTAATTGTAATGCTACCCAAATACTGAATCAAACCTAAACCGAATCACCACTCAAAACTTCATAACAAAACCCACAACCACCCAATCAAACCTAAGCTTCAATCACCACCCACCATAAATCGAATCACATCATGGACGTTGGATCCATAATCGGATTCAGACCACAACCCGGCTAGTTTTGAAGCCCGAGGAGCTGCGGAGACCTTGTGGTGTAGAGCTCGCGTCACTGGTCCTCGATGACGGCAAGCACATCCAAAATAGAGTGGCGGAGAAGCCATGGAAACGAACTCGAAGGTGTACCAATGGAAGTGAGTGGGAAAATGGACGGCTTGGATTGAGAGTTGATGCGGATGATGTAGGTTTTGACTGTTTGATCGATTGAGATCAGTGATTGGGTTGTGAGGAAGGAACTGGAGTGGTGGCGGTGGGGGTTGGATATGGACGGTGGTAGGTGTTGATGAACTATGAAGAAGATGATGAAGATGCTGATAAGTGGTGGTGGAGGATTTATTATATATATATATATTTTAAAGAACTAAATTTAATTTATTTATTTAATTTGTTTTCATATCTCTATTTTAAAATCCAACTTAGATCAGAGATCCATTATATCTCCATTTTTTTTTAATTATCTCTTTTAAAAAATCTAGTTTTTTTTTTAATAATTTTTTTATTTGAATTTTTTATATATTTTTTAAAATAGACACATTATTTTTATTTTTTTTTAAAGACAAATAGCAAAATTTTATTTTGTATTATATAAATATTTTTTTTTATTTTTTTTGATGTTGACACGTGGCAGGTTCATTGTTTAAAGACGAAAATAACCCTCATTTCGTTAACTCTGACCAACGTTTGACTCACCGAAGGACCAAATTGATGGATTTTTTAAAACATAGGGACCTCTTATCGAAAACCGGAAAGATAGTTAAAAAAGTGTCCAAAAAAAAAAACATAGGGACTAAATGATAATTCCCTATAATTTAAAGGCTGTTTTGGAGGCTGAAGCAGTTGATCGATTCAAGAGATCCCCTGCCTACGATGCGCTTTTGCTGCGCGAGTTTGAACGAGGCATGAGGCAGTCGAAGAAGTTCTTCGCCATGAAGGACCATTCGAATGAAAAGGCTCTAAGGCGCTTCGACAGGTCTCTTCAACAACATATGGCCAGCGGAGTGGGTTCGATTAAAGAGCAGATAAAACGATGGAAAGCCCACTGCCGTTATAACAGGACTGAGCCTCATCCCATGCATTTAGAAATCCCTAGCAAGCGTGCCTTCAACACTTACTACTCCGGTCAGAAGGGCAGCTTTTCTGGTTCTGGTGCTGAGCCTGACTTGGGTCCTGTTGCTGGTAGGGATTATGCGCCTTTCATGCCGTATGGGGATGAAGAAGTTACTTGGCCTTCTGAAGAGGAGATCGAAGATGAGGAGGACAGAGAGGGCCCTCCTGCAGCTAGTTGAGATTAGGTCTTATGGAATGTCCAAAATTGTAAATATCTATATATTTTTTTGAACCTTCAATTGTAAATGACTTCTTAATTTTATAAATTAATTTAAAACTCCTTTAGCTTTATTTTTGTTCAGCTGCCTTTGCTGAGTTTTCGGCTTACTCAGTGTTTCACCAAGTTTTTAGCATATTTTATAGCTTTATTCAGCTGCCATTGCTGAGTTTTAGCGTACTTAGTGTTTGTCAGGACGTATCCGACCATACACCAAGTTTTTAACATGTTATTTATTTATTCAGCTGCCATTGTTGAGTTTCAGCATATTATTGGGACGTCTCTTGCTTTTTGCTTGTCTTTTTTGTTTTCTACTGGCTTTCTCGCCTCTCTAGGGATTTTATTTTTCTCGTAATGGCGATCGCCAATTTTTATAACTTGGGATTTTATTTTTCTCGCCAGTTCTCATTGCTGCGAGTATGAAACTCGTCTTTACGCGATGGTAGTGGTGTACAACGGCGAATGCCCTTTGTGACTGGCGAGTCAAATCACAAATTTTCAGTAATAAATTACTCTTTATTGAATACTTCCTGCAACTTTTGTTAACATAGTCACAGAAAAAAAATGCTAAAACGAAAACTGTCTAAGAATAAAAAGGTTGAAATAAATCCTAAAAGCAATGAAAAAGTCAAGGGTAATATATCTTCAAGTACTACGCATTGCATGGC
>CM059870.1:19360191-19647443 GCA_030490815.1 Acer saccharum
AGGGATTTCTTGTTATTTGACCTTCCAAATGCTTGGGGTTTCTTCTTATATATCTTTGATTATGTTTAGTAAAAGCTATTGAAAAAGATAGCTTGATTATCATTCTAATTGAAACTCAATTTGTGGACTAATGTTGACTAGATTCTATGATTCTATGTTTTTCATATGTTTGTGAGTTGTATTGTGATTAGAATGGCATCTTAGGTTGTTTGATACTTAATTGAATTAATTTTTTGTTAAAATGAGTTTGAGATTTGATTTGGTCCTTTGATTGAAGAAATCAAGGATTTGTGTATTTGTTTGTGATTTAGAGAATATAGGTTTTGATTGATGTAAATCTCAAAACCTTGCTCTATATTTTTGTCTAGTATATTGATTGATTTTAATCTCATATATCTAGCATTTAATTGTATATTGATAGCATCTTGAATCTTGTACTTCATGAACATATTATGATTCAAGTGTTGTGTATGTGAATGAGACTTTGAGTGTATGTGTTAGGTGTTTCACATGCTTAGGTTTCTATTCTCTTATTATTGCATTTAGACTTGATTACTTGTGATTTCACATGTTTAGGTCTACTTGTGCCATAGGATGTATTGATCACATGTTCTATGTTGATTTGATTGTTTGCATAATTTGCATTCACATGATCACACTAGGAAGTCCTTGTAAAAGGCAAGAAGTCTTGGCTAGAGTCGGGGTGACTTGGATAGCCAAGCAAGAAGACTTGCCTAGAGTCGGGATGACTCGGATAGGTAAGCAAGGAGTCATGGCTAGAGTCGGGAGGACTCGGATAGTCATGCATGGGAGGCTCCCTAGAGGCAAGAGTGCCTTGGATAGGGAGTTGGCTATTGTATTGGTAGGCCTAGGCGTATGGTTAGACATAGAGTCCGATAGAGCGGGGTACACGGGAGGTGTATGCACTCTTGAGGAATTTCTAATCTACCATCGATGTTGGTTGAGTGTGTTGTCCAATATTTGGTGGTTCCGCATCATTGAGGGATTTCATACTTTCCAATAGGGTTGGGTAGGCTTAGACTTCACTAGGTTGGGTGAGCTAAAGATTGGTCACTTTGTGAATGTTCTATGTTTGCTTTCCAATAATATAGTACCCAATGGTTGTAGTTCAACCCGTGGATGTTTCCTTCTTGGAGGTTTTACCACGTTAAAAAATCCCTTGTGTTAATTCTTTCTATCTCTTCTCTTATATTTTAATTGTATATTTTATTGTCTTGATTCATAATATTCACTTGTGATGTATTGTGAACCAAGTCTTTGTATAGTGTGATTAGTGTATTCATTCTATAGATCAATTTGTATCTTTGATTCTTTTATATATTGTAATATTTGTTTAGTGACATTTTGTTCACTCTTGTAACACATTGAACATCTTATGAAATACAAGCTTATTTTGTTGTTATGTTTATTTGCTATTTTACCTCACATGACTTGTTGATATACTTAGACATTTCTCTTATGATTGTAACATCGTATTGTCTATGTATGTCTTCCTTGGCTTATTGTGTTGTGTGTAAGGCTACCTTGAGGGACAAACGAATGTTTGTTCAAGGGTTTGAAAAAAGGTGTAAAAACCTATTCACCCCCCCTCTAGGTATGCTTTAAGCAATTTAACTTCGTTTGTGTACATTCAATTGGTATCAGAGCGGGTCGTCGGACGGCACTCGACGAGATCCGGTTCACACTTACGAGTGGATTGCTTAGGTATTTGCTAGAATGGTTTTCCAAGATGATGTGATGACCGAAGGGGCTTCGAATTCTAGGCCTCTTCTTCTCAAGGGTCACAACTACGGGTTTTGGAAATTGAGGATGAAGGCCTACATCCGATCTATTGATGAGAGAGCTTGGATGACCGTTGAAGAAGGTTACCTTGCTCCTAACAAGATTGTGGATGGAGTGACCGTTTCCAAGCCTAGGAGTGAGTGGTCTACTAATGAGTTTGAGTTAGCAAAATGGCATCATCGGGCGGTGAATGCTATTTTTGGAGGTGTTGATAGTAGGCAATTCTCCTACATTCAAAACCTAGAAACCGCTAAGGAGGCATGGGAGGCTCTCCAAGTCACCAATGAGGGGACTAAAGCGGTGAAGAAGTCTCGTCTTCAATTGCTTACTTCCCAATTTGAGGTTTTGCAAATGGGTGAGGAAGACAAGTTTGTTGACTTCCAAGATAAGCTTCTAGACATCGCCAACCAATGCCAAGCACTTGGTACTCCTATCTCCGGTGAGAGGCTAAATTGGAAGATTCTTAGATCACTTCCAAAGAGGTTCAAAGCCAAGGTTACCGCCATTGAAGAGAGCAAAGACGTTGACGTCATGAGCATTAATGAGTTGCTAGGATCTCTTCAAACTTTTGAGGCGTGCATGAAACCAAAGGCTAAGAACAAGGGTTTAGCTCTCAAGGTTGTCAAGGAAGCTAGTAGTAGCGATGATGATGAGGAGATGGCGTTATTGGTTAGGAAGTTTAGGAAGTTCATGAGGAAAGGTGCCAAGTCAAGTGGCAAGTACTCAAGGGACAAGGAAGTCAAGAAGTCCTTTACTCCACCTCATGAGAGGAGTGGCCATGCTAAGAGCAATAGGAAGGTTCAATGCTTCAAGTGCAAGAAGCTTGGACATTATGCTTTGGATTGTCCTAGTGGTGATTCTAAGAGGGACAAGAAGGGAAAGGCTATGGCGGCTACATGGAGTGAAGATGATGCCTCTAGTGATGAGGAGAGCTCAAGTGATGAGTCTTCTAGTGAAGAAGAGCTAGTAAGCAACTTTGTTGCATTCATGGCTTCTCACTCTACTCTAGAGGATGTTAATCAAGATTCGTTGGATAAGGAGATTGATCAAAGTCATCAAGAGTGTTTAAATGATAATCCATCCTACATTGATCTTTTGGCTAAGGTGAAGTTTCTTGAGGAGAAGTTGAAATTAGCCTTGAGTGAGATTGATGAGAAGGAGGACTTGATCAAGATTCAAGTGGATGAGTTTGTTGCTACAACTCGTAGGCTTTTGCGTGAAAAGAATGCTATTGAAAAGAAGCTTTGCGAAGTTGAGGGTATTTTGCTTGAAAAGGATAGGATCATCTCAAATATGAACTTAGAGAGCTCAAGTGTAGTGGTGGTTGAAGAGAAGCTCATAGAAGCATCACTTCCTACTAGTGAAGCTATCATTGAAGAGAAAGCTCCTAAGAAGAGACGTTCCAAGAAGAAGAACAAATTGAAGAATAAGGTACCCCTTGAAACTCCCACTTGTCCTCCACCACCACCGGAAGGTAAACTCACTCCTTTTGTTCCCATATGTCATTTTTACAATACCTTAGGCCATATCAAGCCCAAGTGCTATAAATTCATTGAATATTGCAATTTAGAAAATGCATCTAGGAATAGGGAGATTGGACCTAATTCTATGCATGCTAAAGCTTTTGAATATGGAAAGCATGATAATTTGTCAAAGCATGTTAAGAATGTCCAGAAGGTGAAGAATGCATATCCTACAAAGTTTGACCATGCATGTGTTGCTAACAATGTTGAGAAGAAGAGTATTAATGATATAATTGTGAATCAAGTTGTGGAAGAACTTTACTCTAGGTTCAACATTGTGGTCAAAGAGAATCTTGATGATGTTCGTGTATGTCCACCTAAGACAAAATTTGTCAAGGGTGAGTGCTCTTACCATTAGTGTAAGTTGCACATGTGAGTTAGCTTTAAGACTAGTGTCGTTGATAAGAAGCTTAGCTTTTTGCTTTGTATCTTTACAACTTGACATGAACTTAGCTATCTCACTTTGTTTGTTTTGATAGTCAAAATTTGTTGATTAACTTTTGAGAAGTTTTTTTTTTTTATTTGGAATCTATTTGATAACATTATTGTTATGGCTTTTAGAGAAAGTCATTTTTTTTGTGTGTTTGAGTTGGATTACATTGTCTTTAGTCTCTTGGAATCGACACACCTATAACTTGTAGTCATGAGGACTTACAAGCCAAGAGGACTCATAAAAAGGGTCAAGGCTTTGTATTTGGTGAAAATAGCTTGCGAAGGTATCTCTATATCATATTGCTTGCTTACTTGATTTTTCATCTATCAACTCATTGTTTGTATCACATTCATGAAGCATGTCATAATTGAGAACTAATATAGTGTTTATATGGTACTCTTTGACATTTGCTAGTTTAAGATCTTTTGGTGATAAGTGTTCACATTGATCTTATTTCATGAAGTGTGTTGTTATTTGTATGATTGTTGAGTGGCTAATTTTTGAATAATGTGAGCTTCATATTCTTTGATAGCTACTCTCTTGAGAAGTAGAGATCTTAAGTAAGTCTCTTTACTTGCTTCTAGATCATGTGCTTTTAAACCTTGAAATTGGTTTCAAAAATGCACTTTGCTTCTCTTGTATGTTTTGTTAAGTATGTTGAGCTTGATTGATGTTCGCTTTGGATACACCTTGAAGTCCTAAGGACTAGTACATTTAAAAATGACCAATGGTTGGTATCCATTTGCTTCGGCAACATAGAACTCAACGAGCACCCTCATGGAAAGGGCTACACACCTTGGTTGTGAAGCCACCCAATGTTGGAAAGGGCTACGTCATTGTGATGAGTGAAAGCCGCCATGAGGTGTATATGTTTATGTTAGAAAAATCAAAGAAGTGTTGAATTGAATCATAAAAAAAAAAAAAATCTTTGATTCAAGCCTTAATAAAAAAAAATAAAAATAAAAAAAATAATAAAAGGCTTTTGGAGTATAGTTGAATAATCAAATGAGCTCGGGTTGACAAATAGAAATGGGTTGACGAGCCACATGCACACACACGCTCACATGTTGAAATCTATTCTCTTTATAAGCAAAATTTCGGATGATAACCGGTTTGACCTTTTATGGAAAGGCCTAAGATGAATAGATGTTGAAATTGTATGCATGCTTGATTATCAAACTACTTCTTTTCATATACTTGAAGCAAAATCTTCACACACTCACTTTTGCTTAATTAGTATTTGTGATACTTTAGCAATTTTTGATGACATATGAGAGTGATTGAAAATCTTGATGTAACTCTCTTAGATATGTGAAGCTTATTTGCAAATCTAATAAAAATTGCTTGTGATGTGATTGTGTGGTGATTTTTGTGAACATTTGTCTATCTTGATTTCAGATGAGGCACTTGTCAAGGGGGAGCATAATATGCTAAATTCTTGTTCTCTTTTATGACATGTTCACATGTTCTTCAAGGTTGTTAATTGTTGGCATTATTCTTATTTTTGATAAATCATAAAGATGCTATGATAAATTCTTACTTGCATGGTGATTTATTAAATATAGTGTTTTGCCTTTGTATATGTTTATTGGTTTCTTATTTGTTTCTTTGTTTCCTCTCACTTTGTTTTTAGTTTGTTTTGTGTTGCAAGATCATGGGTAAAGCAAAGAAGGTTGGTGGAAACACTTCTTCATCTCCCATTGCCAAGTCGAAACCTACAATTTCTTCCAAAATTTCCAAAGGTAACAAAGTTGATGAATTGGGAATTTTTGGGTGCAAAAAGATAATTCAAGAAAGGGGTATTGATTTGGACTCTTGTATTGGATCATATGTCTATGATGTGCTTAAGAGTAGGAATTGGATTTCATGGGTCAATATGTTAGGAATATCTAATGAGACCATTGTTAGAGAATTTTATAATGCTTACAAATCCGGTTCTACTGTGACTAGTGCTACTCTTAGCATAAGGAAAGTTGTCTTTAGAGTTTGCCCTAGGAAGGTTAATGAATTTCTTAACTTGTCCTGATGACATTGAATCGGAATTCCTTGATGTTGATGTCTTGGAAAACCTTGATTTAATGGGTAAGACACTATGTGATGATGATGATTTTGTGTGGGGGAAACGTGCTTTTATTAGGCAAGGTGAGCTAACAAAAATTAGTGCATTTTGGCATTTATTTGTATGCTCCAATCTTGTTGTTTCTACTAATGCTTCGGAGCTTAATAGAGACAAGATTAAGATTGTGTATGCCTTGGTTACTAACCAACCTATAAACCTTGGTGAATTGCTTGTGGAGCAAATTCAAAGTGCGGCTTGTACTAGTCGTTTGGACAAGAAATTGGCTTTTCCGGGGTTTATAACTCAATTGTTCTTAGCTAAAGGTGTGAGGAATCTTGATGGTGATGTTATGCTTCCTCCCTTAGAGAAGTTGAGTGAGAAACGTATGGAAACCATGTCGTACAAGGACAAGGGAAAGTCTAATGATGTACTTAGGCTTTTTGGTGATTCTCTTGATTCTAACCATGTCCCTAACTCACCCGCTCTTCCTAGTTGGGCTTTAAAATTGAGGAAAGAGGTTGAAGAATCTCATAGGTTGATTGAGGCGTCACAAAGGAAGATTGAAGACCTTAGTGCAAAGCTTGTTGCTCAAGATGAGAGGATCAAAGAGTTGGAAGGAAAATCAACTCCAACAAGGCAATATGTGAGATCCGCACACCGTTCTTCTTTCCTTGGTGGCACAAGTGGCTAGAGAGCTTTATGAGGTATAATTTCTTACTCTTTCCCTTTGGCTTCATATCATGTCAAAAAGGGGGAGAAATATGAGAAACACATGGGAGATATCTAGCTTACTTAGTCTTATGTTAGATGTTTTATATTTTGTATATTTGGTATCTAGCTTGAACTATATGGCATGTAATATTTTTTGTTGAATCTTGGCTTAGAATATATTGATGGATAGTATGTATTAAGGGGGAGCATACTTGATCCATTTGAACTTAGATGTTATTATTTTCTTGCCTAAGATTGGATATTGCCATACTTGTTGTCTCTTGGATATTCTTGTGCTTTCAAGTTCTTTTTTAGGTGATATCAAGAGAAGACCAAGATGAAGTTCAAGACTTGATTTATAATTTGTGTCTATATGTGTAACTCATTGTACTCATTGTGACCAAATTTTCTTTGTAATTGTTTTAGTGTTTGTTTAGGGGTTTTGTCATGGAATTTGCCAAAGGGGGAGATTGTTAGGTTGATAATTAGTGTTGGCATTAATTCCATATCAAAACGTGTTTTACTTGTAATGTTTAGTGGTTAGTAAATGAAGGATTTCGAAGACGAAGGACGTCTCAACCATTATTCGTTCAAGTTGCCGGCTTTTAAGAGTTTCGGGCATTATCGGTCTACAAAGGTATTCTAAGTCCTCTTATCTCTTACAAGGCTAGGCACACACTCACACATATCATTCTTGTGTGTCCCTTCATGATTTTATTTCATTTACATTTCACTTTCACACACTTGGCAAAATATGCTCATGCATTCACATTTAGTTAATAAACTTTGTGTTTTGCATTTTCTAGGACTATGTCCGGAAACTAGCATATGTGTGTGTATTTGTGTTTGTATGTTTCCGTATTTTGTGTTTAGGACTTGAACATGTTCTTATTCAATGCCTTATTGAGTTCCGGTCGTTTCGGTTACTCATTCATAAGGTTTCGAGTCCAAACGTGTTGACTATGCCACTTTACGTTCTCTTACGTTGTGTTGACTTCATCGATGATTTCCGAGATGATTTCTCAATCGTTTTTCAAAGTTGTTAGTCGTTATCGTGCATGAGAGAGTCATGGTTCGTAATCCGAAAACGGATTCGAATTCGGAGTTCGGACGCCTGAGATACGGGCCGACGAACCGAGGGAGCGCGCGAGAGGACAGCCCAGGCCGTGGGCCACAAGGGCTGGCCGTGGTTGAGGCCGTGGGCCCCACGGCCTGGAGCAGCCTCTGCTCCCGTGTGGGCCACGCGCCCCCCACGGCCAGGGGGTGACGTGGCACCACATGGTTGGCCGGTTCCCTCCTTCTCTCTCCCCCTATTTCTTCCCTCTCTCTCTCTCCATTTGAATTTTTAAGAAGAAACATTTTCAGTTTCCCGTCAGCTCTCTCCTCTGAAATTTCTGATTTTCGAAACACCATATCTTCCTTATCCGGAGTCGGATTTGAGTGATTCAAGTTGGAGAGTGTTCGTATTCGAGTCCTCTAACATCTCCAAGTGGTTTGGTGGCTGTTTGATCATGATTTCCAGTGGTTGATCACTGAATTCCGAACCAGCTTCAAAATCCGAGGTAATGGTCTCATCTTAGGGATTTCTTGTTATTTGACCTTCCAAATGCTTGGGGTTTCTTCTTATATATCTTTGATTATGTTTAGTAAAAGCTATTGAGAAAGATAGCTTGATTATCATTCTAATTGAAACTCAATTTGTGGACTAATGTTGACTAGATTCTATGATTCTATGTTTTTCATATGTTTGTGAGTTGTATTGTGATTAGAATGGCATCTTAGGTTGTTTGATACTTAATTGAATTAATTTTTTGTTAAAATGACTTTGAGATTTGATTTGGTCCTTTGATTGAAGAAATCAAGGATTTGTGTATTTGTTTGTGATTTAGAGAATATAGGTTTTGATTGATGTAAATCTCAAAACCTTGCTCTATATTTTTGTCTAGTATATTGATTGATTTTAATCTCATATATCTAGCATTTAATTGTATATTGATAGCATCTTGAATCTTGTACTTCATGAACATATTATGATTCAAGTGTTGTGTATGTGAATGAGACTTTGAGTGTATGTGTTAGGTGTTTCACATGCTTAGGTTTCTATTCTCTTATTATTGCATTTAGACTTGATTACTTGTGATTTCACATGTTTAGGTCTACTTGTGCCATAGGATGTATTGATCACATGTTCTATGTTGATTTGATTGTTTGCATAATTTGCATTCACATGATCACACTAGGAAGTCCTTGTAAAAGGCAAAAAGTCTTGGCTAGAGTCGGGGTGACTTGGATAGCCAAGCAAGAAGACTTGCCTAGAGTCGGGATGACTCGGATAGGTAAGCAAGGAGTCATGGCTAGAGTCGGGAGGACTCGGATAGTCATGCATGGGAGGCTCCCTAGAGGCAAGAGTGCCTTGGATAGGGAGTTGGCTATTGTATTGGTAGGCCTAGGCGTATGGTTAGACATAGAGTCCGATAGAGCGGGGTACACGGGAGGTGTATGCACTCTTGAGGAATTTCTAATCTACCATCGATGTTGGTTGAGTGTGTTGTCCAATATATGGTGGTTCCGCATCATTGAGGGATTTCATACTTTCCAATAGGGTTGGGTAGGCTTAGACTTCACTAGGTTGGGTGAGCTAAAGATTGGTCACTTTGTGAATGTTCTATGTTTGCTTTCCAATAATATAGTACCCAATGGTTGTAGTTCAACCCGTGGATGTTTCCTCCTTGGAGGTTTTACCACGTTAAAAAATCCCTTGTGTTAATTCTTTCTATCTCTTCTCTTATATTTTAATTGTATATTTTATTGTCTTGATTCATAATATTCACTTGTGATGTATTGTGAACCAAGTCTTTGTATAGTGTGATTAGTGTATTCATTCTATAGATCAATTTGTATCTTTGATTCTTTTATATATTGTAATATTTGTTTAGTGACATTTTGTTCACTCTTGTAACACATTGAACATCTTATGAAATACAAGCTTATTTTGTTGTTATGTTTATTTGCTATTTTACCTCACATGACTTGTTGATATACTTAAACATTTCTCTTATGATTGTAACATCGTATTGTCTATGTATGTCTTCCTTGGCTTATTGTGTTGTGTGTAAGGCTACCTTGAGGGACAAACGAATGTTTGTTCAAGGGTTTGGAAAAAGGTGTAAAAACCTATTCACCCCCCCTCTAGGTATGCTTTAAGCAATTTAACTTCGTTTGTGTACATTCAAAAACAAGTCAACAATATGTGATGCATCATCAGTTTTATGACAAGGAATGAAATGTGCCACATATATAGAATCCTTACCCCTCTTTGACCTAGGCAAACTCAGCACAAAATCCATAGAAATATCAATCCAAGGTCCACTAGGTTTAGGCAAAGGAGTATACAAACCATGAGGCTTAACCCTAGACTTAGCTTGTCCTGATAATGAAAAGACTATGGGAAAAGAAGAATTGTTCGTACATCTGGATATGTATGTGGTAGACACAATTCTTTAGTTAGTCTTGAATAATGTTCACAACTTAAGTTAAAGGTTGGGCACCTTTATCTTGTTATAGTTGTAGAATTCTTTTGCTAGCATTTGAGTGGGATCAAATGAGATATGATGAGTCTAAAATCATCGGAGTGTCTTCGAGCAAAAGGATCTAGTGCACTGGGTGCATTGAACTGGGTCACAATGAAAAGCTTTATCTAGAACCGTCAATAGATAATAGTCTTTTCATTATCAGGACAATCGGAGAGTCTATCTTAATCCTAGATAAATGATGGACTTATGGTTGCAAGTGATATCATTTGAGTTATCAATGAGTACGATTATATCGCATAGTCTATCCTCGATAGTTTGGTGATATTCATTTGTTAATCGATAGAGGACTTCATTTATAGATATGGACATCGTGGCTCCATTTAATTAAATGAGAGTATAATATCATCATATGGATGTTTTGAGGTAATTGGATATTAAATCTCAACGTTGAGTTTTCGATAGTGTCTATTGAAAACATGGCTTCTGGACAAGTCAAAATATCCAAGTTCAAAATATGGTCATATGAGTAAATATGGTAACTTGGAGAGTTATAGGCGGTCTATGAACTCTTGGCGATTACTGATATTAATCACGAGGATACACTATCTCCAATATGATTGTCTAGGGTATGAATGAGGAGCATCTTCCTTTTCTATCTTTATTTAAGAGTTCAGTTTTAGCTCTTTAGTGGAATGAGTTAAAATTAATGGATCGGACCTAAGTGAATCATTTGTTGATTGTGATTAGGTTATGTCTATTGAAGCTTAAATTTAGATGGCCCGCCAAGATCCCCAATCCACACGGACTTGCATGGATCACTTGATATATTCTACCGGACCAATTTAAGGGTCCATCTAGAATTGCATTTAATATATTAAGAATATAATTTGCACATTATTTTAGTAATGGGCTGCTCAATTATATTAATATATTAATGAAAGGCATGTGGGCTTGTTTCTTTTAGTAAGAATGGGTCTGGTTCACATGTGGGCTTTTTATTTAAAGTCCAATGGATTAAATGAAATAAGAAAATAATATTTGGCCCATTTACTCTAAGTGGGGCAGCAAGGGTTAATTTTTAACCTAAAATATTATTTTGTTTCATTGTTTTAATTAAATAAGAATTAATTAATTTATTAATTAACTGTTTAATTAAGAAACAAATCTTTTCTAATCAGGAAATATATTTCCTAAAAGTAAAAGTAAAAGACTTGTTTGATAAGGAAATAAATAATTAGTTTTATTTATTTAATCAAATAAGAAGTTTTTTTATTTAGTAAAAATAAAAGAATAAAAGATTTATGAATTGAATTAGGGTTTGAAGTCTTTAACTAGATGGGAATTAGGGTGCAACACAAACTCTTTTAAGCTTGTATGTTGCGGCAACCCTAGTCCATTTAGGGTTAGAGAATTCGGCCACCCTAAAAGAAAAGAAGAGAAAAAAGTTTGGCAACCTATATATACATAGTTATAGAATTCGGCCACCTAGGGCTTTGTGTGCTTGAGATTCTATTTTTCTTCTTCTTCTCAATTCATAGAAAGATTTTATTCTACTAAAACAAAAAGGAGTGTTAGATTATTCTTTGATGGTATACTATTTGCTTATTCATCAATAAGCTTGTGTGTACGACATCGATCTAGGTTCACGCGAGTTTCGATCATTAGATTGAGAACTCAAAAGTGACCGGAATAATCTTAGTCATTCTTTTGATTGTTTTTGTGACTAACAAAGAAAAGAAAAGTTTGTTTGTCCATTCACAGGTTTGCAATTCAAAGAAAAGGGAGACCACGCTCCTATGTGATCCACGTTCGTGCTAGGATTGAAGATCTTGCGGATTACCATCGACGTAAGTCAATCGGATCACGCGACAAAAGGTATTATTCTTTTGTTAGATAATATATATGTTTAATTAATTAAAGGGTTTAAGGTTCATAAAAGGAAAAATTTTTAAAAGTCACTGAATCTATTTTTAGTCTCGCTTCCGCTGCGTGTACTTCTTGGTATTTTTCCATACAATTTGTTAGGATTATGCTCAATAGAAAGAGTGTAATATTGTAATTAACAATCTTTTTCATATTAATAAAGTGATTTCTGGTTTAACAAATCGTGTAGCATTTATAGTTTAATATTATAATTGCCAAAGTAAATAATCATAAGGTCTAAAGACTATGAGAAAAGAAGAATTGTTCGTACATCTGGATATGTATGTGGTAGACACAATTCTTTAGTTAGTCTTGAATAATGTTCACAACTTAAGTTAAAGGTTGGGCATCTTTATCTTGTTAAAGTTGTAGAATTCTTTTGCTAGCATTTGAGTGGGATCAAATGAGATATGATGAGTCTAAAATCATCGGAGTGTCTTCGAGCAAAAGGATCTAGTGCACTGGGTGCATTGAACTGGGTCACAATGAAAAGCTTTATCTAGAACCGTCAATAGATAATAGTCTTTTCATTATCAGGACAATCAGAGAGTCTATCTTAATCCTGAGATAAATGATGGACTTATGGTTGCAAGTGATATCATTTGAGTTATCAATGAGTACGATTATATCGCATAGTCTATCCTCGATAGTTTGGTGATATTCATTTGTTAATCGATAGAGGACTTCATTTATAGATATGGACATCGTGGCTCCATTTATTAAATGAGAGTATAATATCATCATATGGATGTTTTGAGGTAATTGGATATTAAATCTCAACGTTGAGTTTTCGATAGTGTCTATTGAAAACATGGCTTCTGGACAACTCAAAATATCCAAGTTCAAAACGTGGTCATATGAGTAAATATGGTAACTTGGAGAGTTATAGGCGGTCTATGAACTCTTGGCGATTACTGATATTAATCATGAGGATACACTATCTCCAATATGATTGTCTAGGGTATGAATGAGGAGCATCTTCCTTTTCTATCTTTATTTAAGAGTTCAGTTTTAGCTCTTTAGTGGAATGAGTTAAAATTAATGAATCGGACCTAAGTGAATCATTTGTTGATTGTGATTAGGTTATGTCTATTGAAGCTTAAATTTAGATGGCCCGCCAAGATCCCCAATCCACACGGACTTGCATGGATCACTTGATATATTCTACCGGACCAATTTATGGGTCCATCTAGAATTGCTTTTAATATATTAAGAATATAATTTGCACATTATTTGTTTAATGGGCTGATCAATTATATTAATAAATTAATGAAAGACATGTGGGCTTGTTTCTTTTATTAAGAATGGGTCTGGTTCACATGTGGGCTTTTTATTTAAAGTCCAATGGATTAAATAAAATAAGAAAATAATATTGAGCCCATATATATATGATGTGGGCGGCAAGGCTAATTTATTAGTCTAATATATTATTTTATTTTATTGTTTGATTAAATGAAAATTAATTAATTTATTAATTTATTTATTTAATTAAGAAACAAAATCTTTTTCTGATCAGGAAATATGTTTCCTAGAGTTATACTATTGGTAGTAGTATACTAAAAGTAAAAGACTTATTTGGTAAGAAAATAAATAACAAGGTTTATTTATTTAATCAAATAAGGAAGTCTTTGAGATAGTCACAAATACACTAAAGAGTTGGATTAGGGTTTGGAATTCTAAGGAAATCTACCTAGGGTTAGGATTTAAGTCAAAAGACAAATCCTACATAGTCGATGATTTTGGCCACAATATATAAATATATATTAAATATATAAGGCCGAAAAGATATAGATATAAAAATGCATGCAGTTTTAGACCGAAAATATATATGTATATAATGCATGCTGCATTGATTCGGCAATAGATATATATATTGTTTTTAGGCGTGCAATTATATTATGATTTTTGTTTCGTGAGGAATTGATGCACTTATATATATTAGTTGTGCAAAGTGCAGTATTCGGTGCACTATATATATTTTAATATATATAGATATTATATAGAGGTTGAATTTGGCTAACCCTAATTGCAAGGCTTGAGAGTTTTTCTTTTGCTTAAAAAAATAGAATCCAACTCTAGTGATTAGTGTGTGTTGATTTCAACTAAAAACATAAAAGAGTGAATAGATTATTCTTTGATGGTACACTAATTGTTTGTTCATCAATAAGCTTGTGTGTACAACATCGATTTAGGTTCACGCGAGTTTCGATCATTAGATTGAGAACTCAAAAGTGACCGGAATAATCTTAGTCTTCTTTTGATTGTTTTGTGACTAACAAAAGAAAAAGAAAAGTTTGTTTGTCCATTCTCAGGTTTGCAATTCAAAGAAAAGGGAGACCACGCTCCTAGGTGATTCACGTTCGTGCTAGGATTGAAGATCTTACGGATTACCATCGACGTAAGTCAATCGGATCACGCGACAAAAGGTATTCTTCTTTTGTTGATTATATGTATGTTTAATTAATTAAAGGGTTAAGGTTCATAAAAGGGAAAAATTTTAAAAGTTACTAAATCTATTTTTTAGTCTCGCTTCCGCTGCGTGCACTACGGTATTTTTCCCTACAATGCAATCAATGAAAGAAATGGAAGATAAAGAAAAGTAAAAACAAAAATGAACACAAGTGTTTTAACGTGGTAAAACCTCAATGAGGAAACATCCACGGGTTGATACCACAACCACCGGCAAAGCAATCCACTATGTGAAAAAGGACTTACACACTCAAGCTATCACTCATGATATCCGCTCAAGCTATCAACTCCTAATCTACCCTCGGGCTAGTGAATCACCAAGCCTACTTCCTATCCGAGATGTATCCTACACCTCTAGAAAGCAACTTCCTATCCAAGACGCTCACGTCTCTAGGAAGATTTCTTGCTTGCCTATCCGGATCCTCCCGACCCTAGACAAGACTTCCTTGCTTGATTATCCGAGTCCTCTCGACTCTAATCAAGACTTCCTTGCTCTATCCACAAAGCTTCACACACTTTGCTAGAGACTTCAACCTAATGCAAGGACTATGATCTAAAGTGATGCAAGTGATGCAAACACAAACAAATTAAGCTAGATGATCAATCAAGCAAAATGTACATGCTAAATGATAGTCTAGAATATGATTTCAACACACAATCACAAAATTATCTAGAAATCAAGACATGCAAATCAATAAGAACAAAGGTATGAATATTCAATTTATCACACTAAAAACCTAGTTCTTAGATCAAGAAATAGAACCAAGAAAATAATATGAGATACATCATATATTCAATTTCTAGAATCAATTTCACACACAATCAAGTTTAGCACATATATGTTCAAAGACAAATCACAAAGCTAAAACTCAATTAATAAATGATCAAACAACCCTAGCAAGTGATCTAACATACTTCTCAACAAATTTCATCAATCAAATAGTAAGAATCAAGAGATGATCAAAGATGAAAGTGAAACAAACATACTGACCACGGACTGAAAATGGATCAGCTGAGAAAAATGGCGAAGTCAGCTGCCTCTAGAAATTCTTGGGGTTTGTAGCTCTCTTCGAGACCAACAATTTTGGTTTTTGAATCGATTGATTTCGAGTTCGTATGAGAGAGATATGATCAAAATAAGAAAACGAAAATTGTAGAATTCTGCAGAAATTTTCTCAAGTGTTCTTCAAAATTCGACAAGTGTGGAGGGAAGGAGATGAGTTTAAAAGGAGGAGAGAGAGAGATTTTTCGAGCGAATCAGAGCGTACCACATCACCTCCCAGTGGGGGGCACGTGGGCCACACGGGAGCAGATGGCTCCCTTGGCCGTGGGGCCCACGGCCTCCCACACGGGCAGGCCTTGTGGCCACACGTGCTCCCGACTTCTCTCGCGCGCTCCTTAGGTTCTTCAGCCCATATCTTGGGCATCTGAACTCCGATTTTGAATCTGTTTTTGGATTACAAACCATGACTCCCTCACGCATGACTATGACTACACAACTTTAAAAAATGGTTGAGAAATCATCTCGGAATCTGACTGATGAAGTCAACACAACAAATGAGAACGAAAAGTAGCATAGTCAACTTGTTTGGACTCGAAACCTTATGAATGAGTAACCGAAACGACCGGAACTCAATAAGGCATTAAATGAGAACATGTTCAAGTCCTAAACACAAAATACATAAACAAATAAACACATATTCACACAAGCATGCCATATCAAAGAGATAGTCACAAAGCATGCAATTTCACAATGTTTGTCAATACAAGATCAATGCATGAGCATACTATGAAGTGTGTGAATGTGTTATACCAAATGTTTGAACCACGATGCAGGGACACACATGTATGAATTGTGTGTGTGTGCGCTAACGCCTTGCAAGAGGATAGAAGTCAAGATTTACCTTTGACGTTTTTCACCTCTTGAAGACGACTTTTGCACTAGACGTTGCTCTTCACTTTTTAAGCTTCCTTTCTTCAAATAATGTCCTAAGCAACAACTAATACAAACATAGAGTGTTTTGCAATGGAATTAAAGCCAATACAAATCATGAACCTTACAAATTCAAACTCCATTTTAGATGATATTATTCGGTGGCTCCCCTCTCCAAATGGTATTTATTCTGCTGCTTCTGCTATGGAGTCTTTTAGAACCCATCACTCTCTTGTTCCTTGGTTTAATATTGTGTGGTTCCCTCAGAATATTTCGAGGATGGGTTTCATCCTTTGGTTGGCTATTAAAGGTAGGCTTTCTACCTTGGATCGTGTTCAGCGCTACGATCCTCAAGTTATTGCTACATGTGTCCTTTGCAATTCTCAAAACGAAACTGAAATGAGGCTCTGGACTCCACTCGGACGAACCAGAACCTAGAACCGGAACCTAGGTGGCTCACTTGGGCGTTGAGGGGCTCGGTAAAAAATGAAGAGTCACCTTCATGATGCTAGTCTAGAGGCTTGCTAGGGCATCAAGAAGTAACCAGAAACTAAAATGAGGCTTTGGACTCCACTCGAACAAACTGGAACCTAGGTGGCACACTTAGGCGTTGAGGGGCCCGGTATAAAAGGTGAGGAGCCACCTTCATGATGCTGGTCCAGAGGCTTGCTAGGGCATCAAAAAATCCCCTGCAACTAAAATGAGGCTCTAACTCCGCTCGAATGAATCAGAATCTAGGTGGCTAACTTGGGCATTGAGGGGCCTGGTATAAACAGTGAGGAGCCACCTTCATGATGCTGGTCTAGAGGCTTGCTAGGGCATCAAGAAGTCCCCTGCAACTGAAATGAGGCTCTGGACACCAGTCAAATGAACCAGAACCTAGGTGGCTCACTTGAGCATTAAGGGGCCCGGTATAAAAGGTGAGGAGCCACCTGCATGATGTTGGTCCAGAGGCTTGCTAGGGCATCAAGAAGTACCCAGCAACTGGAATGAGGCTCTGGACTCCACTCAAACGAACTGGAACCTATTTGGCTCTCTTAGGCATTAAGGGGCCTGGTACAAAAGGTGAGGAGCCACCTTCATGATGCTAGTCTAGAGGCCTGGTAAGGCATCAAGAAGTCCCCTACAACTAAAATGAGGCTCTGGACTCCACTTGGATGAACCGGAACCTAGGTGGCTCACTAGGGCGTTGAGGGGCTCGGAACAAAAAGTGAGGAGCCACCTTCATGATGCTGATCCAGAGTCTTGCTAGGGCATCAAGAAGTCCCCTGCAACTAAAATGAGGATATAGACTCCACTTGGAGGAACCTGAACCTAGGTGGCTCACTTGGGCGTTGAGAGGCCCGGTACAAAAGGTGAGGAGCCACCCTCATGATGTTGGTCAAAAGGCTTGCTAGGGCATCAAGAAGTCCCCTGCAACTGAAATAAGGCTCTAGACTCTACTCGGACGAACCAGAGCCTAAGTGGCTACCTTGGGCGTTGAGGGGCCCTGTAAGATCCTAGATCTTTGTTGGCTTGATTCCATTGCAAAACGCTCTTTATTTGTATTGATTAGTTTCTTAGGTTGTTCTTGGTGAAAAGAAGCTTCAAAGAAGAAAAGCAACGTCTCATGCAAATATAGTCTTCAAGAAGAAAAACGCATACTTGGATGCTAAGGTATCAAGATTCTTCTTCCTCTTGCAAGGCATAAGGCACACACACACATGACATTCATATATGTCCCTGCATGGTTGAACAACATTTTATATAACACATTCACATGTTTTTAATATGCTCATGCATTGTACTCAAATTGTCATACATTGTAGAATTACATGTTCTAAGACTATGTCTAGGAAATGGCATACATGTGTGATCTTGTTTTTAATTGTTTGTGTTTCTTGTATTTTGGACTTGAACATGATCTCATATGATTCCTTATTGAGTCCCGGTCAGTTCGGTTACTCATTCCTTAGGTTTCGAGTCCAAACGTTGTCGCTACACTACTTTGCGTTCTCATTCATTGAGTTGTCTTCGTCATCGTTTTCCGAGATGAATTCTCAACCATTTGTCAAATTTTTGTAGTCGTCATTGTGCGTGAGGGAGTCATGATTTGTGATCCAAAGATGGATTCAAAATCGGAGTTCGGAGGCCCGAATACAATTGAAACAGTTGAAGAACGTGGGAGGAGCACGAGGGAACCTTGCTTGGCCAACGGCCAAGCAATGAGGAGCACATGTGGAGGCCGTGTGCCACACGGCTAGGACACCCTTCTGCCCATGTGTGCCACATGCGCCCTACATGGGATGGGTGATGTGGCACCTTGTGATTGGTTACAAAATTTCCCTCTCTCTCTCTTTTAAATACTCTCCTCATTCCCTCCAAACATAACTTGAAGAAAAATTGAAAAAGATGAAGTGCAGAATTTCTTCATGATTTTTGATTTCTTATTTTGATCGTAACTCTCTCATATGAACTCAAAATCGAGTGATCCAAAAGCCAAAAATGTTGGTCTTGAAGAGAGCTACAAACCAAAAACATTTTCAAAGTTAAATGATTTCGTGATTGTTCGCAGCAAGCTGATTTCAGTTCGAGATTATACATTTGTAGGTGAAACATTTTCTTATCACTTTCTCTTTTGATCATCTCATTCAATCTTCTTATTTGATAGATGAAATGTGTTAAGAATGATGTTAGTTCACATTCTAGGTTTTTTTTTTATTGATTGATTGTTGAGTTTTAGCTTTGTGATTACTTTTGAACATATTTTAGCTAAACTTGATTTACTTGAAATTGATTCTAGAAATGACTAGTATGATGTGCTTCATGATGATTTCTAGGTTTAATTTCATGCTCTAAGAACTAAGATTTTTTGTGTGATATAATGAATATTCATATCTTGTTCTTATTGATTCACATGCTTTGATTTCTAGATAGATTTGTGATTGTGTGTTGATAGCTTATTCTAGATCATCACTAAGCATGTACATAGAGCTTGATTGATCATCTTGCTTTATTTGATTGTGTTTGCATCGTTTGCATCACTTAGGCGATTGCCTTCTGGAAAGGTTGAAGTCTCTTGTTAAAGTGAGTGAAGCTTTAATTTGAGCAAGAAGACTTGGCTAGGAAAGTGTTCCGGATAGCCAAGCAAAAGTCTTAGCTAGGAGTGTGGTACTCTGGATGGTTGAGCTAGGGAAGCTTGACTAGGATCTTGGTGATCTAGATAGCTAAGCAAGGAAATCTTCCTAGAGGCTTGAGAGCCTTGGATAGGGAGTTGCTCTCTAAAGGTGTAGGACACACCTTGTGTAGGGAAAAATACGGTCAACGCAGCGGAAGCAAGACTAAAAACAAGTTTAGTATATTTTAAAATTTTTCCTTTGATGAACCTTAACCCTTTAAATTAATTAAACATATATACTATCTAACAAAAGTAGAATATCTTTTGTCGCGTGATCCGATTACTTATGTCGATGGTAATCCGCAAGATCTTCAATCCTAGCACGAACGTGAATCACCTAGGAGCGTGGTCTCCCTTTTCTTTGAATTGCGTACCTGAGAATGGATAAACAAAATCTCTTTTTCTTAACGTTAGTCACAAAACATCCAAAAGACTACAAAGATTATTCGGTCACTTTTGAGTTCTCAATCTAATGATCGAAACTCGCATAAACCTTATTCGAAGTTGTACACACAAGCCTATTGATGTATAAGCAATTAGTGTACTATTGAAAATAGAATAATCTCTTCTCTCTTTTGTCTTGGCCGAATTTAACACACACTAATCACTAGAGTAGGATTTATTTTCTAAGCAAAAGAAATAATTCTCAGGCCAAGCAAGTGATGTGGCCGAATTTCATCTCTTCCCATATATAGGGTGACCGAAATTCCACACCTATTTCTTTTAGGGTTGCCGCATTCTCTAGTGTAGGAGGTTGTAGGTGACCGAAATCCGCACTCCAAGAGGATTTAGGTTTTACCAAAACTCTTACACTCTTGAGAATCCAAACCCTAATCCAACTCTACAGTGTAGTATTAAATTATGACTAAATTAAAAGACTTCCTATTTGATTAAATAAATAAACCTAATTATTTATTTTCTTACCAAACAAGTCTTTTACTTTTAGTATACTACTACAAATAGTATAATTCTAGGAAACATATTTCCTGATCAGAAAAAGATTTTGTTTATTAATTAAATAAATAATTAATTAATTAATTAATTCTCATTTAATCAAACAATAAAATAAAATAATATTTTTGACTAATTATTTAGCCTTGCCGCCCACATCATATATATATGGGCTTAATATTATTTTCTTATTTTATTTAATCCATTAGACTTTAATTAAAAAGCCCACATGTGAACCAAACCCATTCTTACTAAAAGAAACAAGCCCACATGCCTTTAATTAATATATTAATATAATTGATCAGCCCATTAAATAAATAATGTGCAAATTATATTCTTAATATATTAAATGCAATTCTAGATGGACCCATAAATTGGTCCAGTAGAATATATCAAGTGATCCATACAAGTCCGTGCGGATTGGGATCTTGGCGGGCTATCTAAATTTAAGCTTCAATAGACATAACCTAATCACAATCAACAAATGATTCCCTTAGGTCCGATCCATTAATTTTAACTCATTCCACTAAAGAGCTAAAATTGAACTCTTAAATAAAGATAGAATAAGAAGATGTTCCTCATTCATACCCTCGACAATCATATTGGAGATAGTATGACCACGTTTTGAACTTGGATATTTTGACTTGTCCAGAAGCCATGTTTTCAATAGTCACTATCGAAAACTCAACGTTGAGATTTAATATCCAATTACCTCAAAACATCCATATGATGATATTATACTCTCATTTAATAAATGGAGCCACGATGTCCATATCTATAAATGAAGTCCTCTATCGATTAACAAATGAATATCACCAAACTATCGAGGATAGACTATGCTATATAATCGTACTCATTGATAACTCAAATGATACCACTTGCAACCATAAGTCCATCATTTATCTCAGGATTAAGATAGACTCTCCGATTGTCCTGATAATTAAAAGGCTATTATCTATTGACGGTTCTAGATAAAGCTTTTCATTGTGATCCAGTTCAATGCACCCAGTGCACTAGATTCTTTTGCTCGAAGACCCTCCGATGATTTTAGACTCATCATATCTCATTTGATCCCACTCAAATGCTAGCAAAAGAATTCTACAACTTTAACAAGGTAAAGGTGCCCAACCTTTAACTTAAGTTGTGAACATTATTCAAGACTAACTAAAGAATTGTGTCTACCTCATACATATCCAGATGTACGAACAATTCTTCTTTTCTCATAGTCTTTAGACCTTATGATTATTTACTTTGACAATTATAATATTAAACTATAAATGCTATAAGATTTGTTAAACCATAAATCACTTTATTAATATGAAAAAGATTGTCAATTACAATATTACACTCTTGCTATTGAGCATAATCCTAACACCTTGGATACTGAGTAGGCTAGGTGGTTCACTTGGCCTTGAGGATAGATTAGGAGTTAATAGCTTATGGTGGATATCATTTGTTGATAGCATTGAGTGTGTAAGTCGTTTTCATATAGTGGATTTGTAAGGTTCATGATTTGTATTGGCTTGATTCCATTGCAAAATGCTCTATATTTGTAATAGTTATTGCTTAGGATGTTCTTAGAAGAAAAGAAGCTTCAAAGGTGAAAAGCAACGTCTAGTGCAAATATCGTCTTCAAAAACGTCAAAGGTATACTTAGACTTCTATCCTCTTCCAAGGCGTTAGCGCACACACACACAATTCATATATGTGTGTCCCTGCATCATTGTGCAAACATTTAGTATAACACATTCACACACATTTAAGTATGCACATGCATTGGTCTCTTATAGACAAACATTGTAGAATTGCATGTTTTATGACTATTGCGTAGATATGGCATACTTGTGTGACATTGTGTTTATATGTTTGTATTTCTTGTATTTTGGACTTGAAAATGTTCTTATTTTATTCCTTATTGAGTTCCGGTCATTTTGGTTACTCATTCATTAAGTTTTAAGTCCAAACGACATAGCTAGGCTACTTTGCATTCTCATTCGTTGAGTTATCTTCGTCATTATTTTCCGAGATGAATTCTCAACCTTTTGTCAAAGTTTCTTAGTCTTCATCGTGCATGAGGAAGTCACAGTTCGTAATATGAAAACGGATTCAAATTCAGAGTTCGGATGCCCGAATACGGTTGAAGAACACGAGACGAGCGCGAGAGGAGCAAGATTGGTCGACGACCAAACTTGGAGGCCACGTGCGGGATACGTGGGACACACAGCCAGCATGGCCTTTTGGCCACGTGTTCCACATGTGGTTCTCACATGGCTTTGATGTGGCACAAGTTGATTGGCCTCCTCGTTTTCACTCTCTCTCTCTCTTTTAAATCCTATCCATTCTCTCCCATTCATTCTATGAGAAAAATTTGAAAAAGATGAAATCAGAAATTTTCTCTCAATTTTAGTTTTATTATTTTGATCATAACTCTCTCATACAAAATCGAAATCGAGTGATCCAAAAACCAAAATTGTTGGTCTTGAAGAGAGCTAAAGACCCCAAGCATTTTTAGAGTCATTTGAGTTCGTGATTTTTCATAGCTTACAGATTTCTGTCCGAGATTCCATTGTTGTATGTGAAACTTCTTCTTATCACTTTCTCTTTGATCATCTCTTTAATCTTCCTATTTGATAGATGATTTGTGTTAATAATGATGTTAGATCACATTCTAGGGGTGTTTGATCATTTGTTAACTGAGTTTTAGCTTTGTGATTTCTCTTGAACATATATTTGCTAAACTTGATTTAACTTGAAATTGATTCTAGAAATGCTATATATGATGTGCCTCATGATATTTTCTAGGATTAATTTCATGATCTACGAACTAGGTTTTTAGTGTGATATATTGAATATTCATACCTTGTTCTTATTGATTCACATGTCTTGATTTCTATATACATTTGTGATTGTTTGTTGAAAGCATATTCTAGATTATCATTGAACATGTACATAGAGCTTGATTGATCATCTTGCTTTATTTGATTGTGCTTGCATCATGTGCATCACTTAGATCATTGCCTTGTGAAAGGTTGAAGTCTCTTGCAAAGTGAGTGAAGATTTGTGGAAAGAGCAAGAAATCTTGGTTAGGAAAGTGTTCCGGATAACCAAGCAAGAAGACTTAGCTAGGAGTAGGAAACTCCGGATAGCTAAGCAAGAAATCATCCTAGAAGCTTGAGAGCTTTGTATAGGATGTGCTATCTAGAGGTGTAGGACACACCTTAGATAGGTAGTAGGCTTTGTGGTTCACTAGCCCGAGGGTAGATTAGGAGTTGATAGCTTGAAGTGGATATCATGTGTTGATAGCTTTGAGTGTGTAAGTCATTTTTCATATAGTGGATTACTTTGCCGGTGGTTGTGGTATCAACCCGTGGATGTTTCCTCTTTGAGGTTTTACCACGTAAAAATCCTTGTGTCAATTTTCATTTTAATATTTCTTTGTCTTCCATATCTTACATTGATTGCATATCTTGTATATTGATTTACTCTTGCAATTAGTTAAATTAATTCATTTGTTAAATCTTTTCAAGTGTGCATTTTCTTTGTTATATTCCACATAATTTTTAATATTGGAAGAAATTGGGCCTATACCTATTCACCCCCCCCCCCCCCCCCCCCCCCCCCCCCCCCCCCCCCCCGCCCCCTCTAGGTATATTTTACAGTATTGATTAAAGGGAATTTCAGGATTGCTTTGCCGGTGGTTGTGGTATCAACCCGTGAATGTTTCGTCTTTGAGGTTTTACCACGTAAAAATACTTGTGTCTCTTTTCGCTTTACTTTTCATTATCTTCCATGTCATGTATTGATTGTATCTCCTATATATTGATTTTCACATGTATTGACTTATACTATACAATTGTTAAATCATATCAAGTGTACATTTCATTCTTGTAATCCACATATTTTTGAATTTGGAAGAAATTGGGCATATACCTATACACAACTCCAACCCCCCACCCACCCCCCCCCCCCCCCCCCCCCCCCCCCCCCCCCCCCCCCCCCCCCCTTAGGGTATATTATACACTATTGCTTAAGTGAATTTCAGGCCCGGTACAAAAAGTGAGGAGGCACCTTCATGATGCTAGTCTAGAAGCTTGCTAGGGCATCAAGAAGTCCCCTACAACTGAAATGAGGCTTTGGACTCCACTCAGACGAACCGGAACCTAGGTGTACAAAAAGTGAGAAGCCACCTTCATGATGCTAGTCCAGAGGCTTTGCACTTTTAAATATTTATCTTGAATTAAATAAATAACTCAATCATAAAAATTCAACGGTGATCTAACACCCATAAATGTTACACCTTCTTTGGGAGTTCGCACCATTTACTAGTTAGACTAGGTCCCACCTAATTGTTAACATAACAACCAGCGTTTTCAATTTTAGCCTTACAATTTTACTGACAAGAACTCTTGGGAGGATATCAATAAAATTACATTGAGTGTGTTACCAAAATATCGACCTTCAATTTTCTCTCATGAAAATCCCTTTTTGGGGAGTAGATCTCATTTGAGTCCATTGTCTAGTCTATCCTTGTAAGGAAGTATATTGCTAAATTCCATTCATGGACGCCCCTTGGGGGGATTACCAATAAATAATAAAGCTCAACTAACCTTGGAGGCCATAGGTGTTACAAAACACCTTCTCCCACTCAATTATTTAAGGCGTGTGATTAAATCCCATAGAATGATTTACCAAGTTATCTAGATGCCAATTTAGATACCTAAATCATTCAATGCATGTTCATACCAAAAGAGATATATGAGTGGCACTCCTATTCTATATGTCATGTTATCATACAATAACAAATATTGTAATATTTATGCAAAAAATAAATAGCAACAATTTTGGTCCATCCTAGAAAAGCAGGTAAATTACAATTTGTCAGGAATACAAGATCTTCAAGTGGCCATCAACCATACGCTCATCCCTCGGCTTCCTCCCATGGGTGTGCACAGCCCACAACCACACAAAGGGGCTGCCGTGCGCAGCCCATGAGACCACATAGGGCTGCCGTGCGCAGCCCACCATGTAATGGGCTTGCCATGCGCAGCCCAATCCACTCCTAGGGTGCGCACGGTGCTTGTTCTCGGTTCCGGTTGCTTCTTTTTTCTACAAGTCTTTGAATCTTCAATGCTTGAACATATTACAGCAGTATTTAAACTAATAAAATACTGCAGTATTTTTTTTTTTTTTAATTCATTGCAGTACTTTTTACAAAAAAAAACTGCACTTAAAATTAAATAAAAAACTGCAGTAAATTATAATATATAAAATACTGCACTTAAAATTAAAATAAAAATAAAACCTAGCAACTACCAAGAAGGAATTATGGCGATGATAGACCACCCTTCTTGTTACAATTCCATAACAAAAATACATTGAAAATCTAGGACCAAAATCGAGCAATAACAATCCACATAATAACATATATAAAACCATACATCCACATGTAATTATATATGCGAATACCTAGAGTGCCATCTCTTTCTAAACATGCATAATCACAATAAAAAGAAATAGATTCACGTATATATACGTTAATTAATTAAAAGGGTTCAACCAAGGCTCTGATACCAGTTGTAGGGAAAAATACCGTAGTACATGCAGCGGAAGCGAGACTAAAAATAGATTTAGTATGTTTTAAAATTTTTCCTTTTTATGAACCTTAACCGTTTAAATTAATTAACCATACATATAAAGTAACAAAAAGTATAATACCTTTTGTCGCGTGATCCGATTGACTTACGTCAATGGTAATCCGCAAGATCTTCAATCCTAACACGAACGTGAATCACCTAGGAGCGTGGTCTCCCTTTTTTCTTGAATTGCAAACCTGAGAATGGACAAACAAAACTTTCTTTTTCTTTTGTTAGTCACAAAACAATCAAAAGACCACAAAGATTATTCCGGTCACTTTCGAGTTCTCAATCTAATGATCGAAACTCGCGTGAACCTAATTCGATGTTGTACACACAAGCTTATTGATGAACAAGCAAATAGTGTACCATCAAAAGAATAATCTCTTCTCTCTTTTTTGTCTTGGTAGAATAATCAAACACTTTCTATGTGTTGAGAAGAAGAAGAAAATTGATCTAGTAAAATCCTTAGAGGTGGCCGAACCCTATAGCTTGTATTATATAGGGTGGCCGAATTTTACTTCTCCTTTTCTTTAGGATTGCCGAAATCTACATGTGTGTCTATTAGGGTTGCCGCAATTCCTTTACAAAAAAGGATTTGTGTTGTACCCTAATTCACATCAACTTTAGACTCCTAACCCTAATACAACTCATAAGTATTTTTATTCCTTTATTGACTTAATAAAAAGACTTCTTATTTGATTAAATAAATAAAGTTAATTATTTATTTTCTTACCAAACAAGTCTTTTACTTTTAGTATACTACTACCAATAGTATAATTCTAGGAAACATATTTCCTGATCAGAAAAAGATTTTGTTTCTTAATTAAATAATTAATTAATTAATTAATTAATTCTCATTTAATCAAACAATAAAATAAAATAATATTTTTGACCAATAATATAGCCTTGCCGCCCCATATGAAATATATGCGCCAAATATTATTTCCTTATTTTATTTAATCCATTGGACTTTAATTAAAAAGCCCACATGTGAACCAGACCCATTCTTACTAAAAGAAACAAGCTCACATGCCTTTCATTAATATATTAATATAATTGATTAGCCCATTGAACAAATAATGTGCAAATTATATTCTTAATATATTAAATGCAATTCTAGATGGACCCATAAATTGGTCCGGTAGAATATATCAAGTGATCCATGCAAGTCCGTGTGGATTGGGGATCTTGGCGGGCTATCTAAATTTAAGCTTCAATAGACAACCTAATCACAATCAACAAATGATTCACTTAGGTCCGATCCATTAATTTTAACTCATTCCACTAAAGAGCTAAAATTGAACTCTTAAATAAAGATAGAATAAGAAGATGTTCCTCATTCATACCCTAGACAATCATATTGGAGATAGTGTATCCTCGTGATTAATATCAGTAATCGCCAAGAGTTCATAGACCTCCTATAACTCTCCAAGTTACTATATTTACTCATATGACCACGTTTTGAACTTGGATAATTTGACTTGTCCAGAAGCCATGTTTTCAATAGTCACTATCGAAAACTCAACGTTGAGATTTAATATCCAATTACCTCAAAACATCCATATGATGATATTATACTCTCATTTAATAAATAGAGCCACGATGTCCATATCTATAAATGAAGTCCTCTATTGATTAACAAATGAATATCACCAAACTATCGATGATACACTATGCTATATAATCGTACTCATTGATAACTCAAATGATATCACTTGCAACCATAAGTCCATCATTTATCTCAAGATTAAGATAGACTCTCCGATTGTCCTGATAATGAAAAGACTATTATCTATTGACGGTTCTAGATAAAGCTTTTCATTTTGATCCAGTTCAATGCACCCAGTACACTAGATTCTTTTACTCGAAGACACTCCGATGATTTTAGACTCATCATATCTCATTTGATCCCACTCAAATGCTAGCAAAATAATTCTACAACTTTAACAAGATAAAGGTGCCCAACCTTTAACTTAAGTTGTGAACATTATTCAAGACTAACTAAAGAATTGTGTCTACCTCATACATATCCAGATGTACGAACAATTCTTCTTTTCTCATAGTCTTTAGACCTTATGATTATTTACTTTGACAATTATAATATTAAACTATAAATGCTATAAGATTTGTTAAACCAGAAATCACTTTATTAATATGAAAAAGATTGTCAATTACAACATTACACTCTTGCTATTGAGCATAATCCTAACACATCCATACATACATATCAATATATAATCATCCATACACATGAATATCACAATAAGAGCTTAATCAATATACAACTAAGGAATGAATCAATACCAAATCAAATCATAAGAACAATACATACATACATTAACATAAGTGTTGGTACAAATATTCCCACATGAAATTACACATCAATAGATTACAAAGATATGAGAATTAAAGAAATCACCCTTGAAGACAAGCCTCCAAAAGCTCTTCATATCTATGAAACTCCTTACGCTTGACACACAAGCCCTCCTATCTCTGCATATCTACTCTCCATGGAAGGCTTTCGATGGAGGAAAATCCCCCATGGAAGGCTTGGAGTTGCTTTCTCTCTTTTGTTATGTTCAATCCAAGAAAATGGGCTTCTTGGAGCAAGGTTGGTGGTGCACACCTTGAAAGAGAAGCTAAAGAGGTGTATATATAGTTGGGCAAATTTGGGCAGGAATGGGGTGTGAAAAGATCGAATTACCCCTGAAAATATCATCATTTCAGCTCGGACAGGGGTCTGGCGGGTTCGTGCGGCGGGATATGTCTAGCCACACGAACTAGCTAGAAACCTGGCGACTTCGTGTGGCGGGGAAATGTCTAGCCGCAAGAACTAGCCAGAGTTTCGGCAAGTTCGTTCTGCTAGACATATCTTGTAAGGTTCCCATTTGTTGATTGGCTCATTTCGTGGACAAACCACATGTTGGGGATTCTTTGTAAAGGTAGCCTAAGTGTAGGTGTTATTGCTAAGGCCCTTTGAAGACCTCATTCTTGATAAGCACCGAAGGTAATTTTCTACGTGCTTACTTGTCTTGAAGAGATAGTTGCACACACTCACAACTCATGCATATGTTTAATGCTTGTATGTTGTGTGTCTTATTTGTGTGCCTTAATGCTTATTAACATCTCTTCTTGCATGTTAGTTTGATTGCATCTTGCATATCCAATTGCCTTGTCATGCTTAGTCTTAGGATTGCATTTTTGCATTGGGCACTCCCAAAAGCGCTCTATAGAAGCGCTGTACGACCAGCCCCCTTCGAGCACTGTACAGACCTGATCGATTTAATTCGGTCGCTGTACGAGCGCTTTGTACAGGCGCTGTACAAGGCGCTCTACGTAGAGCGCCCCTCTGTTTTCTTGTGAGAACAGAGCAGGGGCACTATACAGGCGCTGTACAGAAGCGCCCTACGTACAGCGCCCAAGGCAAAATAGTGGTGTCACTTATCAAAACGACCACACTTCATCTTGGCACCCTATATATGCCACTTTGACTTTAGGTCAATTACAAGAGTTCATATTCAGATTTCATACTTAGGATATTTTTCAAAGAGAAGAAAAATTCCAAAAACTCATTTTTAATTACTCAAACACGTTTTCATGATCATCAATCATCATCTAGCATCATCTTTGATCATCTAGATGTCATCTTGCATGGATTCTTCATCATACTTTGCTTGGTAAGCTTTTCACTAATATCTTACATATTTTGTGTTTCTCTTAACAAGCAATCTCAATTAATTACTTGTATGTTATTTTGTATGCTTTGGATACAAGATTGAGATTAGTGTGATGTATGTTTGAGAAGTTGTATTGTGCTAGCAAATTAGGTTTTGTGCTTAATATTGATTAGCTAAACTAATTGACATGTCATTTAGTGTTTGATATCTAGGATTGCTCTAATTGCATATTAATCATCTTAGATAAGCATATAGGGTTTCCCTTGCTCTATGTTGCATTTGGATATTCATATATTCACTTAGGGTTGTTATTCTCTTCATAGAGAAAGTAAGTCTTGTGTGTAGCATCCGGGATTAGGTTGCTTAGATCGCAAGCAAATTGGACTAGGTTCACTCATACCGGGATTAGGTAGGTGTGTGATTACTTCCGGGATTAGGTTGTAATCATTTTACACATTTAGTGGATTCGAGGTTCAAGTGTGGCTTACTTACTAGCCCGTGGTTTTTCCCGTGAGGGTTTCCACGTAAAATCAAGTCTTATTTAATTTCCGCATTTTATACTTGATTTATTGCTTTATCTATTTAGGGGTAATTTCGTAATTTTGACTTAATACGAAAAATTGGGTAATAAGCTTAAAATTTATTCACCCCCCCCCCCTCCTAGATAGTTTTATACACACCGTGCTATAATTTGTTTCATATCTAGCCAGCCAGAAAGTACAAGCTAGCGGGAATCCTGGCGACTTCGGTTCCGTGGGACATATCTAGCCAACCAGAAGGTCTGAACTAGCCATGGTCTCCGCGGGTTCATGCTGCCCTACTTCGCGGTGGAAACCCGCGGTGGAAACCCACGGAGTCTTCTCAATTCCTTCCCGCAGCTTCCTGCTCTTCTGTTCCGCGGGTTCATTCTCATAAATCCAAACTGCCGGAACTCTTCTTCACACATAATTGCCCTATTTTGCCCACTTTCGGTACAAACACCTTCTATGTGGGATATTTACCTGCATATAACTAAAACACACATTATATACACAAAAGTGCTCGGAAACGAACACAAAAGATAGGAAAAGGGAGCGCTAAATGTGAACATTTGTAGTGCGATCAAACCCCCAAACCTAACTTTTGCTCGTCCTCGAGCAAAACCAAAAACGAAAAACAAAACAAATTAACAAACTAAACACTAAAGCAATAGATATAGAAACTAATTAGTCCACTGTCGTGGGAGAAATGATGGCACTTAGAAAATGCCACAAGCCTTTTAAACCCCTAGGTGTCCCTAGTAGGAGAAGTGTAGTCTCCTGAGGGTTTACCGCTACAATACCCACAAACGTAACTCTACAAAGCAAAAGGTTGAGATGCAATCCATACATACCAAGCAAAAACTACAAGCATGCTAGAATTTCTACATAAAGACTAATAATATGCCATTCAAATCAATACATCACAGTCATGCAAGTATCCCAATACTTAGGATGATTTTGGTTTACAAAACAACTAAACTCGGATGCTTCGGCTAGATTTCGCCTCGACTCTAATCCTCACCAGATTTCAGTCATATTTTCACTCAGAATCCTAGGCTATCACTCTTTATCAAACATATGCGAATTGGAGTTTATGTATCGAAATCAAAATATAACACATATGAGTATTTTCAAATAAAGCACAATTTCTGAAAATGGATCTCATGGAAGGAATTGAAATACCATGAACGTGAAAAGAGCATGCATCAACTCATATTCTCAATATAGACTTCCTAAGAGATCAATTAGGCTTTCCCTAATTTGTATTGTGACCAAGGGTGATTTGTGGTGTATGGATGTTATGGTAGGGATGGATAGATAAAGCTATTAATCATGCCAAAATGTTTACATATTAAACTTTCAATACAATAAGCTCTATGTATTTTTCATAATACAATTTAAGCATCTAGGCTATAAACTTTATAGTGCACAATTTGCTATTATTTGTACTCACATCTTTGAGTAACTTTACATTGAAGATTGAAGGCTTAAGTGTTTTTTATTTAACACTTCTTTTTGAAAGCCTTTTTCTAGCATAATTTTTACACATTTGCCTCAGTACACGCTTTTACACAATTGGGAGCTCACAATTGACTTCTATTAAGATATGCACCTTAACATGATTAGTAACTAGGGAGTGGTTAAGTGTTTGAATTGTGGGTGATGTGTGTAGTTTTAGTGTTTGGTCTCAATTTAAGCAATGAAGTACACATAGGGACATGGAAGTGTTTAGGCTAGATTTGGAGTTTTGCTAACACTATAGCCCAAAATCATTTTTAAAAATCCATCTAGCAAGGGAATACGAATTTCAACAAACAGTTCACATAAATGTTCTATGGCAATCAATGCAAAATTGATGTACAATGAGATCACTAAAAATTAAGAAACAATATTCGAAGAGTGTTTAATGAGTAGAAACAAAATATACCCTCTCAAATAAAAACGCTTATAGGCTCAAAATTCTCACAAGGGTAGTCTCCACTATTCTCCTAAGCTAAACAAGAATAGAGTTCTATCTACCTCAATATCAAAAGATTGACACTGTACAAGCAAATTAATAGTGATGCAAAGATCATACATGGCATGAATGATAGTCAAGATATAGACCTAAAAGCATACATGACATGTCTCTACAGGCACGCACAAATATTATCTCAACAAAAATGGACTTCAATTCCAAAATTTTCAATTTTGACCAATTTTGTAGAGATTTGAAAATTTAAAACCTACAAAAACAAAGATAACATAACAAAAGTTGTCCGCATCCCCAAACCTAAACTTAACATTATCCTCAATGTAGCACAACGGAACCTTTTCCGTATATAAATTGGACAATGCTTAGCAAGATTCGGACATAGGAATAACAAAAATCACAAAGACTAAAAACAACAAACAAAATAAATCCTAAGATCTAAGCACAAACAATCGCACTCTTAGATCTAAACAAAAATAAAAATTACAAAATATACAAGCAATGCATTTATATCCTTGAAGCTCATAGGTGGGAAACTTACCACCATACTATAACGACACATATTACATTAAGCTCAACTCAACAATTATGCATTCCACAATAATTGAAGCACAAAACTAAGTCTCAATCCAATCCTCTCAAATCCAAACATAGAAGAGCTAATTGGAGAGACTTGTGTTTGGGAAAGCAAAGTGAAGAGGATACCTCTTGTAGCGTGTGTTGCGGTCCATGGATTGTGCGGTCATCGACTGTTAGGGCTCGGCGCTGGTTCATTCCCGCTGGTTCATTCTCGAGGGCTCTTTCCCGCGGAATGAAATCGCGGAAGGTCTGTGAGTTCGTTCTTCCTGGATAGCGGGCTTGTTCCCGCGGATACGAAGTCGCTGGTCTTTCCCATCACAATCCCGCGGGTTCTTCTCTTCTGCTCAGTGGGTTCTTTCCCACGGAAGGAAGTCGCGGACTCTCCTCGAGTCTTCTCGCGAGTTCATGCCTTGTGGTCCGCGGGTTCCTTCCCGCGGACTTGTCTCGCCCAAGGCTCCAAAATGGAACTTACGGCTTTGGTTGCACGTATAAACCTGCGGACTGAGGTCACAGAAGGTAGTTTTTCTTGTTTTGACCCTCTTCCTTGATTCTGGACCTAAGAATCCTGCACAACACCAATACTCAAACAAAATCAAACGCATTTGCTTGATACGAAAATAAAAACAAATAAAACAAACAAACATACAAACTACATTATTTGCTAAAACTAAATACGGCTAACGAATAACCATCTCCCCGGCAACGGCGCTAAAAACTTGACATGCACGGGATAGTTCTATAAACTATCATAAATAATGGGGCGTGTTGGTTTATTCGCAAGTGCACGGATTGTTAGATCGCGTAGCAGCAAGTATGGTTCGTTCCATAGGGAGACGGAATCCATCAACTGTATCTAGTTCTAGTGTTTATTAAAGCATGTAAAAAGGAATGCATGTGTGTTATGTGTGTGTGGAGATGCAACTAACTAGGATAGAAATGTAGCCGGGTGTCTTGGCTATCTAATTAATCTACTCCTAATTAAGTTAATCTACTCCTAGAGGCAAGACACCCTAGCTATGAAAACAAATGTGGCTTGGAGATAAGTAAGATATGAAACGCATATGGGACATCGGTTTACCAAACACACTATGCAATTTATGTGGATTGTTTAACATGTGAATCCAATTAATCCAGTAAAAGGTTCGTTCTCTTGATTAGGGAATTACCAAAATCATGTCATCACTCTCCAATCGGAAGAGTGATTGTGTCTAGGGTTTAACCCTTTAAGCACAAGAACATATGAACCAAAGATATGGTGGCAAGTCATGCACACACAAGCTATTTCCATTCCATAGAGCTAATAGCCAAGATTATGCAAGGAATGGTTATCCAAGCACAATCTCAACTCTCAATCTCTCTAATCATTCTAAACATATACATAGTAAATCACACATCAACATATATAAACAAATGAGATATTTGATTACAACTACTCCTAATCATTTAGTTAATCTACTCCTAATCTCATCCATACATACATATCAATAGATAATCATCCATACACATGAATATCACAACAAGAGCTTAATCAATATACAACTAAGGAATGAATCAATACCAAATCAAATCAAAAGAACAATACATACATATATTAACATGAGTGTTGGTACAAATATTCCCACATGAAATTACACATCAATAGATTACAAAGATATGAGAAGTAAAGAAATCACCCTTGAAGACAAGCCTCCAAAAGCTCTTCCTATCTATGAAACTCCTTAGGCTTGATACACAAGCCCTCCTATCTCTGCATATCTACTCTCCATGGAAGGCTTTCGATGGAGGATGAAACTAATTATAGGACGGTGTGTATAAAACTATCTAGAGGGGGGGTGAATAGATTTTATGCTTTTTACCCAATTTTTCGTGTTAGTCAAAATTACGAATTTACCCTGAAGATAAAATAAACAAGCAAGTGTAATATGGTGCAGGAAATTAAATTAACACTTGATTTTTACGTGGAAACCCTCACGGGAAAAACCACGGGCTATGTAAGTAAGCCACACTCGAACCTCGAATCCACTAAATGTGCAAATGATTACAACCTAATCCCGGAAGTAATCATACACCTACCTAATCCCGGTATGAGTGAACCTAGTCCGATTTTGCTTGTGATCTAAGCAACCTAATCCTGGATGCTACACACAAGACTTACTTTCTCTATGAAGAGAATACAACCCTAAGTGAATATATGAAAATATCCAAAATGCAACATAGAGCAAGGAAAACCCTATATGCTTATCTAAGATGATTAATATGCAATTAAGAGCAATCCTAGATATCAAAACTAAATGACATGTCAATTAGTTAAGCTAATCAATATTAAGCACAAAACCTAATATGCTAGCACAATACAACTTCTCAAACATACATCATACTAATCTCAATCTTGTATTCAAAGAATATAAAATCACATACAAGTAATTAAATTGAGATTGCTAGATAAGAGAAACACAAAATATGTAAGATATTAGTGAAAAGCTTACCAAGCAAAGTATGATGAAGAATCCATGCTAGATGACATCTAGATGATCTAGGATGATGCTAGATGATGATTGATGATCATGGAACAAGTGTTTGAGTGATTAAAAATGTGTTCTTGAATTTTTCTTCTCTTTGAAAAATATCCTAAGTATGATATCTGATCTGAACTCTCTTATGTGACCTAAAGTCAAAGTGTTATATATATAGGGGCCATAAGTGAAGTGTGGTCGTTTTGAAAAAAGGCACTAAAAAAAATCTCAGTGGCTCGCCTGCCGCGGTTGCGAAACCGCGGCACTGTAACCGCGGCACAGCAAACACGTTGCTAGTCGCTCGACTGCAGCGGTTGTGGCACCGCGGCAGATGAACCGCGGCAGAGACATGGAAGTCTCTGTCTCTTGCATGCCATGGTATGCCAAAATTAGACAACCGCGGCAGCACCACCGCGGCACAAGAAGGGCAAGCCTTCTAAGCCACTTCACACAAAAGAAACATGCAATAAGTGCACGTGTGAGTGTGAAGACAATGCAACCTAAAGCTTAACAAGATATGGCAAATAATAAGCTAGATGCAATCATTTAAAATGCAAGAAGAGATGAAAATTGGCATTAATGCACAACACAAAAGAACACAACATATAAAGATAAGACATATGCATGAGTTGTGAGTGTGTGCAACTATCTCTTCAAGTCAAGTAAGCACAAAGAAAATTACCTTCGGTGCTTATCAACACAAGGTCTTCAAAGGGCTTCGAACAATAAAACCAATACCTAAGCTACCCTTACAAAGTACCCCAACATGTGGTTTGTCCACGAAATTAGCCAATCAACAATTGGGAACCTTACAGAGGAAAATCCCCCTTTGGCTATTTCGTGACAAAACCACCACTCACATTGATTCCTCACAAAAAAATAGAAACTACGGGACTACAATGATATTCTACATTACAAAGAGATAAGAGAATGCAACTTGAAGTCTTCAATCCACTTGTAGAATAATCAATCCCTGAAAAGAGTTTCTAACATTTCTAATACAAGAAAAGTGTGAGATTAATCATGTGAGAACAATACCAAGCATTTGCATTTTTAGAATTTAGGCACAACAATACCAAATGTATGCAATGTATGATAAATGCAATGCTCCCCCTCAAAGGGTTACTCCCCCTCAATGTATGTTCTCCCCAAAGTGCACAATAGCTTCTATATTTTGCAACTCCCCTTACCATATCCTACTCCCCCTTTTTGTCATGATATAGGCAAAGGAGTAGTCCCCAACCGGGTCACTCATAGCAACGAGAGATAAAAGCATGCAAGATTTGCATATACATATAAGTCACATTATGCACTTCAATTAATTTGAGAGAAACAAGGAGATTTATTTGAGGAAAATGTGTGAATCCAACATGCTTTGCATACAAGACATATAGCATTCAAGTCCAAAATACAATGGTATTTGGCAAAGCAAATGACAAAGGTTTCTAATAAGAATTCAAACCAATTCACCAATGTCATGTGATAAGCAAGGATATAGAGATTATTGATTTCAATTTATGAGTAACTATATCCAACTTTATAAGTGAAACATGGCATGAGCGACTTTGCACCCTATTTGATTTTTCCGGATAAGATATTCGTATGATAGTAACCATGTTCAACTAATAAAGAAAGAGAGACATTTGGAATGTAAATTCCTTTGAACGGATACAAGATCCTTTATTCATTTTGAGTCTCATAAGCTTTCACACAAGTTTTGCATTTTTAAGAATATGCAATCATCAATTCATGCTTTTCATGTGAGCATGTTATATGAATTTTATGCTTTTTCATTTGACATAGCATGTTAATAAAGAATCATCATGTCATGGAGATAATTATAGGTCATTCACATCATACTTCCTATGTAAATCTCCTAGTCCAAAAATGCATGTTTGAACATAAATATGACATGGATTGTAAACAAGCAAGGTTCACACTTATAGAATAGAAAACATATATACATATGTACAACCAAGCTTACTCAAGCAATCAAAAGAAGAGGCATAAGATATTTCAAATTTTTTGCAAGTTACAAGAATGCAAAATAACTCTTTTTGCTTGAGTTCCCCATATGGGGTCAATCATAGAACACATCACTCCACAAGACATATCCCAATAGATCTACTAAGAGTTTTAAATCGAGTAGCATCTAAGGGTTTGGTAAATAGGTCCGCAAGTTGATCATTAGTACCTACATGTTCAAGTACTATGCATTTATTTTCAACAAGCTCTCTAATGAAGTGATGGCGGATGTCAATATGCTTAGTTCTAGAATGTTGAACCGGATTCTTGGAAATATTAATAGCACTCATGTTATCACAAAAGAGAGTGAGAGTACCTTGGTTGAATCCGTAGTCTACTAGCATTTGCTTCATCCATATAAGTTGAGTGCATCCACTCCCCGCGGCTATGTACTCGGCCTCGGCCATGGACAAGGAAATCGAGTTTTGCTTCTTGCAAAACCAAGACACCAAGTTGTTGCCTAGAAAGAAGCAACCGCCCGATGTGCTCTTCCTATCATCACAATTTCCTGCCCAATCCTGCATCACTATATCCTACAAGACTAGGATTAGTGTCAAATGAGTACCAAATCCCATAATTAGAAGTCCCATTCACAAATCGAATGACTCTCTTAACCGAAGAGAGATGGGACTCCTTGGGATCAGATTGGTACCTAGCACAAACTCCTACACTAAATGATATATCGGGCCTACTTGCGGTCAAATAGAGCAAGCTCCCTATCATGCCACGATATAAGGTTTGGTCCACACTTTTACCGCTAGCATCCTTGCTTAGCTTCAAAGTGGTGCTCATAGGAGTATCACAATGTTTGGCTTTTTCAAGATCAAACTTCTTCACTAGGTTTTTGGCATATTTGGCTTGGGATATGAAAATCCCATCATCTAGTTGCTTAATTTGCAAACCTAGGAAGTAACTAAGCTCACCAACAAGACTCATCTCAAATTCATGAGACATAACATCAACAAATTGTTAGACCTTGGTGTTGTTGGTGGAGCCAAATACTATGTCATCAACATATATTTGAGCTATGAAAAGCTCATCATTGTCTCTCTTGATGAATAGTGTCTTGTCAACACTACCTCTTGTGTAGTTATTGTCAACAAGAAATTGAGTGAGGCGCTCATACCAAGCCCTCGATGCTTGTTTCAACCCATAAAGTGCCTTCTTGAGGCGATAAACAAGATTGGGGTGGTGTGCATCCACAAACCCCTTAGGTTGTTCAACAAACACTTCCTCTTGCAAGAAGCCATTGAGGAAGGCACTCTTGACGTCCATTTGGTGCAATTTGAACTTGTGCACACAAGAGATGGACAAGAGAAGCCTAATGGACTCTAAGCGGGCAACGGGAGCAAAAGTCTCCTCAAAGTCGATACCCTCAATTTGAGAGTACCCTTGTCCTACAAGTCTAGCCTTGTTTCGCACTATGTTGCCATCCTCATCAGATTTGTTCCTAAATATCCATTTGGTGCCTATGACATTAGTGGTCTTAGGCCTAGGAACTAGAGTCCAAACCTCATTCCTTTCGAATTGGTTTAGCTCTTCTTGCATGGCAAGAACCCAAAATTCATCATTTAAGGCTTCTTCAACCTTTTTGGGTTCAATTTGAGAGGTGTAACAAGTATAGCTAATAAGATTAGCAAGTTGACGTCTAGTCCTAACACCCTCATTTACCTCTCCAATGATATCTTCTTTATCATGGAGTTTCCTAACCCATAGAGCGGGTTCTTTAGAGTCCAAGAGAGGAACTCTATCAATAGGTTGTGTGTCATCATTGTTGACATTAGATGTCCCAACATTAGGAGACACCACAACCTCCTCCAAAGGAGAACCATCACTAAAAATAACCTCCTCCTCATGATCATTTGACTTGAGCCTAGTATCATCAAATACGACATTGGATGATTCCATAACACTTAGAGTCTTTGAATTGAAAACTCTATAGGCTCTACTATTCAAGGCATAGCCAATAAAAATACCCTCATCACTCTTAGCATCAAATTTGCCAAGTTGATCATGGTCATTCAAAATGTAGCATTTGCTTCCAAAAGTGTGGAAGTAGCTAACATTTGGCCTCTTGCCTTTCCATAACTCATAGGAGGTGTTTCTAGTACCGGGCCTTAGGAACACTCTATTTCCTATATAGCAAGCCGTATTGATGGCTTCGGCCCATAGGTTCCTAGGGACATTGTTGCTAAGCAACATCACACGGGCCATCTCTTGAAGGACCCTATTTTTCCTCTCAACAACTCCATTTTGTTGAGGTGTCCTAGGAGCAGAAAATTCATGGGAGATGCCTAAACCATTACAAAAGGTTTCAAAGGTGGCATTCTCAAATTCTCTCCCATGGTCACTTCTAATCCGTTTAATGCTTTTAATATTAGAGTTCATTTCATTTTGAATTTTATTACAAAGCATTTTAAACTTATCAAAAGTTTCGGATTTTTCTCTAAGAAAATATGTCCATGTGAACCTAGAGAAATCATCAACACAAACAAAAATGTATCTCTTTCCACCCAAACTTTTGGTTTGCATGGGACCCTATGAGGTCCATGTGGAGAAGCTCAAGAGGCTCCTTGGTGGTGAGATACTTACCCTTTTTGTGCATGCTTTTAGTTTGCTTTCCTTGTTGGCAAGGTCCACAAATACCATTGGCTTTCTTCCCAAGCTTAGGGAGGCCACGCACACAATTGAACTTTCCAAGGGTCCGTAGATCCCTAAAGTTCATGAGGCCAAGTCTTTCATGCCACAACTCAATTTGCTCATCCATGGACACATGATTAAATACAATACTAGCTTCAAGACAATAACAATTGTCGCTAGATCTCATGCCCTTCAACAAGGTTTGTCCATCGGGTTTAAGGATAGAGCAATAATCTTTAGAAAATAAGACGGAATATCCTTCATCACTAAGATGTGAAATGCTTATTAAATTGGCTTTCAAGCCATCAACAAATAAAACATTGGATAAGGAGGGTAATCCGGGAATTGAAATAGTTCCTTTCCCTACAACATTTCTTTTGGATCCATCACCAAAAGTGACATTTCCACCTTCCTCCATAACAAGAGTCTCGAAGAAACTCTTGTTTCCCGTCAAGTGCTTAGAGCACCCACTATCCAAATACCAAAAATTAGAAGAATTTGCCTTCAAGGCTATTTGTGCAACATGGCAAACATTTTCATTCTTTCTAATCCACTTAGCAACAATTTTAGCTTTCTTAGTGGTCTTTGGTACATGTGCTCTACTATTCTTAGGATCATGCAAATCAATATTTTCATTCCTAGAAACATGCATCTTGGCTCTATTCTTTCTCTTTTCAATCATGCTTTGTTTTCTACACATTTTAATATATTGAAAGCAATTTGGTCTAATATGACCATCACAACCACAAAAGTGACAAATAGGGATGAAAAAAGGAATCATACCTTGTCTTTGTGCACGTATGGGAGCTCGTCCATGTCTTTGTGGATAAGTGGGTTCAATCCATCTTCGTTGTTGAACCGGTCTAGGTTGCTTCCAAGCTTGAGGTTGCATGATTGGTCTCTTTCCTTTGTGAGCCAATTTGGGAGGAGTGTTGGCTTGAGAGACCTTAGGGGGTTGAGCTTGAGATTTCCTTCTTGGCCCCATTTTCACTTGTGCATTAGAACATTGTCCTACTTCTAACTTCTTCCTAGGAGGTTGCACAAATGAAGTTTCTTCGTTCTTCAAGCTCTTGACAAACACTGTCTTGTTAGAGGTTGAGATTTTCTTGCCATCTTCATACCCAAGACCTCTCTTGTCACTTGGACTCTTTCCAACACCAAGTAAATGATCAAGCTTCTTGGTGCTAGAATCTATCCTAGTCAAGGACCCTTTAACTTCAACAAGTTCTCTCTTCAAGCCTTCTTCACTTCTCTTGGATAAGTCTAACTCCTCAATTAACTTATCCTCTCTCCTCTTCAATCTTTCCACTTGTTCACTTAAGTGGTCATTGTGAGCCGAAAGTTCAAGGTTCTCTTCTCTCAACCTCTCAATCTTTCTTGTGCTTTTAAGTGCTAAATCATTGAACTCGGCATGGTATTTAGCAAGCACCTTTTGCTCCACAAATATCTTTTTGGAACTAGAAGAGGAGTCACTTTCTACTTCACTAGAGTCAATTTCCTCTTGACTCATCTCCTCTTTTTCACTAGCACTTTTGCTCTTGTGAGAAGAGGCAAAAGCTAGGAAGTTAGCCATGAGCTCTTCTTCACTTGAAGACTCATCTTCCTCATTGGAGTCATCACTACTCCCACTCCAAGTGGCGACCTATCACTTTGCCCTTCTTCTTTTCATTGTGATTCGCACATTTGGGGACAAAGTGACCAATCCCACCACATTCAAAGCATCAGACCCCTTTCCTTTCGGTCCTCTCTTGTCTAGGCTCAAACTTCTTGAAGGAACCTTTTTTCTTCAAATCTTGTCCTCTTGACCCAAATCCCTTCTTCTTCTTGAACCCCATAACCTTGTTGAATCTTTTCACGAATAAGGCAAGGTCTTCATCCGAATCATGCTTTGCCTCATTTGCATCCTTAGATGCTTTCAAAGCTATTCCTTTAGACTTCTTAGAAGGAGTAGTGGTGCTAGGAGCCTTCCTAGACTCATATGCAAGGAGACGTCCAATCACCTCACTTGGCTTTATATCCATGTAGCCACTATTTTCTTCTATGGCCGTCACCTTTGATTCAAACCTATCGGGGAGAGATCTCATTATTTTTTGCTTGACTCTCCTATCCGAATACGGGTCTCCGAGGTGATGGCTTTGATTTACGATGTCCATCAATTTGATTTCGAAGTCATTGAAGCATTCATCCTCTCCCATCCTAAGTAACTCAAATTGAGTTTGGAGGACTTGAAGCTTGGACTCCTTCACCACATCGGTTCCCTCATGTGCAACTTGAAGGATGTCCCATGCCACTTTGGCAATCTGAGTATTCTGAATAAGCTTGTACTGATTCTCATCCATTGCACACATGATGGCATGCATAGCCTTCCTATTCCACTTTGAAGCCTCAAACTCTTGCGCAGTTCCATTGCGCCTTAGGCTTCAAAACATCTTGTCCTCCACCCGCGGGAGTCATCATAGGGAGATCATATCCGTCTTCCACCGCCATCCATGCACGATCATGAATTTGGCATATGTAGGATTCCATCTTCCCTTTCCATTGGGAATAGTTCAAACCGGTAAGAAGTGGAGGCCTTGTGCTAGAAGCTCCTTCGTGGCCACCACCATTTCCACCGTTTCCACTCATAGTGTTTATGAATGAATGAAATGAATGCAAATGTATGAATGATCAAAAATCACACAAAATGCAAAACACACCAAAATAAGCAAGGATCACCTATGTATGTCTAGGAACCCGCTCTGATACCAATTGAAACTAATTATAGCACGGTGTGTATAAAACTATCTAGAGGGGGGTGAATAGATTTTACGCTTTTTACCCAATTTTTCGTGTTAGTCAAAATTACGAATTTACCCTCAAGATAAAATAAACAAGCAAGTGTAATATGGTGCGGAAATTAAATTAACACTTGATTTTTACGTGGAAACCCTCACGGGAAAAACCACGGGCTATGTAAGTAAGCCACACTCGAACCTCGAATCCACTAAATGTGCAAATGATTACAACCTAATCCCGGAAGTAATCACACACCTACCTAATCCCGGTATGAGTGAACCTAGTCCGATTTTGCTTGTGATCTAAGCAACCTAATCCCGGATGCTACACACAAGACTTACTTTCTCTATGAAGAGAATACAACCCTAAGTGAATATATGAAAATATCCAAAATGCAACATAGAGCAAGGGAAACCCTATATGCTTATCTAAGATGATTAATATGCAATTAAGAGCAATCCTAGATATCAAAACTAAATGACATGTCAATTAGTTAAGCTAATCAATATTAAGCACAAAACCTAATATGCTAGCACAATACAACTTCTCAAACATACATCATACTAATCTCAATCTTGTATTCAAAGAATATAAAATCACATACAAGTAATTAAATTGAGATTGCTAGATAAGAGAAACACAAAATATGTAAGATATTAGTGAAAAGCTTACCAAGCAATGTATGATGAAGAATCCATGCTAGATGACATCTAGATGATCTAGGATGATGCTAGATGATGATTGATGATCGATGATCATGGAACAAGTGTTTGAGTGATTAAAAATGTGTTCTTGAATTTTTCTTCTCTTTGAAAAATATCCTAAGTATGATATCTGATCTGAACTCTCTTATGTGACCTAAAGTCAAAGTGTTATATATATAGGGGCCATAAGTGAAGTGTGGTCGTTTTGAAAAAACGCACTAAAAAAAATCTTTGTGGCTCACCTGCCGCGGTTGCGAAACCGCGGCACAGCAAACACGTTGCTGTCGCTTGACTGCCGCAGTTGTGGCACCGCGGCAGATGAACCGCGGCAGAGACATGGAAGTCTCTGTCGCTTGCATGCCGCGGTATGCCAAAATTAGACAACCGCGGCAGCACCACCGCGGCACAAGAAGGGCAAGCCTTCTAAGCCACTTCACACAAAAGAAACATGCAATAAGTGCACGTGTGAGTGTGAAGACAATGCAACATAAAGCTTAACAAGATATGGCAAATAATAAGCTAGATGCAATCATTTAAAATGCAAGAAGAGATGAAAATTGGCATTAATGCACAACACAAAAGAACACAATATACAAAGATAAGACATATGCATGAGTTGTGAGTGTGTGCAACTATCTCTTCAAGTCAAGTAAGCACAAAGAAAATTACCTTCGGTGCTTATCAACACAAGGTCTTCAAAGGGCTTCAAACAATAAAACCAATACCTAAGCTACCCTTACAAAGTACCCCAACATGTGGTTTGTCCACGAAATTAACCAATCAATAATTGGGAACCTTACAGAGGAAAATCCCCCATGGAAGGCTTGGAGTTGCTTTCTCTCTTTTGTTATGTTCAATCCAAGAAAATGGGTTTCTTGGAGCAAGGTTAGTGGTGCACACCTTGAAAGAGAAGCTAAAGAGGTATATATATAGTTGGGCAAATTTGGGTAGGAATAGGGTGTGAAAAGACCGAATTACCCCTGAAAATATCATCATTTCAGCTCGGACATAGGTCTGGCGGGTTCGTGCGGCGGGATATGCCTAGCCACATGAACTAGCCAGAAACCTGGTGACTTCACGCGACGGGAAATGTCTAGCCGCACGAACTAGCCAGAGTTTCGGCGGGTTCGTTTTGCTAGACATGTCTAGCCAGCCATAAGGTACAAGCTAGCGGGAATCCTGGCAACTTCGGTTCCGCGGGACATATCTAGCTAGCCAGCCAGAAGGTCTGAACTAGCCATGGTCTTTACGGGTTCATGCTCCCCTGATTCGTGGCTTCTTTGCCGCGGTGGAAACCCGTGGAGTCTTCTCAATTCCTACCCGTGACTTCCTGCTCTTCTGTTCCGCAGGTTCATTCTCATCAATCCAAACCGCCAGAACTCTTCTTCACACATAATTGCCCTATTTTGCCCACTTTCGGTACAAACACCTTCTATGTGGGATATTTACCTACACATAACTAAAACACACATTATATACACAAAAGTGCTCGAAAACGAACACAAAAGGTAGGAAAAGGGAGCACTAAATGTGAACATTTGTAGTGCGATCAATGGCTCACTTGGGCATTGAAGGGCCTAGTACAAAAGGTGAGGAGCCACAGGTCTAGCAGTGGTACTGCTGCTCTAGAGGCTCGCTAAGGCGTGTAGGAGGCCTTAGCAAATGTGAGAAGCTCTGGGCTCTCCTCAAACGGATCGAGGCTTCGATAGCTCACTTGGGCATTGAGGGGACCGGTACAAAATGAGAGGAGCCATCGGTATGATACTGGTCCAGAGGCATGCTTAGGATCATAGAAGTCCCCAGTAGCTGAAATAAGGCTCTAGATCCTCCTCGAATGAATCGGGATCGCAGTGGCTTACTTGGGCGTTGATTGGCCCGATACAAAGGAGTGAGGAGCCACTAGTCTGGCAGCGATGTTGCTGCTTTAGAGGCTTGCTTTAGCATGTAGGAGGCCTCAGCAAATGTGGGAAGCCTCTGGCCTGTCTTCGAACGGATCGGGACTTCGGTGGCTCACTAGGGCGTTGAGGGGCCCAATATAAAATGAGAGGAGCCACCAGTATGATATTGGTCCAAAGGCATGCTTTGGATCATAGAAGTCCCCTGCAACTGAAATGAGGCTCTGGACTCCACTCGGACGAACCCTAACCTAGGTGGCTCACTTGGGCGTTGAGGGGCCTAGTACCAAAAGTGATGAGCCACCTTCATGATGCTGGTCCAAAGGCTTGCTAGGGCATCAAGAAGTACCCAGCAACTGAAATGAGGCTCTGGACCCTCCCCAAATGAATCGGAATCACAGTGATTCACTTGGGCGTTGTTAGGCCAGGTATAATGGTAGATGAGCCACCAGTTTTCTACTGGTCTTACTTCCTCCCACAACCATATGGTTGTGTTGGCTTCTCTGGTATATGTGTTGACCTACTACCTAGGTGCTTTTGAAGAGTGGATCCGGTGACATGATGGGATCTGAAACTAATTATTGCACGGTGTGTATAAAACTATCTAAAGGGGGGTGAATAGATTTTACGCTTTTTACCAATTTTTCGTGTTAGTCAAAATTACGAAAATGCCCTCAAGATAATATAAACAAGCAAGTGTAATATGGTGCGGAAATTAAAACAACACTTGATTTTTATGTGGAAACCCTCACGGGAAAAACCACGGGCTATGTAAGTAAGCCACACTCGAACCTCGAATCCACTAAATGTGCAAACGATTACAACCTAATCCCGGAAGTAATCACACACCTACCTAATCCCGATATAAGTGAACCTAGTCCAATTTTGCTTGCGATCTAAGCAACCTAATCCCGGATGCTACACACAAGACTTACTTTCTCTACGAAGAGAATACAACCCTAAGTGAATATATGTGAATATCCAAAATGCAACATAGAGCAAGGGAAACCCTATATGCTTATCTAAGATGTTTAATATGCAATTAAGAACAATCCTAGATATCAAAACTAAATGACATGTCAATTAGTTTAGCTAATCAAAATTAAGCACAAAACCTAATTTGCTAGCACAATACAACTTCTCAAACATACATCATACTTATCTCAAACTTGTATTCAAAGTATATAAAATAACATACAAGTAATTAATTGAGATTTCTTAGTTAAGAAAGACACAAAATATTTAAGATATTAGTGAAAAACTTACCAAGCAAAGTATGATGAAGAATCCATGCTAGATGACATCTAGATGATCAAAGATGATGCTAGATGATGATTGATGATCATGAATAAGTGTTTGAGTAATTAAAAATGAGTTCTTGGAATTTTTCTTCTCTTTGAAAAATATCCTAAGTATGAAATCTGAATATGAACTCTCTTACTTGACCTAAAGACAAAATGGCATATATATAGGGAGCCAAATCAAAGTGAGGTCGTTTAAGTAAGTTTCAAAGAAACGCGCCAATCGACGGTTTCATTCGGTGGCCAGGCCGCAGAATGTGACCGCCGAATTGCTCCTGATGAAACAGGGGAGAAACGGTGGTTTCGAAACCGCCGAATCAACCGCAGAATAAACCCGAGAATTAAAACCATCAGGTCTGAAACGGCGTTTTCGATCGGCGGCCACGAAACTGCCGATCCAACCGCTGAATTGATCCAGAGACCTCTGGACTCAAACGGTGGTTTCAATCGGCGGCCAGGCCGCCGACCAAACCGCCGAATCACCAAAGATGGTGAAACCAAAGGAGAAGCTAAGAGCATTCTCCTTAAGCGGTCTTCGCGTAAAACCAAGCACATTCTAGTGCATGCGCGGACGTTTCCGAATACTAACGGGAAACGAATTACTAAGCACACAACAAAATACAACATCAAGGTGCAAGTGTGAAATGTGACATGTGAAGAGTATGCACACAAAATGTAAGAATGCTAAGTGAGTGTGTGCAACTATCTCTTCAAGATAAGTAAGCACATAGAATTTACCTTCGGTGCTTATCAAGACGAGGTCTTTGAAAGGGCTTCGAATAATAAACCAACTCCTAAGCTACCCTTACAAGGATCCCCAACATGTGGTTTGTCGACGAAATGAGCCAATCAACAAAGGGAACCTTACAATCTCCCCCTTTGGCTATTTCGTGACAAAACCACCACTCACATTGATTCCTCACATAAAAATAGAAACAACGGGATAACATAGATCTTCTACAATACAAAGAGATGATAAACAAAATAAAAACTTCAATGCTCCAATCTCTTGTAGAACAACCAACCCTACAAAACAAAGTTTCTATATTTTTCCAAAAGTACATGTGAGATTAATCAAGTGATATCAAAACAAGCATTTGCATTTTTAGAATATAGGCACAACATTACAAAATACATGCAATGTATGATAAATGCAATGCTCCCCCTCAACGGGTTACTCCCCCTCAATGTATGTTCTCCCCAAAGTGCACAATAGCTTCTATATTTTGCAACTCCCCTTACCATATCCTACTCCCCCTTTTTGTCATGATATAGGCAAAGGAGTAGTCCCCAACCGGGCGACTCATAGCAACGAGAGATAGAAGCATGCAAGATTTGCATATACATATAAGTCACATTATGCACTTCAATTAATTTGAGAGAAACAAGGAGATTTATTTGAGAAAATGTGTGAATCCAACATGCTTTGCATACAAGACATATAGCATTCAAGTCCAAAATACAATGGTATTAGGCAAAGCAAATGACAAAGGTTTCTAATAAGAATTCAAACCAATTTCACCAATGTCATGGGAAAAGCAAGGATATAGAGATTATTGATTTCAATTTAAGAGCAACTATATCCAACTTTATAAGCGAAACATAGCATGAGCGACTTTGCACCCTATTTGATTTTTCCGGATAAGATATCCGTATGATAGTAGCCATGTTCAACCAATAAAGAAAGAGAGACATTTGGAATATAAATTCCTTTGAACGGATACAAGATCCTTTATTCATTTTGAGTCTCATAAGTTTTCACACACGTTTTGCATTTTAAGAATATGCAATCATCAATTCATGCTTTTCATGTGAGCATGATATATGAATTTCATGCTTTTTCATTTGACATTAGCATTTTATTAAAAGAATCATCATGTCATGGAGATAACTATAGATCATTCACATCATACTTCCTATGTAAATCTCCTAGTCCAAAAATGCATGTTTGAACATAAATATGACATGGATTGTAAACAAGCAAGGTTCACACTTATAGAATTTGAAAACATATATACATATGTACAACCAAGCTTACTCAAGCAATCAAAAGAAGAGGCATAAGTTATTTAAAATTTTTTGCAAGTTACAAGAATGCAAAATAGCTCTCTTTGCTTGAGTTTCCCCATATGGGGTCAATCATGAATCACATCACTCCACAAGACATATCCCAATAGATCTACTAAGAGTTTTAAATCGAGTAGCATCTAAGGGTTTAGTAAATAGGTCCGCAAGTTGATCATTAGTACCTACATGTTCAAGTACTATGCATTTATTTTCAACAAGCTCTCTAATGAAGTGATGGCGGATGTCAATATGCTTAGTTCTAGAATGTTGCACCGGATTCTTGCAAATATTAATAGCACTCATGTTATCACAAAAGAGAGTGAGAGTACCTTGGTTGAATCCGTAGTCTACTAGCATTTGCTTCATCCATAGGAGTTGTGTGCACCCACTCCCCGCGGCTATGTACTCAACCTCGGCCGTGGACAAGGAAATCGAGTTTTGCTTCTTGCAAAACCAAGACACCAAGTTGTTGCCTAGAAAGAAGCAACCGCCCGATGTGCTCTTCCTATCATCACAATTTCCTGCCCAATCCGCATCACTAAAGCCTACAAGACTAGCATTAGTGTCAAAAGAGTACCAAATCCCATAGTTGGATGTCCCATTCACATAGCGAATGATCCTCTTCACGGAAGAGAGGTGGGACTCCTTAGGATCCGCTTGGTACCTAGCACACACACCCACACTAAAGGAGATATAGGGCCTACTTGCGGTCAAATAAAGCAAGCTTCCTATCATGCCACGATATAACGTTTGTTCTACACTTTTACCACTAGCATCCTTGCTTAGCTTCAAAGTGGTACTCATGGGTGTATCACAATGTTTGGCTTTCTCTAAACCAAACTTCTTCACTAGGTTCTTAGCATATTTGGCTTGGGTTATGAAAATCCCATCATCCATTTGCCTAATTTCCAAACCTAGGAAGTAACTTAGCTCACCAACATGACTCATCTCAAATTCATGAGACATGACATCAACAAATTGTTGGACCTTGATGTTGTTGGTGGAGCCAAACACTATGTCATCAACATATATTTGAGCTATGAAAAGCTCATCATTGTCTCTCTTGATGAATAGTGTCTTGTCAACACTATCTCTTATGTAGTTATTGTCAACAATAAATTGAGTGAGGCGCTCATACCAAGCCCTCGGTGCTTGTTTCAACCCATAAAGTGCCTTCTTGAGGTGATAGACATGGTTGGGGTGGTGTGCATCCACAAACCCCTTGGGTTGTTCAACAAACACTTCCTCTTGCAAGAAGCCATTTAGGAAGGCACTCTTGAAGTCCATTTGGTGCAATTTGAACTTGTGCACACAAGAGATGGACAAGAGAAGCCTAATGGACTCTAAGCGGGCAACGGGAGCAAATGTCTCCTCAAAGTCGATACCCTCAATTTGATAGTACCCTTGTGCTACAAGTCTAGCCTTGTTCCGCACTATGTTGCCATCCTCATCGGATTTGTTCCTAAATATCCATTTAGTGCCTATGACATTAGTGGTCTTAGGCCTAGGAACTAGAGTCCAAACCTCATTCCTTTCGAATTGGTTTAGCTCTTCTTGCATGGCACGAACTCAAAATTCATCATTCAAGGCTTCATCAACCTTTTTGGGTTCTATTTGAGAGGTGTAACATGTAAAGCTAATTAGATTAGCTATTTGACGCCTAGTCCTAACAGCCTCATTAACATCTCCAATAACATCCTCTTTGTTATGGAGTCTTCTAACCCATGGAGTGGGTTCATTAGAGTCCAAGTTAGGAACTCTAGTAATAGGTTGTGTGACTTCATTAGATGTCCCAACATTGGGAGTCACCACAACCCTCTCCAAAGGAGAGTCATCCTCTAAAACATCCTCCTCCTCATGGTCATTAGACTTGAGCCTAGTATCATCAATGACCACATTTGATGATTCCATGACGGTTCGAGTCTTCAAGTTGAAAACTCTATAGGCTCTACTATTCAAGGCGTAGCCAATAAAGATACCCTCATCACTCTTAGCATCAAACTTGCCAAGTTGATCACGGTCATTTAAAATGTAGCATTTGCTTCCAAATGTGTGGAAGTAGCTAACATTTGGCTTCCTACCCTTCCATAGCTCATAAGAGGTGTTTCTAGATCCGGGCCTTAGGAAAACTCTATTCCCTATATAGCAAGCCGTATTGACGGCTTCGGCCCATAGGTTCCTAGGGACATTGTTGCTAAGCAACATTACTCGGGCCATCTCTTGGAGGACCCTATTCTTCCTCTCAACAACTCCATTTTGTTGAGGTGTCCTAGGAGCCGAAAACTCATGAGAGATGCCTAAACTATCACAATAGCTTTCAAAAAATGCATTCTCAAATTCCTCCCATGGTCACTTCTAATCCGTTTAATGCTTCTAATGTTAGATTTCATTTCATTTTGTAATTTAGTACAAAGCATTTTAAACTTATCAAAAGTTTTGGATTTTTCTCTAAGAAAAGATGTCCATGTAAATCTAGAGAAATCATCAACACAAACAAAAATGTATCTCTTTCCACCTAAACTCTCAGTTTGCATAGGACCTATGAGATCCATGTGGAAACGCTCTAGGGGCTCCTTGGTGGAGAGATACTTGCCCTTTTTGTGCATGCTTTTGGTTTGTTTTCCTTGTTGGCAAGGTCCACAAATACCATTGGCTTTCTTCCCAAGCTTAGGGAGGCCACGCACACACTCGAACTTTCCAAGGGTTCTTAAATCCCTAAAGTTCATGTGGCCAAGTCTTTCATGCCACAACTCAACTTGCTCATCCATGGACACATTGTTTGAGACTGTTCTAGCTTCAAGACAATAACAATTGGCACTAGATCTCATACCTTTCAACAAGGTTTGTCCATCGGGCTTTAGGATTGAGCAATCATTTTTACTAAACAAGACGGAATATCCTTCATCACTTAGATGTGAAATGCTTATTAAATTGGCTTTCAAGCCATCAACAAATAAAGCATCGGATAAGGAGGGTAAACCGGGAACGGAAATGGTTCCTTTCCCTACAACCTTCTTTTTGGATCCATCACCAAAAGTGACATATCCACCTTCCTCCATAACAAGAGTCTCAAAGAAACTCTTGTTTCCCATCATGTGCCTAGAGCACCCACTATCCAAATACCAAAAATTAGAAGAATTTGCCTTCAAGGCTATTTGTGCAACATGGCAAACATTTTCATTCTTTCTAATCCACTTAGCAACAATTTTAGCTTTCTTAGTGATCTTTGGTACATGTGCTCTACTATTCCTAGGATCATGCAAATCAATATTATCATTCCTAGGAACATGCATCATGGCTCTTTTCTTTTTCTTCTCTATCATGCTTCTAGTTTTGCACATTTTTATATAGCGAAAGCAATGTGGTCTAATATGACCATCAAATCCACAAAAGTGACAAATAGGAGTAAAATAAGGAATCATACCTTGTCCTTGTCTTTGTGGATGAAAGGGTTCAATGCGTCTTCGTTGTCGAACCGGTCTAGGTTGCTTCCAAACTTGAGGTTGCATGATAGGCCTCTTTCCTTTGTGAGCCATTTGAGGAGGAATGTTGGCTTGAGGGACCCTAGGGGGTTGAGCTTGAGGTTGACTTCTTGGCCCCATCTTCACTTGTGCATTTGAGCATTGTCCTACTTCTAATTTCTTCCTAGGAATTTGCACAAATGAAGTTTCTTCTTTCCTCAAACTCTTGACAAACACGGTCTTGTTAGAGGTTGAGATCTTCTTGCCATCTTCATACCCAAGACCCCTCTTGTCACATGGACTCTTTCCAACACCAAGCATATGGTCAAGCTTCTTGGTGCTAGAATCCATCCTAGTCATAGATTCTCTAACTTCTTCAAGCTCCCTCTTTAGGCTATCTTCATTCCTCCTAGATAAGACTAACTCCTCTTTTAGCTTATCTTCCATCTTCTTGAATTTTTCCACTTGTTCACTTAAGTTGTCATTATGAGATGCAAGCTCAAGATTTTCTTCTCTCAACATCTTGATCTTTCTTGTGCTCTTGATTGCTAAATCATTAAATTCGGCATGATATTTAGCAAGCACCTTTTTCTCCACAAATCCATTCATGGAATTAGAAGAGGAATCACTTTCTACATCACTTAAGTCATTTTCCTCTTGACTCATTTCCTCTCCCTCACTACCACTTTTGCTCTTATGGGAGGAGGCAAAAGCAAGGAGATTAGCCATGAGCTCTTCATCATCCGAAGACTTATCTCCCTCAATGGAGTCATCACTACTTCCACTCCAAGTGGCAGCCATCACTTTTCCCTTTTTCCTCTCATTGTGATTTGCACATTCGGGGGCAAAGTGACCTATGCCACCACACTCGAAACATCGGACCCCTTTTCTTTCGGTCCTCTCTTGCCTAGGTTCAAACTTCTTGAAAGAGCCCTTTTTCTTCAAATCTTGTCCTTTTGATCCAAAGCTCTTTCTTCTAAACTTCATAACCTTGTTGAACCTTTTTACAAACAAGGCAAGGTCTTCATCCGAGTCAACCTTCTTTTCCTCCTTTTCATCCTTAGAGGTTTTTAAAGCAATTCCTTTTTGCTTTTTAGTGGGTGTGGAGATAGGCCCCTTTCTAGACTCATAAGCTAGAAGTCTCCCAATCACCTCACTCGGCTTCATATCCTTATATCCACTATTTTCTTCTAAAGCCGTCACCTTAGATTCAAACCTATCGGGTAGAGATCTCATAATCTTTTGCTTGATTCTCCTATCCGAATATGGATCACCAAGTTGATGGCTTTGGCTGACTATATCCATCAACTTGATCTTGAAGTCGTTGAAGTACTCATTCTCCTCCATCTTAAGCATCTCGAATTGAGTTTGGAGGACTTGAAGCTTAGAGTCCTTCACCACTTCGGTTCCCTCATGTGCAATCTCTAGGATGTCCCAAGCCTCCTTAGCTATCCTAGTATTTTGAATCAATTTATATTGATTTTCGTTCATAGCACACAAGATGGCATGCATCACCTTCCTATTCCACTTTGAAGCCTCAAACTCTTGCGCGTTCCATTGCGCCTTAGGCTTCAAACCATCTTCTCCTCCACCCGTGGGAGTCATCATAGGGAGATCATATCCGTCTTCCACCGCCATCCATGCACGGTCGTGAATTTGGCATATGTAGGATTCCATCTTCCCTTTCCATTGGGAATAGTTCAATCCGGTAAGAAGTGAAGGCCTTGTGCTAGAGGCACCTTCGTTGCCACCACCATTTCCACCGTTTCCACTCATAGTGTTTATGAATGAATGAAATGAATGCAAATGTATGAATGATCAAAAATCACACAAAATGCAAAACACACCAAAATAAGCAAAGATCACCTATGTATGTCTAGGAACCCGCTCTGATACCAATTGAAACTAATTATTGCATGGTGTGTATAAAACTATCTAGAGGGGGGGTGAATAGATTTTACGCTTTTTACCCAATTTTTCGTGTTAGTCAAAATTACGAAAATACCCTCAAGAAAATATAAACAAGCAAGTGTAATATGGTGCGGAAATTAAAACAACACTTAATATTTACGTGGAAACCCTCACGGGAAAAACCACAGGCTATGTAAGTAAGCCACACTCGAACCTCGAATCCACTAAATGTGCAAACAATTACAACCTAATCCTGGAAGTAATCACACACCTACCTAATCCCGGTATAAGTGAACCTAGTCCAATTTTGCTTGCGATCTAAGCAACCTAATCCCGGATGCTACACACAAGACTTACTTTCTCTATGAAGAGAATACAACCCTAAGTGAATATATGTGAATATCCAAAATGCAACATAGAGAAAGGGAAACCCTATATGCTTATCTAAGATGTTTAATATGCAATTAAGAACAATCCTAGATATCAAAACTAAATGACATGTCAATTAGTTTAGCTAATCAAAATTAAGCACAAAACCTAATTTGCTAGCACAATACAACTTCTCAAACATACATCATACTTATCTCAAACTTGTATTCAAAGTATATAAAATAACATACAAGTAATTAATTGAGATTTCTTAGTTAAGAAAGACACAAAATATGTAAGATATTAGTGAAAAACTTACCAAGCAAAGTATGATGAAGAATCCATGCTAGATGACATCTAGATGATCAAAGATGATGCTAGATAATGATTGATGATCATGAATAAGTGTTTGAGTAATTAAAAATGAGTTCTTTGAATTTTTCTTCTCTTTGAAAAATATCCTAAGTATGAAATCTGAATATGAACTCTCTTACTTGACCTAAAGACAAAATGGCATATATATAGGGAGCCAAATCAAAGTGAGGTCGTTTAAGTAAGTTTCAAAGAAACGCGCCAATCGGCGGTTTCATTCGGCGGCCAGGCGGCAGAATGTGACCACCGAATTGCTCCTGATGAAACAGGGGAGAAACGGCGGTTTCAAATGGCGGTTTCGAAACCGCCGAATCAACCGCAGAATAAACCCGAGAATTAAAACCATCAGGTCTGAAACGGCGGTTTCGATCGGCGGCCACGAAACCGCCGATCCAACCGCCGAATTGATCCAGAGACCTCTGGACTCAAATGGCGGTTTCAATCGGCGGTCAGGCCGCCGACCAAACCGTCGAATCACCAAAGATGGTGAAACCAAAGTAGAAGCTAAGAGCATTCTCCTTAAGCGGTCTTCGCGCAAAACCAAGCACATTCTAGTGCATGCGCGGATGTTTTCGAATACTAACAGGAAACAAATTACTAAGCACAAAAGCACACAACAAAATACAACATCAAGGTGCAAGTGTGAAATGTGACATGTGAAGAGTATGCACACAAAATGTAAGAATGCTAAGTGAGTGTGTGCAACTATCTCTTCAAGATAAGTAAGCACATAGAATTTACCTTCGGTGCTTATCAAGACGAGTTCTTTGAAAGGGCTTCGAATAATAAACCAACTCCTAAGCTACCCTTACAAGGATCCCCAACATGTGGTTTGTCCACGAAATGAGCCAATCAACAAAGGGAACCTTACAGGATTCATATGAATAGGTGCAAATCTTGTGAATCTGCTGGATAGGAGCTCTATCAGTACAGAGCGGCTATAGAGGAGTTATACAAGTATATGAGCAGACTTTGCTGCATCGGGGCAACATAGGAGATTGGCTCCACTAGGAGTCCTACACATCATATTTGCTCCACAACAGACAAGTCGTCAAATGACAAAGTGAGCACCACACGCGGTGCGTAGGCAGCATAAAAAAAATATGGAGAAAAGACATCTCAAATAATGAATAACATGCCATGAACAGTGAGTCTATCTCCTTAATATTAGAAGGTTGAACTTGCATGACAATAAATTGTAAGGATTCTCATCTATTGATTGGCTTATTTCGTGGACAAACCACATATTGGGGCTTGATGTAAGGGTAGCTTAGGTATTTAATGGTTGGTGTTTTACACAACCAAGGCCCTCTCAAGACCTCAAGAGAAGAAGCACCAAAGGTAAATTTTAGTGCTTACTTGCTTTGAAAAGATCTAGTTGCACACGCACACAACTCATACATAAATGTTATTCTTGTATGTTGTGTGTTTTTATATGTGTGCATTCATATTCTTGAATATCTCTTCATGCATGTTTTATTTCATTGCATCTTAATCATTGAAATGCCATAACATGTTTAGGCATTAGGATGCAAAGCCATGAATTTTATTCATGCATGTTTAAGTGATTGCATCTTGTTCATTGAAATGCCATGACATGTTTAGGCATTAGGATGCATTCACTTCCCACACTTGCACTTTATATTAGTCTTAAGTGTGGTGTAATTCGTCTCCGTTTATGTGATCGGAAACGTCTGCGCTTGCACGATGGTGTGCATGTCTTAGCGTAATGATTGACCACTTGAGAAGGTCTTATTCTTCTCTTGGATAAGTGTTAGATTTGGTTGGGTTGTTTTGAGTAAAATGTCTAGTTTCAAGAGATTGGATTTTAATGATTTTAATGATTTTTAAAACTGACCTTTGTATGGTCTTGTGGCCATAACTTTTTACACAAAGCTTCAAAATGAGTTTTGAAAATTTCTATACAAACTAGACACCCATACCTTTCCAACGGTATATTATTCGTAATATTTCATGACCGTTTGGATTGGTTTTAAAATCTCCAAAGTTACAACCAAAACAGGGCAACTCTGTTGTTGTCCGTTTCTGACCTTTTGTCACTCAATTGATCATAACTTTTTCTACAGATATCAAAAATGTTATTCTGTAAAAATGAGTAGAAAGTAAACATCCATACCTTTCCAACGATATATCATACGAAGGTTTCGATGTCGTTTGGTCATATTTCGAAGCTCTCGAATCTTGAGTCGCTGCACTGACGCGAGTACCGCGAAAATGCCTATAATTTTTCCATTTCTTCCAAAACGATATAGTTTTACTTGGGCATTATAAATACATATCTTTCTCATCATTTTGAGGGCTATGCCACAAAATCAAACCTAGAGAGAGAGGCTCCATATTCTTGAGAGAGAAAGAGAGATTTGAGAGAAAATCAAATCAAGAACTCACCTTTAACCACTCAAATCAAATCTTTTTTGCATAAAATTTCATATTGCATCTTCTATGTCTATATAGAATGCATCCATGCATGGGTTTGCATCATCACAACTTGCTTGGTAAGATTTTGATTAACTTCATCTTATTTTAGCATTTTTACTATCAAGCCATCTCTTTTAAATTACTTGTATGTTTTAGATCATATGCTAAATACAAGAAAAGAGAATTGATTGTGATGAATTGATTGAGTGTTGTATTGTGATATCTAATTAGGTTTTTGCTTAATCTTGATTAGCTAAGCTATTTGACATGTCATTTAGCTCTTGATATTTAGGATTGATTTAATTGATTATATCATCATTCTAGATAAGCATCTAAGGTTCCCTAGCCTTGTTTGTTATTTGAATATCATCATATATTCACATAGGTTGCATAATCTCTTCATTGAAAATCAAGACTTGGGGTTAAGATTGCTTAGGCCTCAAGCAAGTAGGACTAGAGCCACTTTTAAAGGCCCGCGTTGGTAGAAGTGGGGGGTTATTGACCGGGGTGTTAGACGTGGTCTACATAGGTTGTAAACTCCATTTCAATTAGTGGATTTCGAGGTTCAAGTGTGGCACACTAAACAACCCGTGGTTTTTCCCAGTGGTTGGGTTTCCATATATATATCAAGTGTTATTTAATTTCCGCACCATATTACACTTGTTATATTATATTGACTTTAGGGGTATTTTCGTAATCTTGACTATACACGAAAATTGGGTAAAATTAGTTAAAATCTATTCACCACCCCGCCCCCCAGATTAATATATAGAACACACCGAGTATTTTTGTTTCATAAATTATTTAGGTCTCATGGATCTACATCATGATGCACTCCACATGTTCAATGTATTTAAGTAGCAACATATATAAGGTGAAATATCAATCATTCATAGCAGGATTCAATGCAAACTTTTTATGTAATCACACTAGTAATAAGGAACTAGTAAGGCGAAATAAAGTATCATGGCATCATAACATCATGGTATAAACATGTAGTGAACATAGTAGTGGATTGCGTTAAATCACATGTAAAGTAATAATATGTAAGGGATAGAGAAACATACGCTCATATAGAGACAAGGAAGCCACGTTGGTCTAGTGAACTCCCCACAGACGGTGCCAAAAAGTGTTAGCTAGAAAAATGTCAGAAGGGTAGACTTCTATTTAACAACTTTTAAACCGGATGGAACGGTACTCCCTGGTCGGAGAGGGAGGGGTACGAGTACCTTGCCCGTCAGGGCTTCGAGGATAAGGAGAAGATATGGTGCTTAAGGTTCCCTTGCTGGTGTGAAGGGCTCTGATCCTGGTCCTTGGTTCCTGGTACTGGTATCCTAGTACCGATCCTGGTATCTGGTACTCGGTATCTGGTACTCTGTATTTGGTACTCTTTTCTAGATCTCCTCTGTACCTCCCCGACCCAGATAGCAAGAAAGTAGAAGGAGGGATAGGTGCTCTTCAATGATATAGATGTGCTCATGAAGGATGAGACCACCTCGGTTCTTCTAGCTAGTCTGAAGGTTCTTTCCCCTTCTTTATGTATGACTTGGCATGCAGATAGGTGGATAAGAGAGTTAAGACCAGCGGGGTCGGAGTCTAACTCACATACATGCATAATAAAAGAGATATGAGGGAGAGAATGACAAGTCTTTTGATAGAAGTGGACTAGCCTAGGGGGAAAAGGCATCACATATGATCACATGTTGAAAAAACCCTAGGTAGTATCCAGTGGAGAGAGTGATCATTCTTTATATATTTATGAATAAGGCATGCTCCGGGGAGCTTACATAAGTAGCAAGATAATACAACATAAGTGCTCCGGAGAGCTCACAATAATGGGCGGGCGTAGGCCATTTTCTGAATTCAGTAGAAAAGAAGAAGAAGAAAAAGAAAAAGAAAAAGAAAAAGAAGAAGATGATCCTTTCCAAGAAAGAGATTTGTCATATTTATAGGTTCTAAGTCTTGTTGTCTACTCCATTAATTGGGTCAACCATTTAGTAATTAAGAGAATTGGCATTGATGGTGGCCATGTCCCTAGAATCAAGTAATGGCTTCCATTTTGCAAGCATTGATGGAGTTGACAATTTTCCCATTAGTGGCGTTGTGAACGGCCATTAAAGAGTTGACTATTTTCTCATTAATGGTGTTGTGAATAACCATTAAAGAGTTGACTGTTTTCTGTGTGAATGGGGTGTTACTGCATGCGACTCTTTTTGTGACATGGTCTTTTCTTCCTTGGTAATCCGACAGATGGTGTATTAAGACCTCCCTTGTTGATACCTTCTATACTAGGTGGTCGAGAGGTGCTTGGAGGACCGGTCTGGACAGGAACCTTGGTACTGGGGTATCAAGGTACGGGGTACGGGGTATCGAGAAATCAGTGCGGTGTGACATCGGGGTTCCCTAGATTGTGGTATCGACGTTTTTGGGTATTGGGGAACAATGATGACCTCGATCCCGATTCTGACCAGCACTTGGTTGTTGTGGGTATACTAGTCATGTTTCTTCCATGGTGATCCCTATAGCTTCCCTCTTATCCAGGTAATCTTGGTAGGGAGAGAAAATCCTTCTTTAGACCCCTACCATAAAAGGTTGTTAATAGTATGTAAATCTAATGATCCACATTCTTCGTCCTGATATATATCATGACGAACCAACAATAGAACAATTATATATATATATATATATATATATATATATATATATATAAAAGGATCTTTATCGTCTATCTTTTGAGAGGAGATAAAAAAAAAACAAAAAAACAAAAAAACAAAAAAAAAAACAAAAAAACAAAAAAAAAAACAAAAAAACAAAAAAAAAAATTAAAAACAAAACTGAAAAAAAAATTCCTTCATATTGTAAAATTTGACTGAGTTAAAGTGTTAAACTAACACAAAGAGGGTTAATAACATTTTTTTTTTTTTTTTTTTTTTTTTTTAAATTCCTTCGTGTTGTAAAGTTAAATTCAGTTTCCTTTTTTTCTTTTTTTAAAAAAATATCATTTCCGCTTGTTAACAAGCCATTCCCCTAACACACAGTAAATATCAGTTTTTTTTTTTTTTTTTTTGGAACTATTCATTATCAGTTTTTAAAAAATTATTTCCACTTGTGAATAGCCATTCCCCACACCCAACGATGGTTGGGTTTAACTTCCTCTTATATTTAATCTTGGCAAATTACACAAACCTCCAAGTGTAAGCATAATTGCAACCGGATAATCGTCATTAATTTAACGTTACAACAAATTTCAGGTACATTTACTGAAGACTAATCTTCTAAAATTTAAAATTTAAACTTAAATTTGAAGAAATTCAATCGGCGTATAATTTCAGGTACATTAGACAATGACATCTGAGATTAGAACCAGACACCAGTGAAACAAATCAGTCCAAGGACTATAATCCCATATAGGAGGCCTTGATGAATCTTTGCTTAGCAGATTGTATAAGTTAAATTATAAAAAATTTCGTCCTTGTATTGGGTCTTTGCAGAATAAGTATTTCTGCAAAAACCCTTAAAGAATCAAGTCTTTTCCTGATTTTTACCTCTGTGGAGGTGCCACATTCATATGCCCATATTTTTGCATCACTCTCTTTGTTGCAAGTGCAGCAGCCTCACTTGCACGAAATGTGCCAGTTGCCATAATTGCAGCAAATTCACACCCAATCTCTTCTTGCACCTTGGTCCGAGCACTTCCAAGAGGATCTTCTGCAACCCCATTACCACACGTTTTTTCTTGAGCCTCTGCAGGTTTGGCAGCAGGTGGCACAGTCTTCTCCACTGTTTTTGACTCCTCGGACTTGGTGGGTTTCCCTACAGCTTTCACCTTACTATCTGCCCCTGTGGCACTCTTTTCGGCAGAGCTAGGACTGCTACCGGAAGATTTGTTGACAGTAGCAGTGCTAAAGGTTTGTGAAGACTGAGCAAATGGAGCAGACCTGAATTGAGGAGCTTGAGGTACCGCACCTGCCCTCAATGTTGCTTCCAGATTCTGTATCATGGGCACTGCAAGAAAATAGAAAACATAATAAGCAACTCTACATGGATTTCTTGTATTAGTTTATACAGTTATCATAAACTATCAGCATTGACGAGATTAGTTGAGACTTATCCCACAGCTAACAATTTTTTCGCCTCATTTGGAAACTAGCAGTACATCGAAGAAATGGAAAATTTCAGAGAAGGCTAGTTATCCCAGTTTCTTAAGCAACTTAAGCACTTTTGCTTTCTTTCACTCATTATTCCAAGATCCAGATGAAAAATTAATTAGTCAGTGCCCATTATACTTCCATAAAGATTGAAATAAAAGGCATCTTAATGTGATCCATATAATATCGAGAATCAAAAGTTCCTAACTAGAAGAGAATAAAGTTCAGAAAATAAGAATCAAAAACTTACATATTAGAGCACCCATTGGACTGCCCATGATTTCATTAGGGAGGTTTAAAACATATTCCGGAATAGTTACACCCACCAAAAATTGTGCAACCTCATTGCTGAAGTTGTTACAGTTGTGAGTGAGCAGACTGTAAGTTTCAACTGTATAACGAGGGCTAATTTCCTGCAAATACATTTCAAAAACATCCTGGGGCACTTGTGTGACACCCAGCTCTACCACTCTCAGTGGTGTTCCATATGGTGTTGTACCAGCAGGTGCATGTTGTATACCTCCACCAAAATAATATTCAGTACCGTAAACCACAATTCCTGTGTGCCTGTCACGCAAATCATACAATTAAATCCCCTTGAAACAACCACAAAAGAACGATGCATTTCTAGAGAATAAAAGCAGAAAAAACTGCATAGTTACAAATTTCAAACATATACAACGAAGCAGCAGTTAACTAAAGAGGAGACTGATAGTGGTAACAGTTGAGAAGAGATACTCAGGAAGAAAAAAACAAAGGGTAAATAAACAAACAAAATCAGTGCATAAGCAACAGTCATTCAAATAACAACACTAATGTGATGGTTTTACCTATATTATCAAACACAGAAGCCGCAAAAAACAAAATTAAACTATCTCCTGTACTGCACAGTTATACATAAGGTCGAAATATAACACTTAACCATGCCCAGCTCGTAATTGATATTAAAATTACAAGGTCCAAATAAGTGACAAAAGGATGATAGAGGTGAAAGGTAGAGCAACAAGATCTCTAGTTAAATTATGACATAAAACACATGTTAAGAGTACTTAAATACATGTATCAAGGCCTGATTGTCCCAAGAGTTCTGGGTTCAAGTTCCCCATGTGATTACTTGAATTTGTTATTCGTTATTTGGATTTGTTGTGTTTGTGTTTGAACTCAAGCCACATGGCAAGCCCGTTGGTTTTGCAAGAGAGGGGGTGTATTAGAGTGCTTAAATACTATTATTGGGCTCTTTCCTATCAGTTTAAGCATTTGGGTCTAAAGGTTACTAACAACAATAAGCACTTAATATAGTAAAAGCATCATCGGACATGAGAAATCATGAGTAGACAACAATGTGTATCGATAACAAGTCGATAGTACCGAAATTGAAATGGCTAATTGCTCCAATGGTCCATAAGGTTCAAACAATTCAGCGAAGAATCCTTTCTTTTTCTTCGGGTTCCATCCCATGTCCTTGCACAATTGTTCTTTAAAGAAAAATATGATTAATATTGTATATATACTGATTGTTATACAAGTACGTATGTTCACATTGACTTAGTTTAACCAATCCTAACCCACGACCCTAGTAATTTGTCTGATTTTGAATGAGAAATAGTACGAAACTCACTTGAATAAGTGCTTATTTTGAACAAATGACACGATTCTCAACTGGGGTTTCTTCAAAGTTTCAACTTTTATTGAGTTTGAATGAGCTGTGAAGTTGATCATTCAATTTTTTCTGACCTGTGTCTGTCACTTTGTGATAACAAATCACAATCATTCTCTACATGACAAAGAAATTCCACCAAAAACCCACAACAAATATCCAATAAAAACATTAAAGAAAAGCAAGAAAAACATAAAAACATACAGATCTTAAGGAAAACATAAAGAAAAAGAAGAGACTTTTTTTATATTACTTTTTTTTGGTGATTCACTGATTCACCATAACCAATCAGATCTGGGAGATTTTTTTTTTTTTTTTCTAAAAAATATAGTTGGGCTATTAACTTCGAATTTTTGGATTTTGAAATCATGGATTTTTTTTTTTAAAAAAAAGAAAAAAAATTGGTGGATTGTTTTAATTTTTTTTTTTTTTTTTTTTCATATTTTGGTGAAGAGATTTTCGAAAGCATAGCTTCACCATAACCAGATATAGGAGATTTTGATAGATTTGGGATGAAGATTTGATGAGGGTATGGAATTTGAGGAAGATGAGGATGATTTTGAGAGTTTGAAAAGCCTAGAAAGTCCGATGGGAGAGGGCAAGACAATTTTTGGATCTTGGTATTTATAGTTATCATTAAAAAGTCCGAGATAATCCATTTAATCATGAAATCTTACAAATCTTGATCTCAATCCAATACCACAAGATATTATGGGCTTTTTAAGAAAATCTTGTAAATCCTAATCGAATACCACCAGACTTATCTATCTTATTAAAAAGTCCCAATCAAATACCACCCGACTTTTACTTCCTAAAATTGTCTATTAAAATCCCAATCTAATACATCCCCCTAAATATTTATACCTTATAGACACATAAGACTAAGCCAGTGATACTCAAACCCCCGACATTATTCATATATATATATATGCCATTTGATGTAACTAATCATAATTATCTCTTAAACTAACATAAATAACCAAGCCTAAATGTATGCTACAAGACCCAAACTAGTGTTATTAAAAATAAATAAAAAAACGCACTTCACCAACTAAACTACAAAGCAGAGATACTAAATTCCATCTTGACTGTTGAGGGAAAAATACATTTGGCAAACTATCAGCTTATAACAAAAGCGCTGATTTTGCTTATAGGAAAGAGGAAAATAAACATTAAAATGTATATTTGCTATTAATTCATTTAACTTGTGCTGAACATTTTACCAGATACCCTCTATAGCCTTCCCTAAGAATGTCATGGAGAGTTGCCGAGCTAGTCCTTGGCTTAGATCATACACATGCAAGGAAACCTTGTGACCCTCCTGCCACCAGTATATGTTCTGAATGTGAGTGCATATATAAAGTCTTCCAAAAGACGTACATGCAGGGAAAGAGATTATATATATATATATATATATATATATCATAAGCGAGATAACACTAAGATATAGAATAAGATTCAAATACCTCAACCATCTTCGACAGTCCGAAATGAAGACTTCCTGTACTTGAAAAAATACTAAAATCTCCAATGGAGCTAATGGAGATGACCTATCGAATCACAATGAAAAACATATCATTAAGAAAAATTCATACGACCATCAGAGAGAAATCAAGCAGCATATCACGTAGTACAAACAACAAAAGAACCACCCATTACAATTCGTAAAGCCGAATTTCATGCTTTTCGAGAGGATTTAGCAATTTTATACATACAATATTGTGAGATTCGAAAATTTGTTGCAAAAAAAGTATTCTATCAACTATGAAAAACGCATCAGAATCAAAATTGAATAAAGCTTATCAAAGGAATAATTTAATGTCTGTAACGTAACCTCCGTTTCTCCTCTAAAAACTTCAAATTTAAAAAATTGAAAAAACCAAGGGCAACAAACAAGAGTACAACCGGCCACAATACAATCAAAATTCAAGCAATTGAGAATCTAAACGCAATCGAAATACGAAATCTAAATATACAGAAATCAAAACTTTACCGTAAATAAAAACTGAAGAGCGATGAAGAAAAAAAAAATCGTAGATCTAGAAGTAGATGAAATTATACCTGAGAAGAAGTTGATTGGTTAATGTACAAAGATGTCCAACGTTTTGGGGCAGAATATTGGACCCTATTTATATATTCTGTCTCTCTTCTACGACCTTCTAGAACTTACCATCCACTCGTTTTATGACACGTGTCCAGCGATGCTTCAGTAAACAGTTTGGTGCTGTCGGTTCGAATCCGACTTGGCGTGCTTTGCTTTGTATAATATGTAGGGGTGGGTGTTGAGTGGACCGGTTCGGTTTTCTATAGAACCGATAAAAAACCAATAAAGTCTGGTTTTAAAAAAAGTGAACCGATCCAATCAAATTGATATTTGTCAACCGATCAAAAACCAACTGAATTGGACCGATTTGGTTCAGTTCGGTTTTTTCGGTTTTGGGCAATGGGCCAAATTTATGGACTTATTAAATTACATAGTTTTTCCATATATTGGGCATATTGGAATGAATTTGGTTAAAATAAAAAATAAATACACAATCCACATCTTAAAATAAATACACAGCTCACATATGATGGCCAACCTGATTTTCAAAATCACAATTCACAATCTTAAAAATGACACTTCGCAGCATGATGAGCAGTCCACATAGTGAAAACAACACTTCCTCATCTTAAAGCAATAAAAACAACACTCCACAACATCACAATCCACAGTCCACAACATAATAAATAGCATAAAATACAGTAAAAATAACATTCCCCTTTGAAGGGGCTATTTCTAAAGAGCCACTTCTCACTGCCTCATCACCCTTAGAACTTGAGGAATCAACAACATTGGTCGGCAAACCATCATCATCATTCATTTTTCTGTCATGAAATAAAAATATCACATATATAAGTTTATAACAAACTAACAATACCCTATTGACTTATACTGTTACACATAAATTGAATAATAGCAACTTAGCAAGTCTATGACAAATTGACATATATGTTTTAATGCTGGAATAAAAACATACAGATTACAAACTAAACCAAAACAAAACAGGGGAAGCAAACACCCATACTAGAACAACCAGTAAAGACAACCAAGAGCACCAGATCACAGCTACCTCAATAGAACACATTTATAGAGCTGATTTAAAGGTTGACAATTAGCAGATTTTACTTGGCAAAATGATTTAATCTATATATAAAAAAAAAAAAAATCTATAGAGCTAATTGAGATACTTCAAATTTATCAACGTAAAAAATAATTTGCATAGAAATCTAAAGCATTATTTAAGCAAAATTTGATTAAATAAGTCTATTGTGAAGGTCAATAATTAGCCAAACCTTTCTAGCACGCAGTGAAGTGAGATCCAATTATTTAGTTGGAAGATATGGTTTGTGGTGGTGCACACGGAAGGTCTCGCAGTTTCAACTGGGAACTCAATAACTTAGTTATTGATTAAATTATTTAAAATTTATTGAAAATTATTGATTAAATATCACTAATCACAAGCCCAGCATCAAGAACTCCAAGAAGCATATATATACAGTATTGTTAGACACACCAAACTGTTAAGAAAAACGAAAAAAAAATCAAAATAATTTAGAATAAAATGAATCAAAGAATCGAAGAGGAATCGAAAATAATTTAAAATAATCACTTTTGAAATCTTGCTATACTTTTGAAGAGGAATTGAAGAATACCCTCGCTAAAAAAAGAAGAGGAATCGAAGCTTACCTGGTGCGAAATCGAGAAGATTGATGCGAAATCGACAACGACCGGCGAAAGATGGCTGATCGACGACGACCGGCGAAAGATGGCTGATCGACGACAACCGGCGGAGATGGCTGATCGACGACGAGCAGCAGGTGAACGTCGTGGAGACTGGGTGTGGTCAGTGGTGTACTGGTGTGGCCTGTGGGCGTGACTGCGTGAGGCGTGAGCTGCTGTCTGGTCTGTTGAACTAAAGAAGTGAAATAGATTTTAAGGTTTTTTTTTTTTTATACTATTACCGGTTCGGTTTACCGGTTTTAGATATCAAACCGGAAAAAAACAAGTTCATCCAGTTTTTTTAAAAAATCAACTGAACTGAACCGGTTCTTCAATAAAAACCGAAAAAAAAACCGGTCCAACCGGTTTGATCCACTGGTTCGGTTTGGTTGGCCGTTTTTTGCCCACCCCTAATAATATGGACACAATAAGGATTGAAAATGGGGATACACTTAGGGATGGGGGCTCACCTAGACCTGACGACGGTTTCGGTTCTGGGGTCATCAAACTTGGAATCGAAACCTCCCTCACGGAAGTTCGGTTATGGTTATGGTTCTGGTCTGGTTTTTTTTTTTTTTTTTTTTTTTTCCATATTTTTATTTTTATTTTTATTTTTATTTTTAAAATAAAAATGATACATGAAAAATTGTAAATGCATTTTATTGAGTCACCCGAAATTAAAATAAAATAAATGTATGACAAATAATAAATAGAAATTAAAATAAAACTAAAAAATGTAAAATTAGCCTTAAACTTAATTTTTACCACAATTAAGTAACCTACATATTCTCTTGGGGTTTAGAGGAATTAAAGGCCACGTAGTTCTTTTACCTTTTATTACCGGTTTAGTGATGCGAGGTGGCACCGTAACTAATTGCTGATGTTAACCAAAAAAGTTGGCAACTCCTCCAAAGAAGAACTTTCCCAACCAAAAGGACTTGATACCAAGAAGAATCCGGTCCAGCAGGGACCCGGTCCTGGAAGGAGCTTGACACCAAGAAAGACCCGGTCCAGTCAGGACCCGATCCTGAAAGAAGCCTGACACCAAGAAAGACTCGGTCCAGGAAGGAGCCCGATACCAAGAGGGCCCCGGCCTAGCATGGGCCCATCATTGGAACAAATTGGGACGTCATCGGGCCAAATCCTAGTGAAGGCCCGTTCGGACTCAGCACAACCCAAACCGTTATGCCATCAAGATCCAGTCTTCAACAACACCTACCTTCCATGAGTATCGGGTCAAGGCCATTAGTCATAACCCGCTACTTCAGAAACCGAGGTGGATAAGCCAAGACCAACGAGTTACACCCACTGGTTCACCACTAGTGCTCACAGGCAACCCCGATCAAACCTTCAAGTACCCTAAAGAACCTTTGAGAATGGCCTAAGTGTTTCCAAGAGGATTGGAACCAATCTTCCTTTAAGGCTGATGCAAGCCCTAAGATAAAGCCACATGAGAAGGGAGAAAGGGCCGGGGTAACCTACAAGGCTTGGGTAATGAGCAGTTAATGCTGGGCCAGCAAGCATGAAGAGGGAAAGATAGGGGATCAACGGTTGAGATCCCCCAGCAACCACGCCCCACCAACGGCCAGATCTCATCCCACCTAAGCCCTACCTAATGTCAACTATCTCATACATGAACAAGGAAGCTGTGATTTCCCAGCAAAAACGCTTGCAGAAGGTCCCTAAGTTAAGGAAGGAAATGTTGGAGAAGAGTTGAAACAAATATAGGTGTGTCTAAATATACCTGGAGGGGGGTGAATAGGTTTTAATCAAGTTAATTAACGATTTTTCTTGATTAGTCAATATTCAATAAAAACCCCAATCTAGTCAATATTCAATAAAAACCCCAATCTAGTCAATATTCAATAAAAACCCCAATCTAGTCAATATTCAATCAACTTAATCTAAGTGCGGAAAACAATAAATTGCTCGTTGACTGATTTAAGTGAGAAACCTTCAACAAGGAAAAACTCACGGCCTAATATGCTAGCCACACACGATCCTCGAAATCACTACTTGTAATGATAGTTACAACCTAGGTTGGCATCAACCATTCTCGATCACTAACCCACCACTACTACCCAACGGGCCTTTAATAGCAACTCTAGATCCACTTGCTTGTGCACTAAGTCATCTTAATCATAAGACTTAATTCTCAATGAAGAGATTAACAACCTATGTGAATATAATAATATTCTAAATGTAAATAATGCTAGGTTACACTAAATGCATATCTAGGTGTAGGGAAAAATAATAACAAAAGTGGTAAACGCAGCGGAAGCGATACTAAAAACGATTTAGTGACTTTTAAAATTTTTCCTTTATGAACCTTAAACCCTTTTAATCAATAAACATGCATATATATTAACAAAAGTAAATTACCTTTTGTCGCGTGATCCGATTGACTTACGTCGATGGTAATCCGCAAGACCTTCAATCCGAGCACGAACGTGGATCACCTAGGAGCGTGGTCTCCCTTTTCTTTGAATTGCAAACCTGTGAATGGACCAAACAAAAACTTTCTTTTCTTTGTTAGTCACAAAACAATCAAAAGAATGTCAAAAATTATTCCGGTCACTTTTGAGTTCTCAATCTAATGATCGAAACTCGCGTGAACCTAGATCGATATCGTATACACAAGCTTATTGATGATTAAGCAATAGTATACTATCAAAGAATAATCTCACACTCCTTTTTGTCTTTTTAGAATAAAAACTCTCTTGGAATTAAGAAGAAGAAGAAAGAAATAAAAAACTCAAGCACCATTCATTGTGGTGGCCGAATTCTATAAGTATGCTTATATAGGTGGCCAAAATTTCTTCCTTCTTTCCTTATAGGGTGGCCGAATTCTCTATGTGTTTTTACCTAGGGTTGCCGCAATTTTCCTCTACAAAAGAGGAGTTGTATTGCACCCAAAAAACACATGTCTTTTAAGACTTCAAACCCTAATCCAACTCTTTTATTTTTATTCTTTTATTTTGACTAAATAAAAAGACTCCTTATTTGATTAAATAAATAAAACTAATTTATTTATTTACTTATCAAACAAGTCTTTTACTTTTAGGAAAGATTTGTTTCTTTAATTAAACAATTAATCAATAAATTAATTAATTCTTATTTAATTAAAACAAATGAAACAAAATAATATTTTTAGGTTAAAACGTTAACCTAGCCGCCCCACTTATATAAGATTGGGCCTAATATTATTTTCCTATTTCATTTAATCCATTGGACTTTAAATAAAAAGCCCACATGTGAACCAGACCCATTCTTACTAAAAGAAACAAGCCCACATGTCTTTCATTAATATATTAATATAATTGAGCAGCCCATTACTTAAATAATGTGCAAATTATATTCTTAATATATTAAATGCAATTCTAGATGGACCCTTAAATTGGTCCGGTAGAATATATCAAGTGATCCATGCAAGTCCGTGTGGATTGGGGATCTTGGCGGGCCATCTAAATTTAAGCTTCAATAGACATAACCTAATCACAATCAACAAATGATTCACTTAGGTCCGATCCATTAATTTTAACTCATTCCACTAAAGAGCTAAAACTGAACTCTTAAATAAAGATAGAAAAGGAAGATGCTCCTCATTCATACCCTAGACAATCATATTGGAGATAGTGTATCCTCGTGATTAATATCAGTAATCGCCAAGAGTTCATAGACCGCCTATAACTCTCCAAGTTACCATATTTACTCATATGACCACGTTTTGAACTTGGATATTTTGACTTGTCCAGAGGCCATGTTTTCAATAGACACTATCGAAAACTCAACGTTGAGATTTAATATCCAATTACCTCAAAACATCCATATGATGATATTATACTCTCATTTAATTAAATGGAGCCACGATGTCCATATCTATAAATGAAGTCCTCTATCGATTGACAAATGAATATCACCAAACTATCGAGGATAGACTATGCGATATAATCGTACTCATTGATAACTCAAATGATATCACTTGCAACCATAAGTCCATCATTTATCTCAGGATTAAGATAGACCCTCCGATTGTCCTGATAATGAAAAGACTATTATCTACTGATGGTTCTAGATAAAGCTTTTCATTGTGATCCAGTTCAATGCACCCAGTGCACTAGATCCTTTTGCTCGAAGACACTCCGATGATTTTAGACTCATCATATCTCATTTGATCCCACTCAAATGCTAGCAAAAGAATTCTACAACTTTAACAAGATAAAGGTGCCCAACCTTTAACTTAAGTTGTGAACATTATTCAAGACTAACTAAAGAATTGTGTCTACCACATACATATCCAGATGTACGAACAATTCTTCTTTTCCCATAGTCTTTAGACCTTATGATTATTTACTTTGACAATTATAATATTAAACTATAAATGCTATACGATTTGTTAAACCAGAAATCACTTTATTAATATGAAAAAGATTGTTAATTACAACATTACACTCTTGCTATTGAGCATAATCCTAACACACCCAAAATGTAACTTTTCTAAATTCATTCCGGTTTGTCATTATTGTAATGTGGTTGGTCACATTAGGCCTAAATGTTATGAATATGTCAGGCAATGCAAAATAGGAAATGTGAAACATGATAAAAATGTGAAAATGTTACCTAATCATTCTCCTAAGCATGAGTTTAAGTCTAGAGCTAGACATAACATCTCTAAGTTTATCCCGGTTTGTCATTTTTGCAATGTTGTCGGGCATATCAAACCTAAATGCTACAAGTATATTAGACAATGCGAACTAGGGAATGAGATGCATGCTAGTGAGATGAAAAGACTTCCTTTGGTTGTTTCTAAACATGTTAGGGCATTAGAGACTATGCATGATGGACATGTTAATGAAAAGAAATCAACAAGGAAAGTTTAGGTTAAGAAAAATAACGTGCATTCTTGTGAAATGGTTAAATCTTCTTTGAAAGTTTCTAAACATGACAATAGCTTTGATGCTTTGAGAAATGTGCATATTGATCATATTCATGTGAAGAAACCTATCAAGAAAATTTGGATTGAAAAGAATGACATGCATGTTAATAATAATCATGTTAAGAAATATGTTGAGAAGAAGTTGGTTAAGAAGAGTGTTAACCATGATCATTTGAAGAGTCTTGATGAAATATTTCTGCGTGGCAAAAATGATGACTTTAATATGAGTGATGTTTTATGAAGAAGATAGTTGATAATTTATCTTCTAGATTTCATATTGCCATGCGTAATGATCATGATATTGTTTGTGTTGGTTCACCTAAGACCAATATGGTCAAATATGAGTGCTCTCATACTTGATTGAGTAGCACATATGAGAATATTTTTGTTCTTGTTTGATAAGAGTTCTAAGTTTGATGCTTGATTAAGCTATTTGTAATGTGCTAGGTCTAGTATTCAAACTTGGTGTCTTTAATCAATTCATGAACTTAATATTCTCATACTCACTATGATAGTCAAAATTTATTGATTAACTTTAAAGAAGTTGAATTTTAAAATCTATTTGGTTAAAGAATTTTTGTTAAGACTTTTAGAGAAAGTCATTTTCATGTGTTTGTTTGAGTTGAAAGTGTTTGGTCTTTATTTTCTTCGGATGACACACCAACAACTTGTTGTCATGAGGACAAACAAGCTAAGAAAGCTTATAAAAAGAGCATAAAAGGCGTCAACAAGAGAGGTCTTAGTACACCACCTAGCATAGAAGGTGTCAACAAGAGAGGTCTTAGTACACCATATTTCAGATTACCAAGGAAGACCAGAACCATGCTACAAGAAGGACAATATGCGCCAGCATTCAAATACAAGGAAGGTTGACCTCTCCGACCATTCACAACGCCATTAATGGAGATAGTCAACCCTATTAATGTAGATTATCGTTGAACATGTTCATAGAGCTTGATTGATCATCTAGCTTTATTTGATTGTGATTTGCACCATATGCATCACTTAGATCATTGCCTTGTGAAAGGTTGAAGTCTCTTGCAAAGTGAGTGAAGTTTTGTGGAAAGAGCAAGTAGTTTTGGTTAGGAAAGTGTTCCGGATAACCAAGCAAGAAGACTTAGCTAGGAGTAGGAAACTCCGGATAGCTAAGCAAGAAATCATCCTAGAAGCTTGAGAGCTTTGGATAGGATGTTGCTACCTAGAGGTGTAGGACACACCTTGGAGGTTGGATAGGTAGTAGGCTTTTTGGTTCACTAGCCCGAGGGTAGATTAGGAGTAGATAGCTTGAAGTGGATATCATGTGTTGATAGCTTTGAGTGTGTAAGTCCTTATTTATATAGTGGATTGCTTTGCCGATGGTTATGGTATCAACCCGTGGATGTTTCCTCTTTGATGTTTTACCACATAAAAATCACTTGTGTTGATTTTAATGCTTTTAGTTTCTTTACTTGCTTTATATTGTATTGCTTATAACTCTTGTTTAATTGAGCTCATATCATCTTGTTTACGCAATTCAATTGTAAAGCTCTCTAAGTGTGTGTATATTGGTTGTGTGGATAAGAAGTGCGATTATTTGGGCATACACCTATTCACCCCCCCCCCCCCCCCCCCCCCTTTCTAGGTATATTTTACACTATATATTGTTTAAGGGAATTTCAGAAGTCATCACTATGAACACTCAACATCTTCTCACCTCAATGCCTAACCGATTAAGGAAAGGGTGTCAAGGTGATTAGTTAGGTACAAATCAAGGGCTGGATTAATGGGATTGATATACCCACCACTAATCCATCCTAATCACTAAGTTCTTCAACCAATCAAGGGTGTCAATCCAAGATTGGTCTCACAACAAATTATCCCACACAATATTATGATATACTAGTGATATACAATGCAAATCATAATAAGCATAGAATCTAAATATAAAGTGAAAAGGAAACAAATAGAGATTCACTTACAAATAGTTTAGCAAATACCCATATCCACAAGTTCCTCAAATCTATCCCCTAAATTAAGGGTTTAGCTACACATAGTTACAAACAAAAGAATAGGAAGTAATAGTTGAGGAAATCACCCTCAGGCCACCTTCTTTAGAGCTTGCTCCTTCCTTTCCCTTGATGCTCCTAGTGTAGAGAGTGGTAGAAGATGAAGTGTCTAGATAGGTGGGTATCTAATGGTAAGTGACAAAGGTATGGAAATGGAGAGAATGGAAAGAGAGGAATGATTTGGGAGAAGGAATCAAGATATTGTGTTGAGGTTTTAGATGGTAGAGATAGTTCGAGATTAGAGAATGGAAGAGGTTGAAAAGTGAGTAATGGATGAGCAATTAGGGTTAGATTTGTAGAAATTTCGTGCTCTCTAAGTATGGTGTGTGGCTTAAGTTTAGAAGAAGATGAATATATATAGTGGCCATGGAAATGTACTGATAACCGCTGGAAAATCTGATGTGGTAAGGTGTCGCCACTTGTCATGGCGTCTGTCGCCACTTGTGTCGCCATGACAAGTGGCGACAATGGAAGTGGCGACAGACGGTTATACCTCTTGAGATCCAAGTGTCGCCACAATTCTCATCTTTTTTTGCCACATCCCAAGTGGCGATGCAAAATGGCGACATCACATTGTGCTTACAAAAACCTTCTGTTGCCATGGCGAGGTTTATGGCGACAGAAGTGGCGACAAATTCATTTCTTCTGTGTCGCCATATGTAGAAGTGGCGACATCTTGTGGCGGCGAGACCTGATTGATTTGCCATGAAATAGGACTTCCTATCGCCATGGCGACACAAGTGGCGACGCTTATGGAGACAATGCCCTGTTTTGCCCACTTGTGCACCTTTTTGAACCAAACTTCACATCTTCTTCACAAAAGCCCTTGATAAATAAACCTGAAATGCTCATTTTAACACTATTAAATACGGGGACATGCTCGAGAATCAAGCATAAAGAGACGGTAATGAGGTACAAAATCATACCAAATTTGGCTTGATCAAATACCCCCAAACCTATCTTTTGCTAGTCCTCGAGCAAAATAATCAACATCAACCCCCAAAGGCAAGCATCAAGACACTTCAAAGGTTTTCAATAAGGCCTTAACTCTTCCTAGCAAGGATCTACTATCAATGATTAACATGCGAAACCAAAATGAAGAGATTAACACAATGATGCACATGTGAGGACTTCTACATGTAAGAAAGTGTTAAGTAAAGATTAAGAGCATGCCACTCTAGGTATGATTATACGCAATGCGACCTTACATTCTAAATGCCACAGCTTCAAAGCAAAGGTGCTAATTGGTTTAGGATGTAATTCACTTTGATATCTACTCCTCACCAAAATCTCTCTTTTCTTTTCATTGATCCCTAGGTTCTGCTCAAAATACATATGCAATATGAATTCATGTCATGGATATCTAATTGATTGCATATGATAACATTTAAAACGCAATTTCTGAAAAGTGAGTCTCATGAATGGAATTGCAAGCCATGAATTAGAAAGAACATGCATCAACCAAATTTTACAAAGTGGACACTCCTAAAGATCATGAAGGTCTTTCTTTTGGTTGTAATGGGGCCTTAGGTGATGGTGAAACAAAGAATGAGGCAATGGATAACAAAGAAGCCAACAGTACACTAAGGCATATATTCTAACTGTGAGTTCCGTAGCTTCACACATAATGTTCACACACTATGTGTCCAGGCTTGCAATTTCAATTTATATGTGCATTCTACTCTAATTTTTCATTTGCGTAGCTCATTTCACTTTCATTTTCAATTAAGGCCAATTGTGCTTATACATTGGTTCTCTTTTCTTAACTTCGCCATATTTTATCTTTTCAAGCTTCTTTTCTCTTTGCTTCACTTTTCTTTTCAAATTTCTTTGCTTTTCTTTTTCTTTCAAGTTTTCTTGCTTTGCAAGATTCCTTTGCACACACTTTCATGCCTAGGTACACGCCTCTACATTTTCAAGTATAAGATCGTACATTAATTTCCTAAGCCTTAGTAAATTATTTGGTCAAGGTAAGTCAATCATGTAGGCTATAAGGTTAATGTAGACGTGGTTAATGAATGAAAGGCTTAAAATGAGTTTGCCTTCAAAGGGGCTTGGGAGCATACACATTAGAGGATTGGAAGTATTTAGGCCAATTTAGTGGTTCACACATGCATTGCCTAAAATCCTTTATAAAGGCTAGTCCACAAAGCAAAATAAAGCATCCACAAGCAGACCATAATATTCTATGGCAAGCAATATTTATGTGCAAATGAGACCAATATTGTTAGGATTATACTTGATAGCAAGAGTGTAATATTGTAATTGACAATCTTATCATATTAATAAAGCGATTTCTGTTTATTTAACAAAATCTTATAGCATTTATAATTATAACTGTCAAGGTAAATAATCATAAGGTCAAAAGACTATGAGAAAGAAGAATTGTTCATACATCTGGATATGTATGAGGTAGACACAATTTTTTAGTTAGTCTTGAATAATGTTCACAAGGAAGTTATTCGGAACTGACTTTAGCCTTATTCGGAAGACCTGAGTCATAAATTACCCTAGAGCTCCAATTTAAAAGAATAGGGCCATCAGGATGCCAATTATCAAACCACAAGGAAGTTCCGAGACCATTATTAATGACATGCTGAATCAAGGGACGAGCAATGGGACGAAGCTTAAGGAGCTTTCTCCAATTCCAAGAACATGTTTAAGGAGCTTTCACCTCCCAAATACTCCTATCTTTGAGGTGATGGGTTTTAATCCAGTTAGACCAGAGGTTATTAGAACCATGCACTAGAATAGACTCATATGCAAGGAGACGCCCAATTACCTCACTTGGCTTCATATCCATGTAGCCACTATTTTCTTCTATGGCCGTCACCTTTGATTCAAACCTATCGGGGAGAGATCTCATAATTTTTTGCTTGACTCTCCTATCCGAATACGGGTCTCCGAGTTGATGGCTTTGATTACGATGTCCATCAATTTGATTTCGAAGTCATTGAAGCATTCATCCTCTCCCATCCTAAGTAACTCCAACTGAGTTTGGAGGACTTGAAGCTTGGACTCCTTCACCACCTCGGTTCCCTCATGTGCAACTTGAAGGATGTCCCATGCCACTTTGGCAATCTAAGTATTCTGAATAAGCTTGTACTGATTCTCATCCATTGCACACATAATGGCATGCATAGCCTTCCTATTCCACTTTGAAGCCTCAAACTCTTGCGCATTCCATTGCGCCTTAGGCTTCAAAACATCTTCTCCTCCACCCGCGGGAGTCATCATAGGGAGATCATATCCGTCTTCCACCGCCATCCATGCTCAATCATGAATTTGGCATATGTAGGATTCCATCTTCCCTTTCCATTGGGAATAGTTCAATCCGGTAAGAAGTGGAGGCCTTGTGCTAGAAGCTCCTTTGTGGCCACCACCATTTCTACCGTTTCCACTCATAGTGTTTATGAATGAATGAAATGAATGCAAATGTATGAATAATCAAAAATCACACAAAATGCAAAACACACTAAAATAAGCAAGGATCACCTATGTATGTCTAGGAACCCATTCTGATACCAATTGAAACTAAATATAGCACGGTGTGTATAAAGCTATCTAGAGGGGGGGTGAATAGATTTTACGCTTTTTACCCAATTTTTCGTGTTAGTCAAAATTACGAATTTACCCTCAAGATAATATAAACAAGCAAGTGTAATATGGTGTGGAAATTAAATCAACACTTGATTTTTACGTGGAAACCCTCATAGGAAAAACCACGGGCTATGTAAGTAAGCCACACTCGAACCTCGAATCCACTAAATGTGCAAACGATTACAACCTAATCCTGGAAGTAATCACACACCTACCTAATCCCGGTATGAGTGAACCTAGTCCAATTTGCTTGTGATCTAAGCAACCTAATCTCGATTGCTACACACAAGACTTACCTTCTCTAGAAGAGAATACAACCCTAAGTGAATATATGTGAATATCCAAAATGCAACATAGAGCAAGGGAAACCCTATATGCTTATCTAAGATGATTAATATGCAATTAAGAACAATCCTAGATATCAAAAACTAAATGACGTGTCAATTAGTTAAGCTAATCAATATTAAGCACAAAACCTAATATGCTAGCACAATACAACTTCTCAAACATACATCATACTAATCTCAATTTTGTATCCAAAGCATACAAAATAACAATCAAGTAATTAATTGAGATTGCTAGATAAATTAAACACAAAATATATAAGATATTAGTGAAAAGCTTACCAAGCAAAGTATGATGAAGATTCCATGCAAGATGACATCTAGATGATCTAAGATGATGCTAGATGATGATTGATGGTCATGAAATAGTGTTTGAGTAATTAAAAATGAGTTCTTTGTGTATTTTTCTTCTCTTGAAAAATATCCTAAGTATGAAGCATGAATAAGAACTCTTGTCAATGACCTAAAATCAAGTTAGCATATATATAGAGGCCATAAGTGAAGTGAGGTCGTTTAGAAAACTCGCCAGAAAAATGCACTGTGCGCTGGTGGACCAGCGCAGGACCAGCGCACAAGCACGTTTTGGCTTGAGCGCTGGACGACAGGCGCTGCCACCAGCGCCAGTCCAGCGGCGCACACCTGGGCGATTGGCGCTGGTGGCCTTGCGCTGGTCCACACCAGCGCACGACCAGCGGCGCTCCACTGGGCGTTTTGCGCCGGTGAGCGGCGCTGGTCGACCGACGCTGGTGGACCAGCGCACAGCCTACATTTTTTTCCCCTCAAGCAATCATGCAAGGGGAACAAAAGTAAACTAATATGCATCCTAAAAGCCTAAATGCTATGATGTTATAAACACAAGATGCAATCATAAATACAAGCAAGAAGAGATGTAAATAAGCATTGATGCACAACAAAAAGAAACACAACATACAAGGATTAAACATATGCATGAGTTGTGAGTGTGTGCAACTATCTCTTCAAGACAAGTAAGCACTTAGAATATTACCTTTGGTGCTTGTCAATAATGAGGTCTTCAAAGGGCCTAATGCACTAACAACAACATCTAAACTACCCTTACAAAGAATCCCCACATATGGTTTGATCACGAAATAAGCCAATTAAAAACAACGGGAAGCCTTACACTATTATCTATTGACGGTTCTAGATAAAGCTTTTCATTGTGATCCAGTTCAATGCACCCAGTGCACTAGATTCTTTTACTCGAAGACACTCCGATGATTTTAGACTCATCATATCTCATTTGATCCCACTCAAATGCTAGCAAAACAATTCTACAACTTTAACAAGATAAAGGTGCCCAACCTTTAACTTAAGTTGTGAACATTATTCAAGACTAACTAAAGAATTGTGTCTACCTCATACATATCCAGATGTACGAACAATTCTTCTTTTCTCATAGTCTTTAGACCTTATGATTATTTACTTTGACAATTATAATATTAAACTATAAATGCTATAAGATTTGTTAAACCAGAAATCACTTTATTAATATGAAAAATATTGTCAATTACAACATTACACTCTTGCTATTGAACATAATCCTAACAATCTCCCACTTGCGCTATAGCAAATGTGTCATATCTCTCATGCCCATGTTCAGTAGATGCCCATCGAAACTCTTCTGAGGTAGAGCCTTTGTGAAGGGATCCGCTAGATTTTCTGCTAACGCGATTTTGGTAATCGTCACGTCACCTCTTTGAACAATCTCCCTTAAAAGATGATACTTTCTTTCAATGTGTTTTCCTCTCTTATGACTTCTTGGTTCTTTCGAATTAGCCACTGCTCCACTGTTGTCACAGTAGATAGTGATCTGCTTAGTCGCACTAGGAACCACTTCCAAGTCAATCAAGAATTGGCGGAGCCAAACAGCCTCTTGGGCAGCCTCGCATGCAACAACATACTCAGCTTCCATGGTGGAATCAGCAATACAAGATTACTTGATACTCCTCCATATGACTGCTCCTCCTCCAATAGTAAACACAGCCCCTGATGTGGATTTTCTGGAGTCAGAATATGATTGGAAATCAGAATCTGTATACCCAACGGGAATCAAATCCCCTCCAGAGTATACAAGCATATTATCTCTCGTTCTCTTGAGATACTTGAAAATATGCTTGACTGCCGTCCAGTGATCAGGACCAGGTTTCGATTGAAACCTGCTAACTATGCCAACAACAAAACAAATATCTGGTCTAGTACAGAGCATTGCATACATGAGACTTCCAACTGCCGAGGCATATGGAACTCTACTCATGAATTGCTCTTCATGCTCATTCTTAGGAACTTGTTCCTTAGAAAGCTTGATTCCATGTCTAAAAGGTAACATACCTTTCTTGGAATCCTGCATGGAAAATCTAGACAAGATCTTGTCTATGTATGAAGCTTGGGATAATGCAATCGTTCTATTCTTTCTATCCCTTATTACTTGGATACCTAGAATAAAATTTGCTTCTCCTAAGTCCTTCATATCAAATTGTTTTGCTAACCATTCTTTTACTGATGTCAATACACCTACATCGTTTCCAATGAGTAGTATGTCATCAACATAAAGAATCATGAAAACCAACTTGTCGCCTTTAATCCTTTTGTATACATAAGGTTCGTCAAGATTCTGAATAAATCCAAAACCTTTGACAGCTTGATCGAACCTTATGTTCCAGGATCTGGATGCTTGCTTTAATCCATATATGGATTTCTGCAACTTGCATACCTTTTCCATTTGGCCCTTTTCAATAAATCCCTCTGGTTGCATCATGTAGATGCTTTCGTCAATACTTCCATTAAGGAAAGCTGTCTTGATGTCCATTTGCCAAATCTCTAGATCTAAAGATGCTGCAATGGATAAGAGTATCCTAATGGATTTAAGCATGGCCACAGGAGAGAAGGTTTCCTCGTAATCGATACCTTCTTTCTGTGTATACCCTTTAGCTACCAATCTAGCTTTAAAGTTTTCCACCTTTCCATCTATACATCTTTTCCTCTTGTATACCCACTTGCACCCAATGGGTTTTATCCCTCTAGGCAAGTCTACAAGGGACCAGACTTTGTTATCGAATATAGATTCAATCTCTAATTGCATTGCCTTTTGCCAATGGCGACTATCAACATCCTCCATAGCTTCCTTGTACGTGTAGGGATCATCGTCTTCCGGGAGATTCTCCACTGATTCTCCCAGACCGATGTATCTTTCGGGTTGTGTTCTAACCCTCCCACTACAACGAGGAATGGTAGGTTGTTGATCCTGTGTTGGATCGGAACTTACAATTGGGTTAGGTTGTGTGACCTCTCGTGGAATTGTATCTCCTGACATCTCATTCAGGACAATTCTACTTCTAGGCACAAATCATTCATATAGTCCTTTTCCAGAAATTTAGCATTTGTCGAAACAAATACTTTAAGATCTGAAGGACTATAGAAATAATATCCTTTAGTTTCTTTTGGATACCCTACAAATATACATGTTTCCGAACGGGACTCCATCTTTTTTGTCTTTCCTTTTAACACATGCGCAGGACAACCAAATATCCTTAAGTGTTGTAAACTAGGCTTGCGCCCAGTCCACAACTCATGCTGTGTTTTAGGAACAGACTTAGATGGTACATCGTTTAGAATGTATATAGCAGTTTGTAAAGAATATCTCCAAAAAGAAATAGGAAGTGTTGAATAACTCAATATAGACCTAACAATATCCAAAAGAGTTCTATTTCTCCTTTCTGCTACCCCATTCTGTTGAGGTGTACCTGGTGCAGAAAACTGAGAAACTATCCCATTATCAATAAGATATTGCTGAAACTCACCAGATAGATATTCTCCACCACGATCAGATCTCAAGATTTTTATGTGTTTCTCAAGCTGATTTTCCACTTCAGCTTTGAATGCTTTGAACATGTCAAAAGCATCCGACTTATGTCGCATGAGGTACACATAACCAAATCTCGAGTAATCATCTGTGAAGGTAATGAAGTACTCATATCCACCTCTAGCTTGAATGCTCATAGGTCCACATACATCAGTGTGTATCAATCCTAAACATTCAGTGGCTCTTGCACCTTTGGCAGAGAATGACCTTTTGGTCATTTTACCTTCCAAACAAGATTCACAAGTTGGTAGATCATCAACCTTTAGGTCACTTAAAGGTCCGTCACATACCAGTCTTTTAATCCTATTAAGGTTAATATGACCAAGGCGTAAATGCCATAGGTAGGTTTCATCTATTGATAATTTTACTCTTTTATGATTAGGTTCCGTTAATTCTGTGTCTAACGAGTGAGAGATATTTTTATGCAAAAAGAATAAGCCGTTTTCCAATGTACCTTTGCAAATAAATTTGTTATTCTTACTAATAATAAAATCTTTATTAAAAGTAACTGAATATCCAAATTTATTCAGACAAGAAACTGAAATTAAATTTCCCTTGAATTGAGGTACATAATAAACGTCTATCAAATCTAAATGCCTAAGAGAATCTAGATTAACTCTAATATCTCCCACTGCACTTGCAGACACTAACGTTCTGTTGCCCAAACGCAAGTTTATTTCATTCTTATTCAACTTTCTCCTTTCTTGGAACCCCTGTAAGGAATAGCAAACATGATTTATGGCTCCAGAGTCTATGATCCAAGAATCTGTAGAATCTGCCAGAAAACATGTTTCAAGATAATTAATATTACCTTGTTCCTTCTTGTTCTGGGACTTTGGGCAATTTCTTTTCCAATGTCCCTTTTCACCACAAAGGAAGCATTTCCCTTTGATCTTGGTTACTTTCTTGGTCTCCTTCTTGGTAGGCCCAAGTTGCTTTTTCTTCTGTTGTTTCTTGACCTTCTGACGGGCCTTAACAGTAGCAACTTTACCAACCATATGAATCTGAGATTCATAAGTAGGAGCAGGTGGTTTAGGAGCAGACAGAATAAACTTATGTTTTTCAGCTTGTAGCAACATCCCAATTTTCCTTTTCCATGTGACATAATTATTTCCGGTTAAAATATTATCTTTTAAGATGTTCATTAGGGATGGGGACATGATTTCTGAATATAACAAAAATATATATGAGTAAATAATCATGATAAAGCACTTTCGAATATTTATCTTGATTTAAATAAATAACTCAATCATAAAAATTCAACGGTGATCCAACACCCATAAATGTTACGCCTCCTTTGGGAGTTCGCACCATTTACTAGTTAGACTAGGTCCCACCTAATTGTTAACATAACAACCAGCGTTTTCAATTTTAGCCTTGCAATTTTACTGACAAGAACTCTTGGGAGGATATCAATAAAATTACATTGAGTGTGTTACCAAGATATCGACCCTCAATTTTCTCTCACGAAAATCCCTCATTGGGGAGTAGATCTCGTTTGAGTCCATTGTCTAGTCTATCCTTGTAAGGAAGTATATTGCTAAATTCCATTCATGGACGCCCCTTGGGGGGATTACCAATAAATAATAAAGCTCAACTAACCTTGGAGGCCATAGGTGTTACAAAAACACCTTCTCCCACTCAATTATTTAAGGCGTGTGATTAAATCCCAAAGAATGATTTACCAAGTTATCTAGATGCCAATTTAGATACCTAAATCATTCAATGCATGTTCATACCAAAAGAGATATATGAGTGGCACTCCTATTCTATATGTCATGCTATCATACAATAACAAATATTGTAATATTTATGCTGTTGACGGTGAAATTTGGATTGCCACGCACTCAAAAATTATATCAATTTAATATAAAACAAGAAAATTAAGAACGCATGCAAAAGACAGATTTTACGTGGAAAACCCTTGAATGGGAAAAAACCACGGCGCCCCTGAGGGCAAAAGAATAATACTAGGTTTTTGTTGTCTTGTTACACACTTTGATCTCTCTTACAATTGCTCTCTTCTCTCTCTAGATTTCTGAACCCCTTCCTCATGGGATAGGTGGTTCTATTTATACATGTTTAATTAGGGTTTCCCCTTGTTTTTAGCCGTGTGGGTGGAAGGTTTCCCTCTTTGATTCGTACTAGGATCCCTTCTTGTCATGGATCCAAGTCTACTTTCCTTTTTATGATTCCTCGTTGTTCTGGGTCTTCTAAAAGTTTAGGGTTTATTTCTGTGTTTCTACCGAGTCGGTTCAGGCCCAGTGTACTGGTCCAGCGAGTACCTTCACTTTCTGGGTATCGTATCTTTGGCGACCACATTTCTACATTCGGTGAGTAGGTATCTAGCTTCGGCGACCATATCTTTGACTCCCTTTTGGCTTGAGCTATTTTATCATTCTGACTTATCAAACTTCCTCCCTTGACCCGATCAATGAGTGACGTGGCAGTCTTTTGTTGGCTCTTTTGATGACGTGTCAGGTTGGCGAATTTATACATACAACAATACCCCCATAAATACTTCGAGCTGGGCGAATGACTTGTTCTTCCCACTTCGTTTGCCTCTGCGAGCAGTATTTATATCTATGCTTATAAGATTTCAGCACACTTGGCAATAACTCCCTCTTTCCTTTTTACCACGCGCTGTAATTATTAATTGATTCTTCCGGTGCAAGCTTTCAATTTAAGCCACACAACTTCTGGCGCTTCCACTTGCTTGACAGGTGAAGGGACATTCTGATTGCTTGGTTATCCCCGAGATGCCACATGTCATTTACTTGGTGGTGACTATTGCGGTTTGGTCACTATGGCCGTCATTCTCATTAATTGCGTATCATTGTACTTGATTTTTTTTTTTGAATTTCGAAGTTCCCTCTTTTTAAGGCCTGATCGTTTCTTCTTTTCCACTTTGCTCTTTCCATTTATTCCTCCATCGTTTTTCTCAAAGCAGAAAAGAACAGTTTGATCCTTCGTTTCTATCTACCTTATTTCTTTGAGTACTTGCTACAGTCTTTTCCCTGTGCCTTCCATTGCCGGACGGTTCACCGGATTCGACTATTCCTGCCTCTCTGCATCCCCAACTCTCTTGCGTATCTTCGCGAATCTAGGGCTTTCTGGTGAGTTCCCATGGACCCTTCCTTACGTTCTTCTCTTTTTAATCGGATGATGCAAGCCATGGAGCTTGGTGATAAAAGTACTGCAGACAAGATTGAATCTCTGATTCGTAATTTTCGCCCGGATTCTCCGGTCCCAATATCTGTTTATGTTCCATCTTTTGAGGATAACTTTATTCCTAACATCTCTCCTCCATCTTCCAACAGTGATTCTCCCACGATGCCAAGATCTTCCAATCCAGGCGGCAGTAAACGACGCGCCCCTAAGGCTTCTCGTGAATCCCTGCTAGATGCGCAGACAACTGTTGATTCTGACGTCGAAGATCATCAAAGGGATGCGCTGCGTTTTTCGTTGGATCACCTGTGTTCCTTTGACACAGAAGTTAACGTGGTCGGCGAGGATGAGCTTCGCAAATACAAGAGTCGTTTTGACCTCCCAGACTCAGTTACTCTTATGTTACCCGGCGACCGGGCTGTGTGGAATCCTCCCGAAAATGCAGTTGCCATTTATGGGGCCATGCTCAGCTGTGGGGAAACTCTCCCTCTTCAGCCTTTCATCGCCAGATTTCTTGCGAAGGCTCAAATTGCGCCGGCACAGCTCGCTCCAAATAGCTACAGGATATTGATGTGCCTGTGTCTCATGTGGAAGTTGAAGGGTTATGGACCCCCTACTCCTCGCGAGATCCGCCATTTTTACACGCTAAGGCAGGCGGGCAATGGTGGCACGTATTTCCTTCTCTCTTCGCCTGTGGAGAACTGGATCCCTGAGGGCGTGGTAAAACCCGGCCAAGTAGAAATCTCCGGCGATGAGAAGAAAAAGGGTTTCATCTAGGGCTTTCCCACTTCGAACAAGAGGTGGAAGAATAGTTGGTTTTTTGTTGGCGGCGAGTGGGGCCGTGATGTGCCTGCCAGCAGTGGTCGTAAACTCTCGGTGAAGAAGGTTCCCAGGCACTTCACATCTCCTGAAGCCTGGTCAAAGGCAGCCCCTGTTTTGCTAGATAGAGAGATCTCTCGCCTTGCCGCAGCAACTGTCCTTCCTTTGAGCTCAAGGAATAGGTCCTTCCTCTTGGATGAGGAAAAAATGATTTCTGAGGGGATTTTCACACGCTTACATGCAAGGCTTCCTCGCTGTAAGTCTTTGTCCATTCCTTCTTTGTTTTACTGTTTCGTTTTATTCTGTTAGTTGACACTTGGTTTATTTTTCTTGTAGTGTGTGACTTTGACACCGTTTGTGACTTGCAAGCCCGGGTGGTGAAGAATTCCGAGGCTACCAGCAAAAGGCATGCTGCTGGTTTGGCTAAGGAGGGAATTGCTGGCCCGGATGGTGATGATCCTTCCGATGGCGAGGACGCTGGTGATGTTACCGGGGGAGGGGTTGAATCGGGGCAGCCCCCTATGCGTGCAGAGGCTGCTGCGACTGTTCCTGTTGCTACTGCTGCTGCGACTACCCCTACTGCGACTACCCCCAGTCGTAAGGGTAAGGAGAAAGTTGGGGTTTCAAGAGGGGTCAGTGACATCCCTTTTTTTAACGCGGATGTTCCTGAGACTCCTCTCGATCCTGCGAGTGACCTAGCCCCTAGATCTAGTAGAAGTAAATGCCCTGCTGAGAGTACGCCTGATCATGCTGCTCGACCTCCCAAACGGGCTTCATGGGTGGTGCAGTACGTTGTTTCTTCCGACGAGGAAGGTGCTGAGGAGCCAGCTGTCGCCGAGACCCCTTCTACCCAACCGGCTGTTCGCGAGGGGCCTGCTGAAGTGGAGAATGTAGCGGCGCCTCCCTCTGAGGGGGTTAATGAACAAGCTATCCCTGCTTCTACTTCTCCTTCTCCCCGACCAGCTTCTCCTTCAGTGGCTATGGGCGAGCCGAATGTCTCAGATCAACCTAGGCCATCTGGTCAACCCAAATCGACTGATCGGCCAGGCACGTCAAAGCAGCCTGGGACCTTTACTTTCGGTTCAGGTTTTTCCCATGAAGCCCCTCCTGTAGGACCGGTTGAAGCCGATGAAGGGAACATGTCCCTTTTTGATTTTTTGGCTACTGAAATATGCTCCCACCTGGTTAATAATGATATATACATTGGTGATAGCTGGGGGCATGTTAAAGACAAGTCCTGCAACAGGAAGATGAAATTTTTCTTCAACTGCCACTCCTTGGTAAGTTCTTCGCCGTAAATCTCTATGTATTATTATTTTTTCATATATTTTCTAACTTCGACTATCCTTTTCCTCAGATGATGACTGAGCTTGGTGAGAACTACAAGTATGGGATCAGAGCTTCCCGTGAGATTAAACGCTTGCGCGAGCAGGCTTCTGTTTTGGCGGTTGAAAAGCTCTCAGTTGAAGAATCCCATGCTCAACAGCTAGCTCAGTTCAGAGAATCCTTAGATGGTCATCTGTCTGCTCGGCTGGCCGCCGAAGAAAAACTCTCTGCTGCTGAAGAGGAGATTCGCTCGCTGAAGGAGCTTCTATTTACGAGTCAAGAGTCCTTCGCAGCACGTTTGGAGGCCGAGCGGGTGGCTGAGGAAGCTAAGGAAAAGGCTGAGCATGAGGCGGCAGATTTACGCAACCAGTTGTCTTCCCGCGACCTTATCTTCGACAATTTGAAAGATGTGCTGGAGGCTGAATCAGTTGACCTTTTCAAGAGATCCCCTGCCTACGATGTGCTTCTGTTGCGCGAATTTGAGAAAGGCATGAGGCAGGCGAAGAAATTCTTTGCCATGAAGGATCATTCTAACGAGAAAGCTCTGAAGCGTTTCGACAGGTCCCTCCAACAGTACATGGCCAGCGGCGTGGACTCGATTAAAGACCAAATAAAACGATGGAAAGCCCACTACCGTTACAACAGGACTGAACCTCATCCCATGCATATAGAGATCCCCAGCAAGCGCGCCTTCAATACTTACTACTCAGGTCAGAAGGGCAGCTTTTCTGGCTCTGGTGCTGAGCCTGACTTGGGTCCTGTTGCTGGGAGGGATTATGAGCCTTTCATGCCAATGGAGGATGAGGAAGTCATCTGGCCTTCGGACGAGGAGATTGAAGATGAGGAAGACAGCGAGGGCCCTCCTACAGCTGGTTGAGTTTTTGGATTTTTTCTACTGTCTGGGACTGTAAATTTATTTCTTTTGCTCCTTCATCTGTAAATGATACAAAGTTATAAATTCTTTTATTTAAATTCTTTTTTGTTCAGCTGCCTTTGCTGAGTTTTCGGCTTTCTCGGTATTTGTCAGGATGCATCCGGCCATACACCAAGTTTTTAGCGTATTTTATAGCTCTATTCAGCTGCCATTGCTGTATTTTGGCGTACTCAGTATTTGTCAGGACGTATCCGACCATACACCAAGTTTTTAACATGTTTTGTTTTTGCTCAGCTGGCTTTCTTGCTTCTAGGGATTCTATTTTCCCGTAATGGCGATCGCCGCTTTTTGCAACTTGGGATTTTGTTTCTCTCCAGTTATCATTGCTGCGAGTATGAAACTCGTCTTTATGTGACGGTAGCGATATATGATGGCGAATGCCCTTTGTGACTGGCAAGTGAAATTGCGAATTCTCAGTAATAAATTACTCTTTTATTGAATATTTCCTGCAACTTTGTTAACATAGTCATAAAGAAAATGCTAAAACAAAAATTGTTCTAAGACATAATAAAAAGGTTGAAAAAGCTTCTAAACTTTGAAAAAGTTAAGGATAATATATCTTCAAGTACTGCGCATTGCATGGGCGGGGTAGTTCGCCAAAACCTTCTCGAGTAATGCGATATGCCCCGTGGCCAGCTATTCCTGTAATTTGATAAGGCCCTTCCCATTTGTCTGTGAGTGACCCTGTAGCTTTGTCTCTTGTTCCCGGATTCACCCTTTTCAGCACTAAGTCACCAAGCGAGAACCTCCTTTCACGCACATGTGAGTTGTAATATCTGGCTACCCTCTGTTGGTACGCAGTATTCCTTATTTGTGCGCTCTCTCTTCTTTCTTCTAACTCATCCAGACCGCATTTTAGCATATCAATGTTAAGTTCTGGTTGGAAGAGTTGTACCCTTGGTGAAGAGAATGATGTTTCCATGGGAATGACAGCTTCAGCTCCATAAGCCATGGAATATGGGGTCTCACCTGTTGAACCTCTCTCTGTGGTTCGATACGCCCAGAGCACTTGTGGTAATTTATTTGCCCAGCTCCCCTTTTTTGTTGCCAATTTAGCTTTCAGGTTGTGCTTTATGATCTTGTTTACTGTCTCAGTCTGGCCATTCGTCTGCGGATGTGCTGAGGAGGCGTAGTAGTTGTTGATGCCGTACTTGTCACACAGCTCCCTGAATTTCCTACCATCGAATTGGGTCCCATTGTCCGTGATGATAGTGTTTGGTATCCCGAATCTGTTAGGATTATGCTCAATAGCAAGAGTGTAATGTTGTAATTAACAATCTTTTTCATATTAATAAAGTGATTTCTGGTTTAACAAATCGTATAGCATTTATAGTTTAATATTATAATTGTCAAAGTAAATAATCATAAGGTCTAAAGACTATGGGAAAAGAAGAATTGTTCGTACATCTGGATATGTATGTGGTAGACACAATTCTTTAGTTAGTCTTGAATAATGTTCACAACTTAAGTTAAAGGTTGGGCACCTTTATCTTGTTAAAGTTGTAGAATTCTTTTGCTAGCATTTGAGTGGGATCAAATGAGATATGATGAGTCTAAAATCATCAGAGTGTCTTCGAGCAAAAGGATCTAGTGCACTGGGTGCATTGAACTGGATCACAATGAAATACTTTATCTATAACCGTTAGTAGATAAAAGTCTTTTCATTATCAGGACAATCGGAGAGTCTATCTTAATCCTGAGATAAATGATGGACTTATGGTTGCAAGTGATATCATTTGAGTTATCAATGAGTACGATTATATCGCATAGTCTATCCTCGATAGTTTGGTGATATTCATTTGTTAATCGATAGAGGACTTCATTTATAGATATGGACATCGTGGCTCCATTTAATTAAATGAGAGTATAATATCATCATATGGATGTTTTGAGGTAATTGGATATTAAATCTCAACGTTGAGTTTTCGATAGTGTCTATTGAAAACATGGCTTCTGGACAAGTCAAAATATCCAAGTTCAAAACGTGGTCATATGAGTAAATATGGTAACTTGGAGAGTTATAGGCGGTCTATGAACTCTTGGCGATTACTGATATTAATCACGAGGATACACTATCTCCAATATGATTGTCTAGGGTATGAATGAGGAGCATCTTCCTTTTCTATCTTTATTTAAGAGTTCAGTTTTAGCTCTTTAGTGGAATGAGTTAAAATTAATGGATCGGACCTAAGTGAATCATTTGTTGATTGTGATTAGGTTATGTCTATTGAAGCTTAAATTTAGATGGCCCGTCAAGATCCCCAATCCACACGGACTTGCATGGATCACTTGATATATTCTACCGGACCAATTTAAGGGTCCATCTAGAATTGCATTTAATATATTAAGAATATAATTTGCACATTATTTTAGTAATGGGCTGCTCAATTATATTAATATATTAATGAAAGACATGTGGGCTTGTTTCTTTTAGTAAGAATAGGTCTGGTTCACATGTGGGCTTTTTATTTAAAGTCCAATGGATTAAATGAAATAAGAAAATAATATTTTGGCCCATTTACTATAAGTGGGGCGGCAAGGGTTAGTTTAACCTAATATATTATTTTGTTTCATTGTTTTAATTAAATAAGAATTAATTAATTTATTAATTAATTGTTTAATTAAAGAAACAAATCTTTTCTAATCAGGAAATATATTTCCTAAAAGTAAAAGTAAAAGACTTGTTTGATAAGGAAATAAATAATTAGTTTTATTTATTTAATCAAATAAGAAGTCTTCTTATTTAGTCAATAAAGGAATAGAATAAAATATCTATGAGTTAGATTAGGGTTTGAAGTCTAAAAAGTTGAAAAGAATTAGGGTTGAATTTCGGTCACCCTATATAAGTGACATGATGAAATTCGGCCAACCCTAATACACAACCACATAGATTTTTGCAACCCTAAAGGAGAAAGGAAGCAAAATTCGGCCACCCTATATTATTCTTGCTATAGGGTTCGGCCACCACACATGTGTTCATCATACAAATTTCTTCTTCTTCTCAATTCATAGAAAGCTTTTTATTCTACTAAAACAAAAGGGAGTGTTAGATTATTCTTTGATAGTATACTATTTGCTTATTCATCAATAAGCTTGTGTATACGATATCGATCTAGGTTCACGCGAGTTTTGATCATTAGATTGAGAACTCAAAAGTGACCGGAATAATCTTAGTCATTCTTTTGATTGTTTTTGTGACTAACAAAGAAAAGAAAAGTTTGTTTTGTCCATTCACAGGTTTGCAATTCAAAGAAAAGGGAGACCACGCTCCTAGGTGATCCACGTTCGTGCTAGGATTGAAGATCTTGCGGATTACCATCGACGTAAGTCAATCGGATCACGCGACAAAAGGTATTCTACTTTTTGTTATTGTATATGTATGTTTAATTAATTAAAGGGTTTAAGGTTCATAAAGGAAAAATTTTAAAAGTCACTAAATCTTATTTTTAGTATCGCTTCCGCTGCGTGCACTTCTTTGGTATTTTTCCCTTCAGAATCTGTACAGGATATTTTTCTTTACAAAGCTTATAGTGTTCGCTTCTGTTATATGTACCAATGGTTCGGCTTCTACCCACTTCGTAAAATAATCCACGGCTACTATGGCTTGCTTTGCTCCTCCAGTTGCTGTTGGTATTGGGCCGATTAAATCAATTCCCCACATGGCGAATGGCCACGGCGAGGTGATACTTTGCAAAAGTTCAGGTGGTTGTCGGATGTTGTTGGCGATTTTTTGACACGCCTCACATCTCGCTGCTACTCTTTTGGCATCGGCGAATAGTGTTGGCTAGTAAAAACCCAGCTTTAATGTTTTGTGGGCTAGGCTGACATCCCTGGCGTGGTTCCCACAACTTCCACTATGTATGCTTCTCAGGATACCTTCTGCTTCTTTAGGTCCGACACATCTCTATAGTGCCCTTGAATACCCCTTTTTGTACAGTTCTCCATTGAGTACTGAATATCTTGTAGCTCTATACTTCAACCGTTTTGCTTCTAATGGGTCACTTGGGAGTACATCATTGACGAGATATTCTTTGATTGGTGTGATCCAACTTTCCTCTCGCCAAAGACTGCCCCTACTTCTTTTGATTTGACTATGCTCGGCTGCAATAGGCGGATCATGGATATACTTTTGGGCCAGATGTTGATTGTGGCGGATGCCAATTTGGCCAGGGCATCAGCTTGCTCGTTTTCTTCTCTGGGGACATGAACTATTCTGTATTCTTTAAATCTTCCTAACAGTTCCTTTGCTAATTCCAGGTAAGTGATCATGCTTTCATCTCTCGCCTGGTATTCATCTAGTACCTGATTGACAACAACTTGAGAGTCGCTGAAGATTTCTACCTCATCTGCCCCTAGGACTGTGCAAACTTTTAAACCTGCTATGAGTGCCTCGTATTCAGCTTGATTATTAGTAGCTTTGAAGTCAAAACGCAAGGCACATTCGACTGAATCTCCTTCCGGGGTTGACACTACTACCCTTGCCCCGCTGCCGTGCGTGTTTGACGAGCCGTCGACGTAGAGTTGCCATTTGAATACTTTCTTATTTTGCTCCACCATCATTCTAGCCACCTCTATGCTTGGCTCGGTGAACTCTGCTACAAAGTCTGCCACTGCCTGTGCTTTGATTGCTGTCCTTGGGAGATACTCTACATCAAATTCACTTAACTCGATCGCCCACTTTGTTAATCGACCGGATACTTCTGGTTTCTGCAGGATTAATTTCAGTGGGCAGTTGGTGTATACCCCGATTTTATGAGCCTGGAAATATGGCCTTAGTTTCCTTACTGCTGTTATTAGAGCGAGTGCCATTTTTTCAGCCGGCGAGTACCTTGTTTCGGCTGGTAACAGTGCTTTACTGGTGTAGTATATTGGCTTCTGGATCCCATCTTCCTGTCTCACTAGTGCGAAACTTATGGCTGCTTCAGAGACGGACAAGTACATATACAATGTTTCTCCTGTTTCCGGTTTTGATAACAACGGTGCCTGTCCTAGGTAATCTTTCAGGGCCTGGAAAGCTTTTTCGCAATCCTCATTCCACTCGACTCCCTTTCTTTTTTTAGAGCTTTGAAAAATGGTAGGCATCGGTCTGTTGACTTGGCTATGAATCTGCTCAGCGATGCTAGGCAACCCGTGAGTTTTTGGACGTCCTTCAAAGTTCTTGGCGAGACCATCTTTGCTAGTGCTTGGATTTTTTCAGGATTCACCTCTATTCCTCTTTGATGTACTTGATATCCGAGAAACCTCCCAAATGGTACGCCGAATACACATTTTGCTGGATTCAATTTCATTCCATACCTGACCAGCACATCGAATGTTTCCCTCATATCATCTGTATGTCTATCTGCTGTGATGCTTTTTGTCAGCATATCGTCAACGTAAACTTCCATATTTCTCCCTATTTGCCTGGCGAACATTTTGTTGACCAAGCGCTGGTAAGTCGCCCCAGCGTTCTTTAGGCCGAATGGCATGACTGTGTAACAGTACAACCCCTGGTCTGTGGTGAATGTTGTCTTCTGCTCGTCTGGCTTGTGCATCTTTATCTGGTTATATCCTGAATATGCATCCATGAAGCTTAACGTCTCATGTCCGGCTGTTGCATCGACTAACTGGTCAATCCTTGGTAGCGGGAAGCTATCCTTGGGGCAGGCTTTGTTCAGATCGGTGAAGTCGACGCACATCCTCCATTGATTATTTTTCTTTTTCACTAGGACTACATTCGCCACCCATTCTGGGTACTTCACTTCTCTAATTGACCTTGCGGCGAGCAACTTTGATACCTCCTCTTTTATTGCTGCACTTCTTTCTGGGTTGAAGCTTCTCCTTTTCTGCACAACCGGTTTGCATTTTTCATTCACAGCCAGGTTGTGTGAAATTACGCTTCTATCAATCCCTGGCATATCTTCGTGGCACCAAGCGAAAATCCCCTTATACTCCTTCAACAAGCTTGTCACATCTTTCTTAACTTGTTCAGTTAGCCTTGCTCCGATCTTTACTGTTTTATCTGGTTCCGCTTCATCTAGAACAACTGACTCAGTTGGTTCTTCTTTCTCTCTGCTCGTTTTGTCCCTTGGGTACAGTTCGAAGTTTTCCGGATTGTCTTCCTGTACTTCCCCGTCTACCTCGAATATGCTCAAGGTTTCTATCCCTGCTTTATCTTTGAAGATTGATAGGTTGGCGCGGCGAGCCATCTCCTGTGACCCTCTCAATTCTCCGACACCAAATTCTGTAGGGAATTTTATTTTCAACACATGGGTTGAAGTAACAGCTCAAGCTTTGTTAAGAAACGGTCGGCCAAGTAAAGCATTATACGGCCAATTATGGATGTCAACTACGATAAAGTCCAACAGGATTGTTCGCCGGCATGGTGCTGTGCCAAATCTCACCGGTAGCTTCACGGTTCCTAACGATCTAACTTCTGCGCCACCGAATCCTTTTAATGGCACATGGAATGGTTCAAGATCTTTTCTGTCCAGCCGCAACTCATCATATACTCTGGCACTTAAGATATCAGCTGAGCTTCCATTGTCAATCATCACCCGAAGGACATCCCTATGGGCTATTCGAACCCCCACGACAATTGCATCGTTTGGCTTTGCATCAATTCCGTCTGAGTCTTCTGCTGTAAATGTTATGGGATCATGTCCTTCTCTTCCTTTCTTGGGGTTTCTCTGCACAGAATTGATCTCCATGCTTCTGCTTTCATACATTACTTCTCGGACTTCTGACATCCTTTCTCGATTGCTCCTCCCAGTATGAGGTCCGCCAAAAATGGTGTTTATAGTTGCGTTAGGGCTGTTTCTCCTTGGACTCTTCCTTTCCTGCCCGTTTCCTTGGCGGCTATCCTAGCGACCACCGTGCTTGTCTCCCTTCAAAACAAAGTCCTTCAGGTGCCCATCTCTGATCAAGCTTTCAATGTGATCGCGTAACTGAAAACATTTTGAAGTTTCATGCCCATGATCTTTGTGGAATCGGCAGTACTTAGTTGTATCTCTCCTGGCATTTGCTGATTGCTGCCGAGGGTATTTGGCGAGTCCTTTGTCTTCTACCACAGACAGTATCTCCTCCTGATCGCCAGTTAAAGGGGTGTAATGGTTGTACCTTCCTCGAAATTTATTGGCTCGAGTGTTTCCTCTGCTTTCTCTTGGATATCCCTTTTGGCCCTTCTCATCTTTCTGGCGATCACGTAACTGCATTTTTTTGTCATCCTTATGATCCGATTTAGAGTCGGGCTTGTGCCCATGTACATAGCTACCCCCTTGCGCTACTTCTTCTTCTTCTGCCAGTGCATAGTCGCCAGCTATTTCCATCATCTCCTTGTAAGTTTTCGGTCTATCTCTTCGCAGGTCAAAGGATAATCGTCCACTTTGTAGCCCATTAGTGAAAGCGGCGATCACAGCTACATCACTGGCATCCTCAATTTGAGCAACTTCCTTCCCGAATCTGGCTAGATACTTCTTGATTGACTCGTTACGCTCCTGCTTCAAGTTTGATAGATGAGCGAGTGACTTTCTCCTCTGGACACTCCCCATGAATTGCCTTATGAATGCTTTATTGAGGTTTGAGAAACTGCTTATGATTCCGGGTGGAAGTCTTCCAAACCACCTGGAGGCGAGGTCACCAAATGTTTGCGGGAAAGTGAGGCACAACAGTCCGTCATTGGATGAATACTGGGCCATAATATTGCAGAATCGGTGAACATGTTCCTTCGGATCCCTGCTCTCCTTATATTGCTCAATGGTTGGCATTCTAAATCTGTCTGGAAATTGGGTGCGAGCAATAGTTTCGATGAATGGGCTATCTGACTCATCATCCGAAGATACGTTACGACCATACCTTCGTGCCATTGCTGAAACTTTTCTTGATAGCTCTTATAAGGTGACATCTCGCTGACCAGTTGGTTCTCCTGCTGGATCGAGTCTACTCTTGATTGTCATTCTACCATGATTGCCTCTCTCATCCGGGCTTCTTCGATCTTCTGTGCTCTCGGATCTTCTTCGCTTCGCTCTTTTGGATCGTAACTCCCTTCGTGGACGAGGACTCTTATCTTCAGATGAGATGGAACGGTGTGTCCGTCGGTTCCGTTGATATGTGTCACTGGAATTGACCCCATGAATTCGCGCCTGGTCTCGCTCCTCCCTGGATTCTTCATTCATCGCACCTTTTCCCTTCCTTTGTTTTCTCCCCTCGAAATCCTCAGTGTGGTCCTGGGGAGTCTCCTCAGTGGATTGTCTTGCTTGAGTAACGGGGATTGCAATGTGAACTTCTGATTGTAACCTTCCGGTTGGATGGATTCCAGGAGTGGTTAACTCGTAAGGAGATGAAACTCCCAACCCTATGGGGAGCGAAAGCCCTATTTTGCTGGCTTCACTGATTATGTTTACCAATGCAGCTTGGAAGTGCTGCAGAATCCCGGGATCAGCTGCCCTAGTTCCTGGTGTTGCCGCCGATTGTTCCCCGATTGTCACCGCCCTGTCTCCCGTCGGCGCGGTTGGTTCAACAACTAAATCTCCGCTGGAGTTACCATCTCCTCGAAGTTTATGTTCAAATACCCCCTCCTTCTAGCGCCAATTGTTGACGGTGAAATTTGGATTGCCACGCACTCAACAATTATATCAATTTAATATAAAACAAGAAAATTAAGAACGCATGCAAAAGACAGATTTTACGTGGAAACCCTTGAATGGGAAAAAACCACGGCGCCCCTGAGGGCAGAAGAATAATACTAGGTTTTTGTTGCCTTGTTACACACTTTGATCTCTCTTACAATTGCTCTCTTCTCTCTCTAGATTTCTGAACCCCTTCCTCATGGGATAGGTGGTTCTATTTATACATGTTTAATTAGGGTTTCCCCTTGCTTTTAGCCATGTGGGTGGAAGGTTTCCCTCTTTGATTCGTACTAGGATCCCTTCTTGTCACGGATCCAAGTCTACTTTCCTTTTTATGATTCCTCATTGTTCTGGGTCTTCTAAAAGTTTAGGGTTTATTTCTGTGTTTCTGCCGAGTCGGTTCAGGCCCAGTGTACTGGTCCAGCGAGTACCTTCACTTTCTGGGTATCGTATCTTTGGCGACCACATTTCTACATTAGGCGAGTAGGTATTTAGCTTCGGCGACCATATCTTTGACTCCCTTTTGGCTTGAGCTATTTTATCATTCTGACTTGTCAAACTTCCTCCCTTGACCCGGTCAATGAGTGACGTGGCAGTCTTTTGTTGGCTCTTTTGATGACGTGTCAGGTTGGCGAATTTATACATACAACATATGCAAAAAATAAATAGCAACAATTTTGGTCCATCCTAGAAAAGCAAGTAAATTACAATTGTCAGGAATACAAGATCTTTAGGTGGCCATCAACCATACGCTCATCCCTCGGCCTCCTCCTATGGGCATGCATAGCCCACAACCCCACAAAGGGGCTGCCATGCGCAGCCCATAAGGCCGCACAAGGCTGCCGTGCGCAACCCACCAAGATTTGGGCTTGCTATGCGCGGCCCAATCCACTCCTAGGGTGCGCACGGTGCTCGTTCTCGGTTCCAGTTGCTTCGTTTTTCTTCGTGTCTTCGAATCTTCAATACCCGAATACATTACTTTTACACTGCAGTATTAATTTTACAAAGTATAAAATAATAAAATACTGCAGTATTATTATTATTATTTTTTTTTATTCACTGTAGTACTTTTACAAAATAAAAACTGCACATAAAAATTAAATAAAAAAAACTGCAGTAGTAATAAAAAAATACTGCACTTATAAAACAAATAAAATAAAACCTAGCAACTACCAAGAAGGAATTATAGCGATAATAGACCACCCTTCTTGTTACAATTCCGAAACAAAAATTACATTGAAAATCTAGGACCAAAATCGAGCAACAACAATCCACATAAAACATATATAAATCCATACATCACATGTAATTATATATGCGAATACCTAGAGTGCCATCTCTTTCTAAACATGCATAATCACAATAAAAAGAAATAGATCCACGTATATATACGTTAATTAATTAAAAAGGGTTCAACCAAGGCTCTGATACCAATTGTAGGGAAAAATACCGTAGTACACGCAGCGGAAGCGAGACTAAAAGTGATTTAGTATAGTTTTAAAATTTTTCCGTTTTATGAACCTTAACCCTTTAATTAATTAAACATAAATAATCAAAAGTATCATACCTTTGTCGCATGATCCGATTGACATTGCGTCGATGGTAATCTGCAAGATCTTCCAATCCAATCACGAACGTAAATCACCTAGGAGCGTGGTCTCCCTTTCTTTGAATTGTGTACCTGAGGATGGATAACAAAATCTTTTCTTTTCGTTAGTCACAAAAACTTCTAAGAGATAACGAAGAACGTTCTGGTCACTTTTGAATTCTCAATCTAATGATCGAAACTCGCGTGAGCCTTATTCAAAATTGTGCACAAAACCTTTTGATGTAAAAGTTACTAGTGCACTATCGAAATAAGAACAAACTCTTCTCTCTATACCTCTTGGCCGAAATTATCACATTAGTCTAAGAGTTGGATTCTATTTTTCTCAAGTAAAAGAAAAAAACTCTCAAGTCCAAAGACTTAGGGTTGCCAAATTCTATACAAAGAATATATACATCTTGGCCGCAGAATACTCTTTTTAAAAAAAATATATATTAGGTCTCTTTTTTTTTTTTTTTTTTTTTTTTTTTTTTTATAAAAACTGCACGCCTATTAATAAATATATATATCTATATATTGCGCATTATACATGCCAATCTATATATTGCGGATTCTGCATGCTTTTAATATATTATATATATTGCGGCTAAGTGCCATATATATCATATATTTTTATGTCTTGACTAATTGCCATATAAATCGTATGTATATATCTATTAATCTTTAGAATTCAACCCTAATCCAACTCTTTAGTGTATTTGTGATTATATCAAAGACTTCCTAATTTGACTAGATAAATAAATTCCTTATTTATCTACTTACCAAATAAAGTCTTTTATATTTATTATACTACCACAATAGTATACTACTAAGAAACATATTTCCTAGTCAGAAAAAGATTTTGATTTTTAATTAAATAATTAATAAATTAATTAATTAATTCTCATTTAATCAAACAATAAAATAAAATAATATATAAGACTAATATCTAGTCTTGCCGCCCACATCATATATATATGGGCTCAATATTATTTTCTTATTTTATTTAATCCATTAGACTTTAATTAAAAAGCCCACATGTGAACCAGACCCATTCTTACTAAAAGAAACAAGCCCACATGCCTTTCATTAATATATTAATATAATTGATCAGCCCATTAAATAAATAATGTGCAAATTATATTCTTAATATATTAAATGCAATTCTAGATGGACCCATAAATTGGTCCGGTAGAATATATCAAGTGATTCATGCAAGTCCGTGTGGATTAGGGATCTTGGCGGGCTATCTAAATTTAAGCTTCAATAGACATAATCCAATCACAATCAACAAATGATTCACTTAGGTCCGATCCATTAATTTTAACTCATTCCACTAAAGAGCTAAAATTGAACTCTTAAATAAATATAGAACAAGAAGATGTTCATCATTCATACCCTAGACAATCATATTGGAGATAGTGTATCCTCGTGATTAATATCAGTAATCGCCAAGAGTTCATAGACCACCTATAACTCTCCAAGTTACCATATTTACTCATATGACCACGTTTTGAACTTGGATACTTTGACTTGTCCAGAAGCCATGTTTTCAATAGTCACTATCGAAAACTCAACGTTGAGATTTAATATCCAATTACCTCAAAACATCCATATGATGATATTATACTCACAATTAATAAATGGAGCCACAATGTCTATATCTATAATGAAGTCATCTATCGATTAACAAATGAATATCACCAAACTATCGAGGATAGACTATGCTATATAATCGTACTCATTGATAACTCAAATGATATCACTTGCAACCATAAGTCCATCATTTATCTCAGGATTAAGATAGACTCTCCGATTGTCCTGATAATGAAAAGACTATTATCTATTGACGGTTCTAGATAAAGCTTTTCATTGTAATCCAGTTCAATGCACCCAGTGCACTAGATTCTTTTACTCGAAGACACTCCGATGATTTTAGACTCATCATATCTCATTTGATCCCACTCAAATGCTAGCAAAAGAATTCTACAACTTTAACAAGATAAAGGTGCCCAACCTTTAACTTAAGTTGTGAACCTTATTCAAGACTAACTAAAGAATTGTGTCTACCTCATACATATCCAGATGTACGAACAATTCTTCTTTTCTCATAATCTTTAGACCTTATGATTATTTACTTTGACAATTATAATATTAAACTATAAATGCTATAAGATTTGTTAAACCAGAAATCACTTTATTAATATGAAAAAGATTGTCAATTACAACATTACACTCTTGCTATTGAGCATAATCCTAACAGTGGACTTGTTTCTTTTAGTAAGAGTGGGCCTAGTTCACATGTGGGCCTTTTATTAAGGTCCAATGGATTTAATAAAATAGAAAAACAATATATAGATATATTAATATATATGGCACATGGCCAAGATATATATATGATATTCTATTGTTTTATTTTTATTATTTGATTAAATGGAAATTAATTAATTGATTAATTAATTATTTAATTAAATATCAAAATCTTTTTCTAACTAGGAAATATGTTTCTTAGTAGTATACTATTGTGGTAGTATAATAAATATAAAAGACTTTATTTGGTAAGTAGATAAATAAGGGATTTATTTATCTAGTCAAATAAGGAAGTCTTTTATATGGTCACAAATACACTAAAGAGTTGGATTAGGGTTTGTATATAATATATATGCATGCAGAATATATAGATGAAATATGCATGAATGCATGCGGAAATATATATACATATATGCATGCGGCAGAATATATATTAGATATACACTATAATATATATAAAGCATATGGCCGCAATATATATAGATTATATAAAGCATGCAGAATGTGCAATATATAGATGCATGCATAATGCGCAAGATATATATATATATATATATTTTAATAGGCATGAAGAGTCGCAATATATATATATATATATATATATATATATATATATATATATATATTATGAGGCAAGAGAATTCGTGAGACACATTATTAATGTGAAGAGGAATTCGGCAACCTTAGGTCTTTGGCTTGAGAATATTTTTCTTTTGCTTGAGAAAAATAAAATCCAACTCTTAGATTAGTGTGAGAATTCGGCCAAGAGGAAAAGAGAGAGAAAAGTTTGTTCTTATTTCGATAGTGCACTAATAACTTTTATATCAAAAGGTTTTGTGCACAATTTCGAATAAGGTTCACGCGAGTTTCGATCTAACGATTGTGAATTCAAAAGTGACCGGAACATTCTTTATAGCCTCTTGGAATTTGTTGTGACTAACGAAAAAGAAAAAGTTTTGTTAATCCATCCTCAGGTACACAATTCAAAGAGAAGGGAGACCATGCTCCTAGGTGATTCACGTTCGTGATTGGATTGGAAGATCTTGCGGATTACCATCGACGCAATGTCAATCGGATCACGTGACAAAGGTATGATATCTTTAGTATTATATGTTAATTAATTAGAGGGTTAAGGTTCAAATTATGGAAATATTTTAAACTATACTAAACTCGTTTTTAGTCTCGCTTCCGCTGCATTGACCGTATTTTCCCTACAACCACATGCATACTTTTAATTGTTTTTAACCATGTTTTTGAGAAATTACTCAAAGCCCTCATATAAAAGCATCCCAATCAACTCTCTCTCTCTCTTTTTCTTTTTTTTCTTCTCTCTCCTCTGCTCTCTCTCACGATCAGCCTCTCTCTCTCCCCGATCTGCCACACTCTCTCCTCGATCTGCCTCTTGCCGGCGTCGCCCAGCTTTAGCGAGCTTCTGGGCGTCGCGGCAGTCCCTCACGCGCAGCTGGATCACCGATTCGTGCTTGTTCGACGGTTCGTTGTAGCTTTGTCGGTTCGTTGCTCCTTCGTCGACGATGGGATGGCTACAGGATGACGATGGCGAGTGTCGGCGATCGTTCGCTGGTTCACCGACGATTGATCGGCCTCCATGGATCTGCAACAAAAGGAAAAGAAAAAAAAAAGAACCTAAACCTAAGGAAGAAGAAAAGGAAGAAGAAGGGAAAATTTTTATTTTAGTCCAGATTTCAAGTTTGAATATTTCTATTTTAGGCATGATTTCAAGTTTGGATATTTTCATTTAGGTATGATTTCAAGTTTGTGTATTTCAATTTAGTCGTGATTTCAAGTTTGCTTCGAGATTTAACAAACACTATTTCGGGGTACTCTGGTAATTTATGGTACTACACTGAATTTTTTTTTAAAAAGTGATATTAACAATTATAATTTCAAAGTGGTTAAAAACAAAGTATGATGTTTTGGATGGCTATTTTCGGTTTTCCTCTCTTATTAGGCCCATTAATAAATGGATTTAATCTAATTAATCTAATATTATTAAAAGGCCCTATTAATCTAACTAATTTAACTCTTAAAAAAAATAGATTAATAATTAAGTTTTAACTATTAAAACTAATCTCATTAATCTGTAGCCATTTATGTGTTTAGCCCATTTTAATCACATTAAAACTAAAACACATAATAAATTAGGCTAACATGTATGATATATCAACATATATTTATGTGTAGGCACAACTAGTCTAAATGACATTTGATACAATGAGTGGATACGGTGGCAACCATGAGGGTGCTTCAAGCACACGACCTCCCCTCCTCACCGGTGTGAATTACGCCTCATGGAAAGGCAAGATGGAGGCGGATGTGTGCCAAATCCATGATAGGGCATGGATGGCAATTGAAGATGGGTATGCACCTCCTATGATGACTCCCACGAGTGGTGGAGAAGAAGTACTCAAGCCTAAGGCTCAGTGGTCACCTGAGGAGTTTGAGACTTCAGAATGGAATAGGAAGGCATGGCATGCTCTTCTATGTGTAGTGGATGAAAATCAGTACAAACTGATTCAGAACACTAGGATAGCCAAGGAGGCATGGGATATCCTAGAGGTTGCACATGAAGGAACCGACGTCGTCGAGGATTCGAAGCTACAAGTCCTTCAAACGCAATTTGAGTACAAGATGGAGGAGGATGAGTGCTTCAATGACTTTGAAGTCAAGTTGATGGATATTGTCAATCAAAGCCATCAACTCGGTGATCCTTATTCGGATAGGAGAGTTAAGCAGAAAATTATGAGGTCTCCCTGCTAGGTTCGAATCAAAAGTGACGGCTTTAAAGGAGAATAGCACATACAAGGATATGAAGCCGAGCGAGGTGTTGGAAGACTCCTCACCTATGAATCTAGGAAGGCTCCTAGTATTTCACCTTCTAAAAAGCAAAAAGGGATTGCTTTGAAAGCTTCCGAGGTTGAGAAGGAGGAAAAAGGTGACTCGGACCAAGACATGGCGTTGCTACTTAGAAGATTCAAGAAGTTTTTCAAGTTCGAGAATAAGGGCTTTGGATCCAAAGGCCAAGACTTGAAGAAAAAGGCTCCCTTCAAGAGTTTTGAGCCTAGGCAAGAGAAGAGTGAAAAGAAAGGGGTCCAATGCTATGAGTGTGGTGGGTATAGGTCACATCTCACCCGATTGTGGGAACTTGAAGAACAAGATGGCAAAAGTGATGGCCACCACTTGGAGTGAAAGTGATGACTCCGGAAAGGGAGACAAGTCTTCAGTGATGATGAGCTTACCATCAACTACACGGCTTTTGGGGCCACTTGTGTAGAAGACAAAGTTGTTGGTAAGAATGACTTGACTATAGATCCCATAGTAGAAAGAGATGAAGAAGTAGCTCTAGAGGAGATAGGTGTAGCTACTTATTGGGATATGGCTCTCATTAACTCAAGAGACCAAGGTGAAGGTCTTAATGAGGGAAATGACTCCACAGGTGAGATGGAGAGTGGAGGAGATAGCTCTAGTGTAGATGACTCCTCATCTAACTCTACAAATGGAAGTGTAGAGAAAATGGATGTAAATGACTTTATAGTCAAGTGTGAAAGTTCATTGAAGAAGAATAATAGAAAATTGAAGATTTTAGAGGATGAAAATCTAGAACTTTCAACACACAATGACCACTTAAGTAATCAAGTGGAGGCATCCAAGAAGATTGAAGATAAGCTAAGGGAAGAGCTAGCTTTGTCTAAGAGGAATGAAGAAGGGTGAAAAAGAGAGCTTGATGAAGCTATAGAGTCATTGTCTAGGATGACTACAAGCACCAAGAAACTTGACCACATTCTTGGTGGTGGAAAGAACCCTTGTGACAAGAGAGGTATTGGGTATGAAGAAAGCAAGGAGATCACTACTCCAACCAAGACCATCTTTGTCAAGAGTTTGGGCAAGATAGAAGCCTCGCCGGTGCACACTCCTAGGAGAAAATTGATCTAGGACAATGTTCAAAAAGTGCACAAGTGAAGGAAGCTCCAAGGAGACAACCTCAAGCTCAAAAAGTTCCTTAACCAAACTTCCCTCAAGCTCATATTCATCAAGGGAAGAGGCCAATCATGCAAAATGGATCAAGGAAGCAAGTAAGAACCGCTCAACCACAAAGTCATGGGAAGGCTCCTATGCATGCACAAGGACATGGTATGAATTCTAAATTTATCCCTACATGTCACTTTTGTGGTATTAATGGTCACATAAGACCAAATTGCTTTCATTTCATTAAATTATGTAGAATCAAAAGCATGATTGAAAAGAGAATGACAAGAGCTAGAATGCATGCTAATAGGAAGGAAAATATTCATATTCATGATCCTATTAATTCTAGAACTCTTGAACCATTGTCCACTAAGAAGAAAAAGTCATATCTATGTGGATAAGGAAAAATGAACCCGCTTGCTACGAGACTAACAAGTCTCAAATAGGTTCATCCAAGTCAAATGGACTTGGGAGGTCCATAGGACCTCATGACCTTCATTGATGAAGGTTGGTAATGACCCCATATGGGGAACTCAAGCAAAAAGAGCTATTGCATACTTGTTGCATGCAATTATTTGAAAAATCTTATGCTTCTTTGTTGATTGCTTGAGTAAGCTTGGTTGCACATATGTATATATGTTTTCAATCCAATAAGTGTGAACCTTGCTTGTTTACAATCATATTTATGTTCAAACATGCATTTTTGGACTAGAGGATTTACTTAGGAAATATGATTTGAATGACCTATAGTTATCTCCATGACATGATGATTCTTAATGACATGCTAATAATATTGAAAAGCATGAAATTCAAATGAAATGCTCAAATGAAAAAGCTTGAATTGATGATTGCAATTTTTAAATGCAAAACTTGTGTGAAAAAGCTTATGAGACTCAAAATGAATAAAGGATCTTGTATCCGTTCAAAGGATTTTAAAATCCAAATGTCTCTCCTTCTTTATTTGTTAAACATGTCTACTATCATACGGGTTTCATTCCCGGAAAAATCAAATAGAGTGCAAAGTTGCTCATGACATTTTTGGCTTATAAAGATGGATATAGTTGCTCATAAATTAAAATCAATGAAAACTCTATATCCTTGCTTTTCTCATGACAATGGTGAAATTGGTTTGAATTCTTATTAGAAACCTTTGTCATTTGCTTTGCCAAATACCATTGTATTTTGGACTTGGATGCCACATGTCTTGTATGCAAAGCATTTTGATTCACATTTTATAAAAATAAATCTCCTTGTTTCTCTCCATTTGATAGAGTTGCATAAAGTGCATTTAATGATTATGCAAATGACTTGAATGCTATCATCTCTCTTTGCTAAGTGACCCGGTTGGGGACTACATTTGCCTATATCATGACAAAAAGGGGGAGTAGAATAGTGGTAAGGGGAGTTGCAAATTGTGGTAGCAATTATGCAAGTTGGGGAGACAATACATTGAGGGGGAGTAACCCTTTGAGGGGGAGCATTGCATTAATCAAACATTGCATGATGTTGTTTGTTGTTCTTAAATTTTTAGAATGCAAATGCTTATTTTTATTCTCACGATTCATCTCACTTTTTACTTGAATTGGAAAGTATAGAAACTTTGCTTACAGGGATTGATTGTTCTACTTGAGATTGAAGACTTCAAGATTATTTTTATATATCTCTTTGTAATGTAGATAATCATTTGTGACCTGTAGTTTCTATTATGTTGTGAGGAATCAATGTGAGTGGTGGTTTTGTCACGAAATAGCCAAAGGGGGAGATTGTAAGGATTCCCATATCTTGATTGGCTTATTTCGTGGACAAACCACGTATTGGGGATTGCATGTAAGGGTAGCTTAAGTGATTGATATTCAAGCTCAAGACCCTCTCATGTCCTCAAGGTTGATAAGCACCAAAGGTAAACTTCTATGTGCTTAATTTGCTTTGAAGAGATTAGTTGCACACACACTCACATCTCATGCTTAATTCATTTTCTTGTATGTTGTGTATGTGTTGCCATTATGTGCTCATTAATGTTCATTAACATCTCTTCTTGCATGTTAGTTTGATTGCTTATTGCATTGTCCATTGCCTTGTCATGTATAGCCTTGGAATTCTTGCATTGCAAAGGGCGCTGTTCAAAGCGCTCTACAAAGCGCTGTTCTGAACAGCGCCCACAAGACCTAATGCAAAAATGGTCTTTTAAATGCATAAGGTCTGATGCATTTGATGTGGCGCTGTACAAAGCGCTGTTCGTACAGCGCCCCTCTGTTTTCCCGAGAGAACAGATTTGGGGCGCTGTACAAGGGGTGCTCTACGTACAGCGCCCAAGGCAAAAATAGGTGTCACTTTTCAAAACGACCACACTTTGGTTTGACACCCTATATATGCCATTTTGACTTTAGGTCAAAAAAGTGAGTTGATTTTCTGATTTCATACTTAGAACATTTTTCAAGCAAAGAAAAATACAAAAGAACTCACCTTTAACCACTCAAATCAAATCCTTTTTGCATCATATTTCATATTGCATCTTCTATGACTATATAGAATGCATCCATGATTGGGTTTGCATCATCACAACTTGCTTGGTAAGATTTTGATTAAGTTCATCTTATTTTAGTATTTTACTATCAAGCTATTCTCTTTTAATTTACTTGTATGTTTTGATCATATGATAAATATAAGAATAGAGAATTAATTGTGATGAATTGATTGAGTGTTGTATTGTGATAGCTAATTAGGTTTATGATTAATCTTGATTAGCTAAGCTATTTGACATGTCATTTAGCTCTTGATATCTAGGGTTGATTTAATTGAATATCATCATCCTAGATAAGCATCTAAGGTTCCCTAGCCTTGTTTATTTGAATATTCATACATATTCACATAGGTTGCATAATCTCTTCTTAGAGAATTAAGTCTTGAGGCTAAGATTACTTAGGCCTTAAGCAATTGGACTAGAGCCACTTTTAAAGGCCCGCGTGGTAGAAGTGGGGGTTATTGACCGGAGTGTTAGACGAGGTCTACATAGGTTGTAAACTCCATTTCAATTAGTGGATTTCGAGGTTCGAGTGTGGCGCACTAAACAGCCCGTGGTTTTTCCCAGTGGTTGGGTTTCCACGTATACATCAAGTGTTATTTAAATTCCGCACTATATTACACTTGCTTGTATTTTTGACTAGTAGGGGCATTTTCGTAAAATTGACTTGCATGCGAAAATTGGGTAATAATTGTTAAAATCTATTCAACCCCCACCCCCTGATGAGAATCAAGAAGCTTCACCAACGGATCCATTTCATGTTCCAGTTGGGCCAATTACAAGGGGCAAGAGGATCAAAGAAGCATTTAATGGGGGCCGATTCTGAGTTGCTGAAGTCCAAGTTCAGTCCACATGAAGACCAAATCCGGGCTGAACTTCGTGGGCCTCTACAGAGTGCATCTGAAGTCGGATTTTCTATTATAATATGTTTTCGAAAAGCCCAAGACGAGCCCTATATATGTTATGAGGACTCCGTCATCCGTAACAGATCACAACAGGCCCAAATTCGGTTATCTATCTTGTTGCGCGAAGACTTGAGCTGTACGAGAGCTGGACGCCTAGCTGAACTTTGTAGGCCTCTACAGAGTGCATCTGAAGTCGGATTGTCTATTATAATATGTTTTCGAAAAGCCAACAAGCCCTATATATGTTATGAGACTCCGTCATCCGTAACAGATCACAACAGGCCCAAATTCGGTCATCTATCTTGTTGCGCGAAGACTTGAGCTGTACGAGAGCTGGACGCCGGCTGAACTTCGTGGGCCTCTACAGAGAGCATCTGAAGTCGGATTGTCTATTATAATATGTTTTCGAAAGCCCAAGACGAGCTCTACAGATGTTATGAAGACTCGTCCTCCGTAACAGATCAAAACAGGCCCAAATTCGGCCATCTAGTTTGTTACGCGAAGACTTGAGCTGAGGAGTCCGAATTTCAGCATATTTCCTAATAAAGAGCTGATTATGGTATGAGATACAAGCTAGGGTTGGAGGATTCCGAATTTTAGCATATTTCATTTTTAATTATTTCCCAAATAAATAGTTGATTTGTTTCCCAAACAAAGTCAACTAGTTGCTAGTTTTTATTCTTTTACTTTCCTAATTGTAAGGCAATTAATTGCTGAGTAGTTTATTTCCTTTTCTTTTGTCGTCTAGGGTTTAGATATTTTCTTAGTATTTAAAGGACGCATTTATGTATTATTTTGAGAAGATTAGACTTTGAATAAAATATTATTTGAGAGAACTTTTTCTCTTGGTTCTTCATTGAACTATGAACTTATCAAGGTTCTACCTTGTGGCGTTCAAACCTTGACTTATCACTCACCTTCTTTCTTGTTCTTGAGTGTGGCGTCTACAACCTTCTTGATACCGTTGGTTCTTATCTCCATATAGATAATGGGTCACGGTCCTTTATTTTCTTTGTTTTTATAAACTTGAATTAGAAAACAATCCATCGTTACCATATATTGGTTCCGGGTCTCACTACTCTTGGTGAGGTTCATATCAGTTGGTATCAGAGCTTTGGCTTCTAAATCAGGTTTGATCTATCCTTTTTATTGTTATTATTATTATTATTATTATTTTCGTTTGTACAAAAAAAAAAAAAAAGTTGATCAGATTCCAAGTCAAAAAAAAAAAAAAAAAAAAATTTTGTTCAGATCTGTTACCCAAAAAAAAAAAAAATGTCTGACGATGTACAACGTGACAATGTTTTTTACACCCGATGTCATGTTAATGATAAGGTATGTAGCATGATTATTGATGGTGGTAGTTGTACTAACGTTGCAAGCACAACCATGGTTAACAAATTAGGATTGCCAACGATGTTGCATCCTAAGCCGTATAAATTGCAATGGTTGAATGATAGTGGTGAGGTGAGGGTTACTAAACAGGTCTTAGTGGCATTCCGGATCGGTAAATATGAAGATGAAGTCTTGTGTGATGTGGTACCAATGCATGCGACCCATATCCTTTTGGGGCGACCATGGCAGTTTGATAGGCGTGCAACTCATGATGGTTATACAAATAGATACTCTTTTGTACTCAATAAAAAACGAATCACTCTTGTACCATTAACCCCAATACAAGTATATGAAGATCAAGTGAGGTTAAAAGAACAAAGAGATGTAAAAAAGGAGAGTGAGAGTTCAAAAGAAAGAGAGATCGAAACAAAAAAAAAGAAAGAAAAAGTGAAAAAGAAACAGAAAATTATGCTATTGAGGAAAAAAAGAGCGAAAAAGAAACAAGAATTTTTGTGAGTGAGGAAAAAAAGAGTGAAAAAGAAACAGAATTTTTGCTCATGAGGAAAAAAAGAGTGAAAAGGAAACAGAAATTTTCGCTAGTGAGGAAAAAAAAAGAGAGATCAAAAAGGCATTGTTTTCAAATCAGCCAACTTCTTGGCCTAGTGTTCTTGTTTCTCTTTTGCAGTGTTTGATGAAGTGTCGCAGGCTATCAACAACATTACGGTGAAGATTCGACGACGAATCCTTTTGAAGAGAGGGGGAATGATGAGAATCAAGAAGCTTCACCAACGGATCCATTTCATGTTCCAGTTGGGCCAATTACAAGGGGCAAGAGGATCAAAGAAGCATTTAATGAGGGTTGATTCTGAGTTGCTGAAGTCCAAGTTCAGTCCACATGAAGACCAAATCCGGGCAGAACTTCGTGGGCCTCTACAGAGTGCATCTGAAGTCGGATTGTCTATTATAATATGTTTTCGAAAAGCCCAAGACGAGCCCTATATATGTTATGAAGACTCCGTCATCCGTAACAGATCACAACAGGCCCAAATTCGGTCATCTATCTTGTTGCGCAAGACTTGAGCTATACGAGAGCTGGACGCCGGGCTGAACTTCGTGGGCCTCTACAGAGAGCATCTGAAGTCGGATTGTCTATTATAATATGTTTTCGGAAAGCCCAAGACGAGCATACAGATGTTATGAAGACTTCGTCCTCCGTAACAGATCAAAACAGGCCCAAATTGGCCATCTAGTTTGTTACGCGAAGACTTGAGCTGAGGAGTCCGAATTTCAGCATATTTCCTAATAAAGAGCTGATTATGGTATGAGATACAAGCTAGGGTTGGAGGATTCCGAATTTTAGCATATTTCATATTTTTAATTATTTCCAAAATAAATAGTTGATTTGTTTCCCAAACAAAGTCAACTAGTTGCTAGTTTTTATTCTTTTACTTTCCTAATTGTAAGGCAATTAATTGCTGAGTAGTTTATTTCCTTTTCTTTTGTCGTCTAGGGCTTAGATATTTTCTTAGTATTTAAAGGACGCATTGATGTATTATTTTGAGAAGATTAGACTTTGAATAAAATATTATTTGAGAGAACTTTTTCTCTTGGTTCTTCATTGAACTATGAACTTATCAAGGTTCTACCTTGTGGCGTTCAAACCTTGACTTATCACTCACCTTCTTCTTGTTCTTGAGTGTGGCGTCTACAACCTTCTTGATACCATTGGTTCTTATCTCCAAATAGATAATGGGTCACGGCCTTTGTTTTCTTTGTTTTTATAAACTTGAATTAGAAAACGATCCGTCGTTACCATATATGGTTCCGGGTCTCACTACTCTTGGTGAGGTTCATATCACCCCCCCTATAGATTAATATATTGATATTTTAGTACACACCTAGTTTATTTGAGGACTTTCAAGTGCCGTCATGAATAGTACCCCCGCATGAACAGTACCAGATGTTTCTGATTTCGTACTTTCACCATTCGTCTTCTTCATCGGATTTCTTCTTACATATTTAATAACAAAATACATAACAGAAAAAATACAACAAAGAAAATACAGCAGAAAAAATAAATAAAAATTACATCCCGGGATTAATATTACAAAAATATTACAACCTTTTATAATAAGAACCCTAAATCCATGACACCATACAATTAACGATCAACTATGTTTAAAATTAAACCATTCAATTAAAAACAACATACAGTCAATTAAAATAGTGCCTACACATTCATACATATTAGGAGCATTGAAATCGATTCTCCTGTTCCGAAAAATTGGCTCTGATACCAATTGTTAGGACCCTGTTTTACCAATCACAGCGGAAGGTTTTTAAAAAATATATTTCATAAAGAAATACTATGATTGATAAAACCTAGGATCTATTTTTCGGAACAGTTAAAACAAAAGAAATTGAAATTGAAATATATATTAAAAGGGAAGAAACAATTTTCTTCATACCTACGTAGGAGGCTCCTTCACTTTAATACGATCTGCTCTTGATCTGTACCACTTGATCTTCCTCACTATCTCCCGGAACTAGTAACAGCATGTGGGCGCGTCACGGTATTCAGGAACCTGTATGAAAGAAGAAGAAGAGAAGAACACACAAAAACAACTCTTGTTGTTTGTATGTCTTAGGTTAGGCCACACAAAAAGAAAGCTTAAAAAAAATATATTTTTTTTCTCTTTTTTCCTTCTTGGCCGCCGCACCCCACTTTCTTTTTTCTCTTCTTGCTTTTGTTTTTTTTGTGTTGTCAACCAAATCAATAATGCACTAATCATTATCAGTGTTTTATATATAAACATATATCACATATATTTTTAAAATAAAATAATCAATTAAATCTTTTTAAGATATCTAATATCTTTAAAGATATTAATTAATTAATTTGATTTGAATTCAAAACTCTTTTAAATTCAAATTTAAATATTTAATTTAATGAAAATAAAATAATCAAATTATCTTTTCTTCATTCAAAATTAAATATCAATCAACACCCTCCATATAATGATTAATTACACAATTAAATAATCTTATTATTTTAATTGTCATAATCATTAAAATCATTAATTAAATAATCTAATTATTCAATTAGTTCCCGAATAGATATGTGTCACTTTCGTAACACAATTAATTGGACAATCCAATTAATTAACCGTGACCCTTGTTACCTAAATCGATCGGGCTAGCAAGAGGACCTAATGGACCCACAGTATTTTGAGCTCCAATAATCCTTAGAAATAATTAATTAAACTCTTCAATTAATATTTCATGATTATTAACTTCGGTGTTATTCCACTAAAAACCCACCGAAGTTGCACTCTCTCAACTGTAGACGTTTTTACACAAACCAATAACTTTCGGTGTCCATCGATATAGCTATTACATATGGTATAATCCTCCACAAGTAGTTCATAATTATAGCTGGGTCACAATATCCGTTATACCCCTTTAATTATATCTTTCCTTTAAGTACCATTGATTCTCTAATTAACAATAAATCCTACATTACTTACGAATTATGAGAGCGCTCATATTGGTTCAAGCCCCGAATCAACCCTTAAGGGAACTACCATCTACTTCTTGCAAGAATGAGTGGATTCACTATTTTGTACAAACCTTCCCAGCCATAAGCCAAACCGCAATCCCAACATACGGAGCATATTGATCAGGAATGCACTCCGACCTCACCCATGGTATATCAAAGACCACGATCTACCTGAAGGAGTCGATAAGACACTCAGGATTAAGATCACCCATATATAGCCATCATTAGTTGATATATGAATCTCATCGTTAACGGATCTTAGTGAGAGATTCATATAGATTATAGCCCAGTCCTATATGATCATGAAAGTATACAAACGAAGTTAAATTGCTTAAAGCATACCTAGAGGGGGGTTAATAGTTTTTACACCTTTTTCAAACCCTTGAAAAAACATTCGTTTGTCCCTCAAGGTAGCCTTACACACCACACAATAAGCCAAGGAAGACATACATAGACAATACGATAATACAATCATAAGAGCAACGTCTAAGTATATCAACAAGTTATGTGAGGTAAAAGAACAAATAAACACAACAACAAAGTAAGCTTGTATTTCAATAAGTGTTCAATGAGTTACAAGAGTGATCAAAATGTCATTATACAAAAATTACAATATATAAAAGAATCAAAGAAACAAAATTGATCTAAGGAATGAATTCACTAATCACACTATACAAAGTCTTGCTTCACAATACATCACATGTGAATATTATGAATCAAGATAATAAAATATACAATTAAAATATAAGATAAAGAGATAGGAAGAATTAACACAAGAGATTTTTTAACGTGGTAAAACCTCCAAGGAGGAAACATCCACGGGTTGAACTACAACCATTGGATACTATATTATTGGAAAGTAAACATAGAACATTCACAAAGTGACCAATCTTTAGCTCACCCAACCTAGTGAAGTCTAAGCCTACCCAACCCTATTGGAAAGTGTGAAATCCCTTAATGATGCGAAACCACCATATATTGGACACCACACATAACCAACATCGATGGTAGATTAGAAATTCCTCAAGAGTGCATACACCTCCCGTGTACCCTGTTCTATCGGAGTCTATGTTTAACCATACGCCTAGGCCTACCAATACAATAGCCAACTCCCTATCCAAGGCACTCTTGCCTCTAGGGAGCCTCCCATGCATGACTATCCGAGTCCTCCCGACTCTAGCCATGACTCCTTGCTTACCTATCCGAGTCATCCTGACTCTAGGCAAGACTTCTTGCTTGGCTATCCGAGTCACCCCGACTCTAACCAAGACTTTATGCCTTTTACAAGGACTTCCTAGTGTGATCATGTGAATGCAAATGATGCAAACAATCAATACAACATAGAACATGTGATCAATACATTCTATGACACAAATAGACCTAAACATGTGATATCACAAGTAATCAAGTCTAGATGCAAAATACACGAATAGAAACCTAAGCATGTGAAACACCTAACACATACACTCAAAGTCTCATTCACATATACAACACTTGAATCACAATATGTTCATGAAGTACAAATTCAAGATGCTATCAATATACAATTAAATGCTAGATATATGAGATTAAAATCAATCAATGTACTAGTCAAAAATATAGAGCAAGGTTTTGAGATTTACATCAATCAAAACCTATATTCTCTAAATCACAAACAAATACACAAATCCTAGATTTTATCAATCAAAGGATCAAATCAAATCTCAAGGTCATTTTAACACAAAATTAATTCAATTAAGTTCCAAATAACCTAAGATGCCATTCTAATCACAATACAACTCACAAACATATGTAAAACCTAGAATCATAGAATCTAGTCAACATTAGTCCACAAATTGACTTCAATTAGAATGATAATCAAGCTATCTTTCTCAATAGATTTTACTAAACATAAACATTATAGAAGAAGAAACCCCAAGCAAATGGAAGGTCAAAAAGCAAGAAATCCCAAAGTTGAGACCATTACCTCAGATTCTGCAGCTGGTTCGGAAATCAGTGATCAACCACTATAAATCATGATCAAACAGCCACCAAACCACTTGGAGATGTTAGAGGACTCAAATATGAACACTCTCCAACTTGAATCACTCAAATCCGACTCCGGATGAGGAAGATATGGTGTTTTGAAAATCTAAAAATTGGAGAGGATTGTATTGCGGGAAAACTGAAAACTTTTCTTCTTAATTTTCAAAATGGAGAGAGAGAGGGAAGAAATAGGAGGAGAGAGAAGGGCCAAGGCAGCCAATCAAGTGTGGCCACGTCACCCCCTGGCCGTGGGGGGTGCGTGGCCCACACGGGAGCAGAGGCTGCTCAAGGCACCAACGGCCAGCCCAAGTGGCCCACGGCCTGGGCTGTCCTCTCCTGCGCTCCCTCGGTTCTTTAACCCGTATCTTGGGCGTCCGAACTCCGATTTCAAATCCATTTTTGGATTACGAACCATGACTCTCTCACGCACGACAAAGACTACACAGCTTTGAAAAACGGTTGAGAAATCATCTCGGAAATCATCGATGAAGTCAACTCAACGAATGAGAACGAAAAGTAGCATAGTCAACTTGTTTGGACTCGAACCTTATGAATGAGTAACCGAAATGACCGGAACTGAATAAGGCATTAAATAAGAACATGTTCAAGTCCTAAACACAAAATACGGAAACATACAAACACAAAGGCACACACATATGCTAGTTTCCAGACATAGTCTTAGAAAATGCAAAACACAAAGTTTATTAACTTAATATGAATGCATGAGCATATTTTGCCAAGTGTGTGAAAGTGATATGTAAATGAAATTAAATCATGAAGGAACACACAAGAATGATATGTGTGAGTGTGTGCCTAGCCTTGTAAGAGATAAGAGGTCCTTGAATACCTTTGTCGACCAATAATGCCCGAATCTCTTAAAAGCCGGCTTCTTGAATGAGTTGTGGTTGAGACGTCCTTCGTCTTCAAAATTCTTCAATTACTAACCACTAAACATTACAAGATAAATACGTTTTGATATGGAATTAATGCCAATACTAACTATGAACCTTACAGATCACATCATACAAGGTGCCTCTATTCTCATATCTCCATATGAATGATCCAGGATAGGATCACCGTACACTACGAAATAGACCGCAGCTGTAGATTAACCACAAATAAAGTACCCAGCTTTATTTGCTATCTACAGACTCTTTAGATTGCTCGTTTCAAACTGCATCCATCTGTATATGACACTCATAGTACTTAGTTTGAAATTACATCTGGCAATCTTGGATGTTAAGTGCACATGTTATATATATAAAGTATGACACAAAATGAATGAATGTACTACTTCTTTTATTTATGTTCAAATCATATTTACAAATTACAAGCTTTAGGGCAAAAACCCCAACAGCATGTTCCTAGGAGTAAGAGAACTAATTTGCATGATCCTAGGACATCTAGAGCCCGTGTACCATTGACCACTAGGAAGGAAAGTGTTTCTCCTAGATGGATTAGAAAAGATGACTACTTTTGCAATGTTGCTCAAATTGCCTTGAAGGCAAATTCATCTAAATTTTGGTACTTAGATAGTGGGTGCTCTAGGCATATGACGGGATACAAGAGTTTCTTTGAGACTCTTGTCATCAAGGAAGGAGGATGTGTCACCTTTGGTGATGGATCTAAAATGAGAGTTATAGGGATATGAACCATTTCCATTCCCGGATTACCCTCTTTGTCCAATATTTTATATGTTGATGGGTTGAAAGCCAATTTAATAAGCATTTCTCATCTTAGTGATTAACGATTCTCCGTCTTGTTGAGCAAAAATGATTGCTCAATCCTTAAGCCCGATGGACAAACCTTATTGAAAGGTATGAAATCTAGCGACAATTGCTATTGTCTTGAGGCTAGAGTGGTCTCTTGTAATATGTCTAAGGATGAGCAAATTGAGTTATGGCATGAAAGACTTGGCCACATGAACTATTAGGATTTACGAATCTTAGATAAGTTCAATGTTGTGCGTGGCCTTTCCAAACTTGGGAAGAAAGTCAATGGTGTTTATAGACATTGCCAACAAGGAAAACAAACCAAAAGCATGCACAAAAAGGGCAAGTATCTCTCCACTAAGGAGCCCCTAGAGTTTCTTAACATGGATCATATGGGTCCCATGCAAACCAAAAGTTTAGGTGGAAAGAGATACGTTTTTGTTTGTGTTGATGATTTCTCTAGGTTCACGTGGACATATTTTCTTAGAGAAAAATCTGAAACTTTTGATAAGTTTAAAATGCTTTGTAATAAACTTGAAAATAAAAAAGACTCTAACATTAAAAGCATTAAATGGATTAAAAGTGACCGTGGGAGAGAATTTGAGAATGCCTACTTTGAAAGCTATTGCAATAGCTTAGGCATCTCCCATGAGTTTTCGGCTCCTAGGACACCTTAACAAAATGAAGTTGTTGAGAGGAAAAATAGGGTCCTTTAAGAGATGGTGACATGCCCAAACCGGTTCTACAAATGTCACTATAATTTAACCCATTCTACCTCGGTTGTATTAAAGGGGCGTGCGAGTCTGATGACCCTATTGCAATCGTACAAGTCGTTATGCTAGTATAGTGTACAAAGTAAGGGTATCGATTCACAGGGAAATCTAGTAACTGGTAAATGCTAAGATTAGTGAGTATTTTACGGAATTAAACTAATGCGATAACAAAAGATTATAATTGATAAGCTAAGATGTTAGGGAATGTATGAAATCAGTAATGATGCACCACAAATAACCACTTTTATGCAACAAAGATCAAGTCACTTGTGTAGTTCCATTTATACAATTGGTACACTCAACCATCTACTTAATATCTTATCTGAGGTTCAGATTAATTATCAAGGAATGTAAGTTGTGGAACTAAATTGATAGAATGTATTCTTAGGATTTTGTATGAACAAACACATTCTAATCTAGGAGTTTTGACAAACCATACTTAATTCAAACATTATGAACTCAGTAATTCATCATTTTACTCCATGCTTCTAAGATTTATGAGATATATGGCATGATTTAATCAATTCAAGCATACAAACACAAGTGATGCATATAAGAAAGGTGGTAACAAGTGATTACTTCAATACTTTCATAAATTCCCCAACAAAGTGTTTAGTTACACATGATCACTAGATATAGCATATGAATGAACAAAAGGAAGAAATACTACCCTCGAAGAATCAAGGCTGACCTCTCCTTTCTCCACAGCAATACAAACCAAATGATCACAAATAACCTTCAAGAGATTGATGAGCAAGGTACTTCTAAGATCAATACCTTTTAGCTACAAGATTACAAGTGATGAACTACTTGAATCACTAATCTATTCTATGATAAATTAACCAAAAACTACTAAGAACTATTCTAAGCTAATTTTTGTCACCCTTTTTGTCACTAAAGAGAGAAGTATATATATGTTTTTCTTCAAATGAGGCAAGAACTGCCAAATTTGGCCCTTGGACGTGCCTGGGGCGGGTTTATTCCCGCCGCACGAACCTGCCATGCGAACCCGCCTTGCCCTTGGCGAGCTTCTCAGAGTCTTCTTTCCCGCCGTCACGAAGTTGCCTTGGCTTCAGAAAAGATGTAGGCGGCTAATTGCCCGCCTCACGAGCTCACTACGCGAACCCGCCTTGCTATCCGGCGACTTCAAACCTTCGGGAAGGCTGGCTTATGCCCGCCTTTAGAACCCGCCTTGTAACTAGCCTTGATTTAGGGAGACTTCAGATCTTCGGGAAGGCTGGCACATTCCCGCCTTATGAACCCACCTTGATTTCAGGCGACTTCAAACCTTCGGGAAGGCTGGCTTATGCCCGCCTTTAGAACCCGCCTTGCCTTCTTCTCATGGTTTTGCTCCTCTTTTAATCACTTTGATGCAAAAACCTTCCTGACTGGCCAAATTACCTGAACTTAACAAAAATACTTGTTATGCACACAAAAGTGCTCGAATATGAACACAAAAGGTAGGAATAAGGGGCGCTAAATGTGAACATTCATAGCGCGATCAGATGGCACAAGTGATGTTGCTTAGCAACAAAGTCCCTAAGAACCTTTGGGCCGAAGCCGTCAATACGGCTTGCTATATAGGAAATAGAATCTTCCTAAAGCCCGGCACTAGGCAAACCTCCTATGAGTTATGGAGAGGTAGAAAGCCAAATGTTAGCAACTTCCACTCTTTTGGAAGCAAGTGCTACATTTTAAATGACCATGATCAACTTGGCAAATTTGATGCTAAGAGTGATGAGGGTATCTTTATTAGTTACGCCTTGAATAGTAGAGCCTATAGAGTTTTCAACTTGAAAACTTAAACCGTCATGGAATCATCTAATGTTATCATTAATGATACGAGGCTTAAGACTAATGACTAGGAGGAGGAGGTTGCTATAAATGATGACTCTCCTTTGGAGAAGGTTGTGGAGACTCCTATTGTTGGGACTTCTAACCTAGATGAAAAGGACACACAACCTCTTAATAGAGTTCCTCTCTTGAACTCTAATGAACCCACTCCATGGGTTAGGAAAGTCCATGATAAAGATGACATCATTGGAGAAGTGAATGAGGGGGTTACGACTAGGCGTCAAATAGCTAATCTCATTAGCTACACTTGCTACACCTCTGAAATTGAACCCAAAATGGTTGACGAAGCCTTAAATGATGAATTTTGGGTTCTTGCCATATAAGAAGAGCTAAACCAATTCGAAAGGAATGAGGTTTGGACTCTACTTCCTAAGCCTAAGACCACTAATGTCATATGCACCAAATGGATATATAGGAACAAATCCGATGAGGATGGCAACATAGTGCGTAACAAGGCTAGACTTGTTGCACAAGGGTACTCTCAAATTAAGGGTATTGACTTTGAGGAGGCATTTGCTCCCGTTGCCCGTTTAGAGTCCATTAGACTTCTCCTGTCCATTTCTTGTGTGCACAAGTTCAAATTGCACCAAATGGATGTGAAGAGTGCCTTCTGTAAGGATTCCCAAGTGTTGATTGACTTATTTCGTGGACAAACCACGTGTTGGGGATTGTATGTAAGGGTAGCTTAAGTGATTCTTTATCAAGCTCAAGACCCTCTCATGACCTCAAGGTGACAAGCACTCCAAAGGTATATCTCTAAGTGCTTGATTTGCTTTGAAGAGATTAGTTGCACACACACACATTCCATGCTTATCCATACCTTGTGTATAACATGTGTTTATATATGTGTGCATTCATGATCATATAACATCTCTTCTTGCATAAGTATTGATTGAATCTTATGATTTTAATGTCATACCATGTTAGGCTTTTAGGATGCATCTAGTTTTACCTTTTTACCCTTGCATGTTGTTTGTAGGGTTTAAAGGAGTGGGCTGTGTGTTGGTCGTCATGCGTTGGACCAGCGCAGATCGCCCAGTGGTCTGTCGCTGGTCGTGCGCTGGTCCACCAGCTCAAATCGCCCAGTGGTTTGCCGCTGGTGATGCGCCACTGACCTGCGCTGGTCGACCAACGCACCATGCAAATTTGGTCTATGCGCTGGTCGTCCAACACAAGCTGACCAGCGCATAACGCACAAACTGGTGCGATTTTTCAAAACGACCTCACTCTACTAGAGATGCCTATATATATCCTTCTATGTTTTTAGGTCGTCCAAGAGAGTTAAAAATATCACATATTTTCCTTAGAATATTTTTCAAGTGAAAAATCATCAAAGAACTCTCCTTTAAACACTCAAATACATTACTTTGTGCATCAAAGATCATTTTGCAATCATCCATGCATAGGTTTGCATCATCACAACTTGCTTGGTAAGATTTTGATTAACTTCATCTTATTTGAGTATTTTTACTATCAAGCCATCTCTTTTAATTACTTGTATGTTTTTAGATCATATGCTAAATACAAGAATAGAGAATTAATTGAGTGTTGTATTGTGATAGATATTGTTAGGATTATGCTCAATAGTAAGAGAGTAATGTTGTAATTAACAATCTTTTTCATATTAATAAAGTGATTTCTGGTTTAACAAATCGTATAGCATTTATAGTTTAATATTATAATTGTCAAAGTAAATAATCATAAGGTCTAAAGACTATGGAAAAAGAAGAATTGTTCGTACATCTGGATATGTATGTGGTAGACACAATTCTTTAGTTAGTCTTGAATAATGTTCACAACTTAAGTTAAAGGTTGGGCACCTTTATCTTGTTAAAGTTGTAGAATTCTTTTGCTAGCATTTGAGTGAGATCAAATGAGATATGATGAGTCTAAAATCATCGGAGTGTCTTTGAGCAAAAGGATCTAGTGCACTGGGTGCATTGAACTGGATCACAATGAAAAGCTTTATCTAGAACCGTCAATAGATAATAGTCTTTTCATTATCAGGACAATCGGAGAGTCTATCTTAATCCTGAGATAAATGATGGACTTATGGTTGCAAGTGATATCATTTGAGTTATCAATGAGTACGATTATATCGCATAGTCTATCCTCGATAGTTTGGTGATATTCATTTGTTAATCGATAGAGGACTTCATTTATAGATATGGACATCGTGGCTCCATTTATTAAATGAGAGTATAATATCATCATATGGATGTTTTGAGGTAATTGGATATTAAATCTCAACGTTGAGTTTTCGATAGTGTCTATTGAAAACATGGCTTCTGGACAAGTCAAAATATCCTAGTTCAAAACGTGGTCATATGAGTAAATATGGTAACTTGGAGAGTTATAGGCGGTCTATGAACTCTTGGCGATTACTGATATTAATCACGAGGATACACTATCTCCTATATGATTGTCTAGGGTATAAATGAGGAGCATCTTCCTTTTCTATCTTTATTTAAGAGTTCAGTTTTAGCTTTTTAGTGGAATGAGTTAAAATTAATGGATCGGACCTAAGTGAATCATTTGTTGATTGTGATTAAGTTATGTCTATTGAAGCTTAAATTTAGATGGCCCGCCAAGATCCACAATCCACACGGACTTGCATGGATCACTTGATATATTCTACCGGACCAATTTAAGGGTCCATCTTGAATTGCATTTAATATATTAAGAATATAATTTGCACATTATTTTAGTAATGGGCTGCTCAATTATATTAATATATTAATGAAAGACATGTGGGCTTGTTTCTTTTAGTAAGAATGGGTCTGGTTCACATGTGGGCTTTTTATTTAAAGTCCAATGGATTAAATGAAATAAGAAAATAATATTTTGGCCCATTTACTCTAAGTGGGGCGACAAGGGTTATTATTAACCTAATATATTATTTTGTTTCATTGTTTTAATTAAATAAGAATTAATTGATTTATTAATTAATTGTTTAATTAAAGAAACAAATCTTTTCTAATCAGGAAATATATTTCCTAAAAGTAAAAGTAAAAGACTTGTTTGATAAGGAAATAAATAATTAGTTTTATTTATTTAATCAAATAAGAAGTCTTTTTTATTTAGTCAAAATAAAAGAATAAAAGATCTATGAGTTGGATTAGGGTTTGATGTCTTAAAAACTAGATGGAAATTAGGGTGCAACATAAGCCTATGGTGGGCATGTGTTTTGCGGCAACCCTAGTTATTTCTAGGTTAGGATTTCGGCAACCCTAATAATAAAAGAAAAGAAGAAGCAAACTTAGGCCACCTATATATTGACAAGTATAGAATTCGGCCACCACATGTGTTCTTGATACAAATTTCTTCTTCTTCTCAATTCATAGAAAGATTTTATTCTACTAAAACAAAAAGGAGTGTTAGATTATTCTTTGATAGTATACTATTTGCTTATTCATCAATAAGCTTGTGTGTACGATATCGATCTAGGTTCACGCGAGTTTCGATCATTAGATTGAGAACTCAAAAGTGACCGGAATAATCTTAGTCATTCTTTTGATTGTTTTTGTGACTAACAAAGAAAAGAAAATTTTGTTTTGTCCATTCACAGGTTTGCAATTCAAAGAAAAGGGAGACCACGCTCTTAGGTGATCCACGTTCGTGCTAAGATTGAAGATCTTGCGGATTACCATCGACGTAAGTCAATCGGATCACGCGACAAAAGGTATTCTACTTTTTGTTATTGTATATGTATGTTTAATTAATTAAAGGGTTTAAGGTTCATAAAAGGAAAAAATTTAAAAGTCACTAAATCTTATTTTTTAGTATCGCTTCCGCTGCGTGTACTACGGTATTTTTCCCTACAATTGGTATCAGAGCCTAGGTTGAACCCTTTTAATTAATTAACGTATATATACGTGGATCTATTTCTTTTTATTGTGATTATGCATGTTTAGAAAGAGATGGCACTCTAGGTATTCGCATATATAATTACATGTGATGTATGGATTTATATATGTTTTATGTGGATTGTTATTGCTCGATTTTGGTCCTAGATTTTCAATGTATTTTTGTTATGGAATTGTAACAAGAAGGGTGGTCTATTATCGCCATAATTCCTTCTTGGTAGTTGCTAGGTTTTATTTTATTTTTTTTTAAAAGGTGCAGTATTTTTTTTAAGATTACTACTGCAGTTTTTTTATTTTTAACTTTTAGTGCAGTTTTTTATGTGTAAAAGTACTGCAGTGAATAAAAAAAAAAAAAAAATTAAATACTGCAGTATTTATTATTTTATATTGCCATAATGTATTTGGGTGTTGAAGATTCGAAGACACGAAGAAAAACGAAGCAACCGGAACCGAGAACGAGCACCGTGCGCACCCTAGGAGTGGATTGGGCTGCACATGGCAAGCCCAAGCCTTGGTGGGCTGCGCATGGCAGCCTTGTGTGGCCTTATGGGCTGCGCATGGCAGCCCCTTTGTGGGGTTGTGGGCTGTGCACGCCCATGGGAGAAGGCTGAAGGATGAGCTTATGGTTGATGGGCCACTTGAAGATCTTGTATTCCTAAACAATTGTAATTTACTTGTTTTTCTAGGATGGGCCAAAATTGTTGCTATTTAATTTATGCTTAAATATTACAATATTTGTTATTGTATGATAACATGACATATAGAATAGGAGTGCCACTCATATATCTCTTTTGGTATGAACATGCATTGAATGATTTAGGTATCTAAATTGGCATCTAGATAACTTGGTAAATCATTCTATGGGATTTAATCACACGCCTTAAATAATTGAGTGGGAGAAGGTGTTTTTTGTAACACCTATGGCCTCCAAGGTTAGTTGAGCTTTATTATTTATTGGTAATCCCCCCAAGGGGCGTCCATGAATGGAATTTAGCAATATACTTCCTTACAAGGATAGACTAGACAATGGACTCAAACGAGATCTACTCCCCAAGGAGGGATTTTCGTGAGAGAAAATTGAGGGTCGATATCTTGGTAACACACTCAATGTAATTTTATTGATATCCTCCCAAGAGTTCTTGTCAGTAAAATTGCAAGGCTAAAATTGAAAACGCTGGTTGTTATGTTAACAATTAGGTGGGACCTAGTCTAACTAGTAAATGGTGCGAACTCCCAAAGGAGGCGTAACATTTATGGGTGTTGGATCACCGTTGAATTTTATGATTGAGTTATTTATTTAATTCAAGATAAATATTTAAAAGTGCTTTATCATGATTATTTACTTATATATGTTTTGTTATATTCAGAAATCATGACCCCATCCCTAATGAACATCTTAAAAGATAATTTTTAACCGGAAATAATTATGTCACATGGAAAAGGAAAATTGGGTTGTTGCTGCAAGCTGAAAAACATAAGTTTATTCTGTCTGCTCCTAAACCACTTGCTCCTACTTATGAATCTCAGATTCATATGATTGGTAAAGTTGCTATTGTTAAGACCTGTCAAAAGGTTAAGGAACAACAGAAGAAAAAGCAACTTGGGCCTACCAAGATGGAGACCAAGAAAGTAACCAAGATCAAAGGGAAATACTTCCTTTGTGGTGAAAAGGGACATTGGAAAAGAAATTGCCCAAAGTCCCAGAACAAGAAGGAACAAGGTAATATCAATTATCTTGAAACATGTTTTCTGGCAGATTCTACAGATTCTTGGATCATAGACTCTGGAACCACAAATCATGTTTGCTATTCCTTACAGGGGTTCCAAGAAAGGAGAAAGTTGAATAAGAATGAAATCAACTTGTGTTTGGGCAACGGAACGTTAGTGTCTGCAAATGCAGTGGGAGATATTAGAGTTTATTTGGATTCTAGAAGGCATTTAGATTTAATAGACGTTTATTATGTACCTCAATTCAAGAGGAATTTAATTTCAGTTTCTTGTTTGAATAAATTTGGATATTCGGTTACTTTTAATAAAGTTTTTATTATTAGTAAGAATGACAAAATTATTTGCCAAGGTACATTGGAAAACGGTCTATACTTTTTGCATAGAAATATCTCTCACTCGTTAGACACAGAATTAACGGAACCTAATCATAAAAGAGTAAAATTATCAACAGATGAAACCTACCTTTGGCATTTACGCTTAGGTCATATTAACCTTAATAGGATTAAATGATTGGTAAGTGACGGACCTTTAAGTGACTTAAAGGTTGATGATCTACCAACTTGTGAATCTTGTTTGGAAGGTAAAATGACCAAAAGGACGTTCTCTGCCAATGGTACAAGAGCCACTGAATGTTTAGGATTGATACACACTGATGTATGTGGACCTATGAGCATTCAAGCTAGAGGTGGATATGAGTACTTCATCACCTTCACAGATGATTACTCGAGATTTGGTTATGTGTATCTCATGCGACATAAGTCGGATGCTTTTGACATGTTCAAAGCATTCAAAGCTGAAGTGGAAAATCAGCTTGAGAAACACATAAAAATCTTGAGATCTGATCGTGGTGGAGAATATCTATCTGGTGAGTTTCAGCAATATCTTATTGATAATTGGATAGTTTCTCAGTTTTCTGCACCAGGTACACCTCAACAGAATGGGGTAGCAAAAAGGAGAAATAGAACTCTTTTGGATATGGTTAGTTCTATGTTGAGTTATTCAACACTTCCTATTTCTTTTTTTGGGGATATGCTTTACAAACTACTGTATACATTCTAAACGATGTACCATCTAAGTCTGTTCCTAAAACACCGCATGAGTTGTGGACTGGGCGCAAGCCTAGTTTACAACACTTAAGGATATTTGGTTGTCCTGCGCATGTGTTAAAAGGAAAGACAGAAAAGATGGAGTCCCGTTCGGAAACATGTATATTTGTAGGGTATCCAAAAGAAACGAAAGGATATTATTTCTATAGTCCTTCAGATCTTAAAGTATTTGTTTCGACAAATGCTAAATTTCTGGAAAAGGACTATATGAATGATTTTGTGCCTAGAAGTAGAATTGTCCTGAATAAGATGTCAGGAGATACAATTCCACGAGAGGTTACACAACCTAACCCAATTGTAAGTTCCGATCCAACACAAGATCAACAACCTACCATTCCTTGTCGTAGTGGGAGGGTTAGAACACAACCCGAAAGATACATCGGTCTGGGAGAATCAGTGGAGAATCTCCCGGACGACGATGATCCCTATACGTACAAGGAAGCTATGGAGGATGTTGATACTCGCCATTGGCAAAAGGCAATGCAATCCGAGATTGAATCTATGTTCGATAACAAAGTCTGGTCCCTTGTAGACTTGCCTAAAGGGATAAAACCCATTGGGTGCAAGTGGGTATACAAGAGGAAAAGAGGTATAGATGGAAAGGTGGAAACCTTTAAAGCTAGATTGGTAGCTAAAGGGTATACACAGAAAAAAGGTATCGATTACGAGGAAACCTTCTCTCCTGTGGCCATGCTTAAATCCATTAGGATACTCTTATCCATTGCAGCATCTTTAGACCTAGAGATTTGGCAAATGGACGTCAAGACAGCTTTCCTAAATGGAAGTCTTGACGAAAGCATCTACATGATGCAACCAGAGGGATTCATTGAAAAGGGCCAAATGGATAAGGTATGCAAGTTGCAGAAATCCATATATGGATTAAAGCAAGCATCCAGATCCTGGAACATAAGGTTTGATCAAGCTGTCAAAGGTTTTGGATTTATTCAGAATCCTGACGAACCTTGTGTATACAAAAGGATTAAAGGCGACAAGTTGGTTTTCCTGATTCTTTATGTTGATGATATTCTACTCATTGGAAACGATGTAGGTGTATTGACATCAGTAAAAGAATGGTTAGCAAAACAATTTGATATGAAGGACTTAGGAGAAGCAAGTTTTATTCTAGGTATCCAAGTAATAAGGGATAGAAAGAGTAGAACGATTGCATTATCCCAAGCTTCATACATAGACAAGATCTTGTCTAGGTTTTCCATGCAGGATTCCAAGAAAGGTATGTTACCTTTCAGACATGGAATCAAGCTTTCTAAGGAACAAGTTCCTAAGAATGAAGAGCAATTCATGAATAGAGTTCCATATGCCTCGGCAGTTGGAAGTCTCATGTATGCAATGCTCTGTACTAGACCAGATATTTGTTTTGCTATTGGCATAGTTAGCAGGTTTCATTCGAAACCTGGTCCTGATCACTGGACGGCAGTCAAGCATATTTTCAAGTATCTCAAGAGAACGAGAGATAATATGCTTGTATACTCTGGAGGGGATTTGGTCCCCGTTGGGTATACAGATTTTGATTTCCAATCAGATTCTGACTCCAGAAAATCCACATCAGGGGCTGTGTTTACTATTGGAGGAGGAGCAGTTATATGGAGGAGTATCAAGCAATCTTGAATTGCTGATTCCACCATGGAAGCTGAGTATGTTGCTGCATGCGAAGCTACCATAGAGGCTGTTTGGCTCCGCCAATTCTTGATTGACTTGGAAGTGGTTCCTAGTGCGAATAAGCAGATCACTATCTACTGTGACAACAGTGGAGCAGTGGCTAATTCGAAAGAACCAAGAAGTCACAAGAGAGGAAAACACATTGAAAGAAAGTATCATCTTTTAAGGGAGATTGTTCAAAGAGGTGACGTGACGATTACCAAAATCGCGTCAGCAGAAAATCTAGCGGATCCTTTCACAAAGGCTCTACCTCAGAAGAGTTTCGATGGGCACCTAGAGAACATGGGCTTGAGAGATATGACACATTTGCTATAGCACAAGTGGGAGATTGTTAGGATTATGCTCAATAGCAAGAGTGTAATGTTGTAATTAACAATCTTTTTCATATTAATAAAGTGATTTCTGGTTTAACAAATCGTACAACATTTATAGTTTAATATTATAATTATCAAAGTAAATAATCATAAGGTCTAAAGACTATGGGAAAAGAAGAATTGTTCGTACATCTGGATATGTATGTGGTAGACACAATTCTTTAGTTAGTCTTGAATAATGTTCACAACTTAAGTTAAAGGTTGGGCACCTTTATCTTGTTAAAGTTGTAGAATTCTTTTGCTAGCATTTGAGTGGGATCAAATGAGATATGATGAGTCTAAAATCATCGGAGTGTCTTCGAGCAAAAGGATCTAGTGCACTGGGTGCATTGAACTGGATCACAATGAAAAGGTTTATCTAGAACCGTCAATAGATAATAGTCTTTTCATTATCAGGACAATCGGAGAGTCTATCTTAATCCTGAGATAAATGATGGACTTATGGTTGCAAGTGATATCATTTGAGTTATCAATGAGTACGATTATATCGCATAGTCTATCCTCGATAGTTTGGTGATATTCATTTGTTAATCGATAGAGGACTTCATTTATAGATATGGACATCGTGGCTCCATTTATTAAATGAGAGTGTAATATCATCATATGGATGTTTTGAAGTAATTGGATATTAAATCTCAACGTTGAGTTTTCGATAGTGTTTATTGAAAACATGGCTTCTGGACAAATCAAAATATCCTAGTTCAAAACGTGGTCATATGAGTAAATATGGTAACTTGGAGAGTTATAGGCGGTCTATGAACTCTTGGCGATTACTGATATTAATCACGAGGATACACTATCTCCTATATGATTGTCTAGGGTATGAATGAGGAGCATCTTCCTTTTCTATCTTTATTTAAGAGTTCAGTTTTAGCTCTTTAGTGGAATGAGTTAAAATTAATGGATCGGACCTAAGTGAATCATTTGTTGATTGTGATTAAGTTATGTCTATTGAAGCTTAAATTTAGATGGCCCGCCAAGATCCTCAATCCACACGGACTTGCATGGATCACTTGATATATTCTACCGGACCAATTTAAGGGTCCATCTTGAATTGCATTTAATATATTAAGAATATAATTTGCACATTATTTTAGTAATGGGCTGCTCAATTATATTAATATATTAATGAAAGACATGTGGGCTTGTTTCTTTTAGTAAGAATGGGTCTGGTTCACATGTGGGCTTTTTATTTAAAGTCCAATGGATTAAATGAAATAAGAAAATAATATTTTGGCCCATTTACTCTAAGTGGGGCGGCAAGGGTTATTATTAACCTAATATATTATTTTGTTTCATTGTTTTAATTAAATAAGAATTGATTGATTTATTAATTAATTGTTTAATTAAAGAAACAAATCTTTTCTAATCAGGAAATATATTTCCTAAAAGTAAAAGTAAAAGACTTGTTTGATAAGGAAATAAATAATTAGTTTTATTTATTTAATCAAATAAGAAGTCTTTTTTATTTAGTCAAAATAAAAGAATAAAAGATCTATGAGTTGGATTAGGGTTTGATGTCTTAAAAACTAGATGGAAATTAGGGTGCAACATAAGCCTATGGTGGGCATTTGTTTTGCGGCAACCCTAGTTATTTCTAGGTTAGGATTTCGGCAACCCTAATAATAAAAGAAAAGAAGAAGCAAACTTAGGCCACCTATATATTGACAAGTATAGAATTCGGCCACCACATGTGTTCTTGATACAAATTTCTTCTTCTTCTCAATTCATAGAAAGATTTTATTCTACTAAAACAAAAAGGAGTGTTAGATTATTCTTTGATAGTATACTATTTGCTTATTCATCAATAAGCTTGTGTGTACGATATCGATCTAGGTTCACGCGAGTTTCGATCATTAGATTGAGAACTCAAAAGTGACCGGAATAATCTTAGTCATTCTTTTGATTGTTTTTGTGACTAAGAAAAGAAAATTTTGTTTTGTCCATTCACAGGTTTGCAATTCAAAGAAAAGGGAGACCACGCTCCTAGGTGATCCACGTTCGTGCTAGGATTGAAGATCTTGCGGATTACCATCGACGTAAGTCAATCGGATCACGCGACAAAAGGTATTCTACTTTTTGTTATTGTATATGTATGTTTAATTAATTAAAGGGTTTAAGGTTCATAAAAGGAAAAATTTTAAAAGTCACTAAATCTTATTTTTTAGTATCGCTTCCGCTGCGTGTACTACGGTATTTTTCCCAACAATCTAGGTTTTTATAATCTATATTTATCTAAGCTATTTGACATGTCATTTAGCACTTGATATCTAAGATTGATTTAATTGATTATATCGTCATCCTGGATAAGCATTTAAGGTTCCCTAGCCTTGTTTGTTATTTGAATATTCATACATATTCACATAGGTTGCATAATCTCTTCAATGAGAATTAAGTCTTGGGGCTAAGGTTGCTTAGTCCTCAAGCAAATTGGACTAGAGCCACTTTTAAAGGCCCGCGTGGTAGATGTGGGGGGTTATTGACCGGAGTGTTAGATGAGGTCTACATAGGTTGTAAACTCCATTTCAATTAGTGGATTTCGAGGTTCGAGTGTGGCGCACTAAACAGCCTGTGGTTTTTCCCAGTGGTTGGGTTTCCACGTATATATCAAGTGTTATTTAAATTCCGCATCTTATTACACTTGCTATATTTTTGTGACTAGTTAGGGGTATTTTCGTAATCTTGACATGCATGCGAAAATTGGGTAATATCGATTAAAATCTATTCAACCCCCCCCCCCCTCCCTCTAGATATATTTAGAACACACCGAGCGTTTATTGATTGAACTTTCTGTTAGGATTATGCTCAATAGCAAGAGTGTAATAGTGTTTTTAACAAATCTATTCATATTAATAATGTGATTTCTGGTTTAACAAATCTTATAGCATTTATAGTTTAATTATTATAATTATCAAAAGTAAATAATCATAAGGTCAAAAGACTGTGAGAAAAGAAGAATTGTTTGTACATTTGGATATGTATGAGGTAGACACAATTCTTTAGTTAGTCTTGAATAATGTTCACAACTTAAGGTAAAGGTTGGGCACCTTTATCTTGTTAAAGTTGTAGATTCTTTTACTGGCATTTGAGTGGGATCAAATGTGTTATGATGAGTCTAAAATCATCAAAGTGGCTTTGAGTAAAAGATCTAGTACACTAGGTGCATTGAACTGGATCACAATGAAATACTTTATCTAGAACCGTCAGTAGATAAAAGTCTTTTCATTATCAGGACAATCGGAGAGTCTATCTTAATCCTGAGATAAATGATGGACTTATGGTTGCAAGTGTTATCATTTGAGTTATCAATGAGTACGATTATATAACATAGTCTATCCTCAATAGTTTGGTGGTATTCATTTGTTAATCGATAGAGGACTTCATTTATAGATATGGACATCGTGGCTCCATTTATTAAATGAGAGTAAAATATCATCATATGGATGTTTTGAGGTATTGGATATTAAATCTTAACGTTAAGTTTTCAATAGTGTCTATTGAAACATGGCTTCTGGACAAGTCAAAATATCCAAGTTCAAAATGTGGTCATATGAGGAAATATGGTAACTTGAAGAGCTATAGGCGGTCTATGAGCTCTTGGCGATTACTGATATTCTTCACGAGGATACACCATCTCCAAAGAATTTGGTGAACCCCAGGTCTTGGACTTGAGAGTTATTTCTTTTGCTTGAGAAAAATAAAATCCAACTCTGAGACTAGTGTGATTATTTTCGGCCAAGAGAAAAATGAGAAGAGATTGTTCTTATTTCGATAGTGCACTGGTAACTTTTACACCAAAAGATTTTGTGCACAATTTCGAATAAGGTTCACGCGAGTTTCGATCTAACGATTGTGAATTCAAAAGTGACCGGAACATTCTTTGTAATTTCTTGGAATTTATTGTGACTAACGATCAAGAGAAGAGATTTTGATTTCCATCCTTCAAGTATGCAATTCAAAGAAAGGGAGACCACGCTCCTAGGTGATTCACGTTCGTGATTGGATTGGAAGATCTTGCGGATTACCATCGACGCAAGTCAATCGGATCACGCGACAAAAGGTATGTTACTTTTTGATACGTATGTTTAATTAATTAAAGGGTTAAGGATCAATTATGGAAAAATTTTAAACTGTACTAAAACCCCTTTTTAGTCTCGCTTCCGCTGCGTTGACCGTATTTTTCCCTACACTTTCACCTTCCTCAATGGCTTCTTGCAAGAGGAAGTGTTTGTTGAACAACCCAAGGGGTTTGTGGATGCTCACCACCCCAACCATGTCTATCGCCTCAAGAAGGCTCTATATGGGTTGAAACAAGCACCGAGGGCTTGGTATGAGCACCTCACTCAATTTCTTGTTGACAATAACTACTCAAGGGGTAATGTTGATAAGATGCTATTCATCAAAAAAGACAATGATGAGCTCTTTATAGCTCAAATATATGTTGATGATATAGTGTTTGGCTCCACCAACAACACCAAGGTCCAATAATTTGTTGATGTTATGTCTCATGAGTTTAAGATGAGTCTTGTTGGTGAGCTAAGTTTCTTCTTAGGTTTACAAATTAGGCAATTGAATGATGGGATTTTTATAACCCAAACTAAATATGCTAAAATTTAGTGAAGAAGTTTGGTTTAGAAAATGCCAAACATTGTGATACACCCATGAGTACCACTTTGAAGCTTAACAAGGATGCTAGTGGTAAGAGTGTGGAACAAACTCTATATCGGGGCATGATTGGTAGCTTGCTTTATTTGACTGCAAGTAGGCCCGATATATCTTTTAGTATGGGTGTGTGTGCTAGGTACCAATCGGATCCTTAGGAGTCCCATCTCTCTTCTGTTAAGAGAATCATTTGCTACGTGAATGGGATATCCAACTATGGGATTTGGTACTCTTTTGACACTAATGCTAGTCTAGTTGGCTTTAGTGATGCAGATTGGGCATGAAATTACGATGATAGGAAGAGCACATCGGGCGGATGCTTTTTCCTAAGGAACAACTTTGTGTCTTGGTTTTGCAAGAAGCAAAATTTGATTTCCTTATCCACAGTCGAAGACGAGTACATAGCCGCGGGGAGTGGATGCACACATGAAAGTATACAAACGTAGTTAAATAGCTTAAAGCATACCTAGAGATGGGGTGAATAGGTTTTTATGCCTTTTTCAATCCCTTGAACAAACTTTCGTTTATCCCTCAAGGTAGCCTTGCATGCAACAAATAAACCAATAATTCATACATAGACAAGATAAGCATATGATCATTTAGGCATTGTCTATATATATCAATTAGTTGTATGAGGTATAAGGACACATAAACTCAACAACAAAGAATACTTGTATTTCAATATTTGTTCAATGTATTACAATTGAAAGTATACAAACGTAATTAAATTGCTTAAGGCATACCTAGAGAAGGGGGGGGGGGGGGGGGGGGGGGGGGTGAATAGGTTTTTACGCCTTTTTCCAATCCCTTAAACAAACTTTCGTTTGTCCCTTAAGGTAGCCTTACACTCAACAAAATAAACCAAGAAAGACATACATAGACAATATGAGAATATAATCATGTGAACAAGGTCTAAGTATATCACCTAGTTGTGTGAGGTATAATAACAAATAAACACAACAACAAAGAAAGCTTGTATTCCAATAGATGTTCAATGAGTTACAAGAGTGATCAAATATCACTATACAAAATTACAATATACAAAAGAATCATATATACAAAAATGATCAAAAAGAATGAATCCACAAATCACACTTTACAAATACTTGCTTCAGTATACATCACAAGTGAGTAATATGAAACAAGATAATAAAATACACAAATAAAATATAAAAGATAGAGATAGGAAGAATTAATATAAGAGACTTTTTAACGTGGTAAAATCTCCAAGGAGGAAACATCCACAGGTTGAAATATAACCATTAGGGTACTATATATATTGGATGATAAAAATAGAGAATCCACAAAGTGACCAATCTTTAGCTCACCCAACCTAGTAGAGTCTAAGTCTACCCAACCCTATTGGAAAGTATGAGATCCCTCAATGATGCGAAACCACCATATATTGGACAACACACAAAACCAACATCGATGGAAGATTAGAAATTCCTCAAGAGTGCATACACCTAATGTGTACCCCGCTCTTTTGGAGTCTATGTCTAACCATACGCCTAGGCCTTCCAATATAATAGCCAACTCCCTATCCAAGGCACTCATGCCTCTAGGGAGCCTCCCATGCATGACTATCCAAGTCCTCCCGACTCTAGCCATGACTTCTTGCTTACCTATCCGAGTCATCCCAACTCTAGGCAAGTCTTCTTGCTTGGCTATCCGAGTCATCCCAACTCTAACCAAGACTTCATGTCTTTTACAAGGACTTCCTAGTGTGATCATGTGAATGCAAATGATGCAAACAACCAATACAACATAGAACATGTGATCAATACATTCCATGGTACAAATAGACTTAAACATGTGATATCACAAGTAATAAAAGTCTAGATGCAAAATACAAGAATAAAACCTAAAACATGTGTAAACACCAAACACATAAGCTCAAAGTCTCATTCACACATACAACACTTGAACAAAAAAATATTCATGAAGTACAAGTTCAAGATGCTATCAACATACAATAAAATGCTAGATATATGAGATTTAATCAATCAATATTCTAGCCAAAAAATATAGAGCAAGGATTCAAGATATAAATCAATTAAATCCTAGATTGCTCTAAAAAACACAAACAAATACAATAATCCTAGATTTCATCAATCAAAGGATCAAATCAAATCTCAAGGTCATTTATCACAAAATTGATTCAATCAAGTCACAAACAACCTAAGATGTCATTCTAATCACAATACAACTCACAAACATGTGAAAACCTAGAATCATAGAAACTAGTCCACATTTGTCTCTAAATAGACTTTTGATTAGAATGATTATGAAGCTATCTTTCACAATAGCTTTCACCAAACATAAACATACATATAGAAGAAGAAACCCCAAGCAAATTGAAGGTTAAAAAGAAAGAAACCCCATAGATAAGACCAATACCTTGGATTCACGACATGGTTCGGATTTCTGTGTGGAACCACCAGAAAACTCGATTAAACAGCCACCAAACCACTTGAAAAAGGTAGAGGACTCGATTACAAACGTCCTTCAACTTGAATCACTCAAATCCGACTTCGTATGAAGAAGTTATGGTGTTTGTAAGATGAGAAAATTAGGGAGAAAAAATCTGACGGGAATTTTCAATTTTTCTTCTTAAAATGTTAAAATGAAATGGAGGGAATGGAGGGAAATAAAAAGGAGGAGAGAGAAGACAAAAATTGGCCAACCACAAGGGGCCACATCAGCCCAGCCCAGCCCCGTGGGGGGCACGTGGGCCACAAGGGGGCAGAGAGCCCCTCTGGCCGTTGGGCCCAAGGCTCACCCACGGCTTGGGCCACACGTGGCCTGTTGGCCACTTTCGCCCTCACGCGCTCCCTCACGTTCTTTAGCCGTATCTTGGGCTTCCGAACTTTGATTTCAAATCCGTTTTTGGATTACGAACCGTGACTCCCTCACGCATGACAATGACTACACAACTTTGAAAAATGGTTGAGAAATCATCTCGGAAAACGATGATGAAGTCAACTCAATGAATGAGAACGAAAAGTAGCGTAGCTACATCGTTTGGACTCAAATCTAAATGAATGAGTAACCGAAACGACCGGTACTCAATAAGGAATCATAATAGAGCATATTCAAGTCCAAATACAAAAATACGGAAACATACAAATACAAAGACACACACATATGCTATTTCCTAGACATAGTCCTAGAACATGCAATAAGCAAAGTTTGTCAAGATAGTATAAATGCATGAGCATATATTATCAAGTGTGTGAAAGTGATATATAAATGATGTTTAACCATGAAGGAACACCCAAGGATGTCATGTGTGTGTGTGTGCCTAGCCTTGTAAGAGATATGAGGTCTTATATTACCTTTGATGATCAATGATGCACATATCTCTTTAATGCCGGCTTCTTGCATGAATTGTGATCGAGACATTCTTCGTCTTCTTAAATCTTCAATATATGAACCACTAAACATTACAAGAGAAACACGTTTTGATATGAAATTTATGCCAACACAAACTATAAACCTAACAACAAGTATAAACAAATATCACCATACACAAGAATTACAAAATACAAAAGAATTATATTTACAAATAAGATCAAATGAATTAGTTCACAAATCACACTTACAAAATCTTGTTTCAACATACATCACAAGTAAATAATATGCAACAAGATAACAACATACACAAATACAAATATAAAAGATAGAGATAGAAAGAATTAACACAATAGATTTTTTAATGTGGTAAAACCTCTAAGGAGGAAACATCCACGGGTTGAACTACAACCATTGGGTACTATATATATTGGATGGTAAATTAGACATTCCTCAAAAGTGACCAACCTTGACCAACTTCGACCAACTTCCTATTGGAGTCTATGTTTACCCAACCCTATTGGAAAGTATGAAATCCCTTAATGATGCAAAGCCACCATATATTGGGCAACATGCAAAACCAACATCGATGGTAGATTAGATATTCCTAAAGAGTGCATACACATCCCATGTACCCCGCTCTTTTGGAGTCTATGTTTATCCATACACCTAGGCCTACCAATAATGTAGCCAACTCCCTATCCAAGGCACTCATGCCTCTAGGGAGCCTCCCATGCATGACTATTCGAGTCCTCCTGGCTCTAGCCATGACTCCTTGCTTGCCTATTCGAGTCCTTCCGACTCTAGACAAGACTTCTTGCTTGGCTATCCGAGTCCTTCCGACTCTAACCAAGACTTCATGCCTTTTACAAGGACTTCCTAGTGTGATCATGTGAGTGCAAATGATGTAAACAATCCATGAAACAATACATTCCATAGAACATATGATCAATACATTCCATGAAACAACTAGACCTAAACATGTGAGAATACAAGTAATAAAAGTCTAGATGCAAAGCTTGAATAAAAACCTAGAGCATGTGAAAACACCTAACACATAAAACTCATAGTTTCATTTACACAAATAACACTTGAATCAATCATAATCATGAAGCACATATTCAAGATGTTACAAATATACACAAAAATGCTAGAATCACAAAATATGTTCAATGAATATTCTAGCCAACAATTAGAGCAAGGATATAATGAATAATCAATTAAATCCTATTTGTCTCTAAATACACATACAATTGAATTAATTCTAGATTTTATCAATCAAAGGATCAAAACACATTTTAATGATTATTAATCATAAAATGATTCAATCAAGTCACAAATAATCCTAAATATATCAATCTAATCACAATAAAACTCTCAAACATGTGAAAAACCTAGAATCTAAGAAACTAGTTCACATATATCTCTAATTAGACTTTTGATTAAGATTGATTATGAAGCCATCTTTCTCAATAAAATTCACCATACATATAAATACATATAGAAGAAGAAACCCTAAGCAAATTGAAGGTTATAAAAGGAGAAATCTCAAAGATATGAACACTACCTTGCAATCACGAGCTGGTTAGTTTTTCTGGGTAGAACCACTCCAAAAATCAATAAAACAGATACAAGACCACTGGAAAAAGGTAGAAGACTTGATTATGAACAATCTCCAACTTGAATCAACCAATTCCGACTTCGTATTAAAAAGTTATGGTGATTGGAAGGTGAGAAAAATTGGAGAGAAAATTCTGGTGAGATTCTAACTTTTTCTTCTTGAAAATGAAATGGGAGGGAATGGAAATATTTAAAAGGAAGAGAGAGATAGGAAGAAGCCACCCAATTAAAGAGTGCCATGTCAGCCCCACATGGGCAGAGGGGCTGTCCAGCCATGTGGCACACGTGGCCCACAAGCTTGGCCAATGGCCATGCTTGTTTCTCTCACGCACCTCTCGCGTTCTTCAGCCGTATTCGGGCCTCTGAACTCCGATTTCTAATTCGTTTTTGGATTACAAATCGTGACTCCCTTATGCACAATGATGACTATAAAACTTTGATAAAAGGTTGAGAATTCATTTCTGAAAATGACGATGAAGACAACTCAATGAATGAGAACTCAAAGTAGCGTAGCTACATTGTTTGGACTCGAAACCTAATGAATGAGTAACCGAAATGACTAGGACTCAATAAGGAATCATAAGAGATCATGTTCAAGTCCAAAAATAAAAATACGGAAACAAATAAACACAAAATCACACACGTATGCCATTTCTTAGACATAGTCCTAAACCATGCAAATTACAATGTTTATCAAATTAAATATAAAATTACTGAACACGCTTTTTCTGTCGTTAGGAAATCGCGATTCAAAAGATGTTTAATATGAAATTCCTACGTAATGTGCTCTATGTTTTGAAAACAAGTAAAGCGGCAAGCAAAGGTTCATTCCACAGGGATTAGGTTAGATTAATCAATTTGCGATATAATCTATGTTAGTCTAATCTAGGTGCATAAAACATAAATCATATTTTTGGGTTTTGGATTGGTTAAGATATAATAAACTAGAAAAGTAAATAACAATAATATAAAGAAATTGAATAGATAGAAATCCAACATCAACAATACTAGATAAGAGAAATGGATGTAAACAATTAATATAGATGCTAGGGAATTGATTGATTAGCAAGTGGGTATGGGTAGTGCTTTTTAAGCCACTTTAATGGACCAATCTCAACATGTTAACCATTTGTTTTCTAGGGTGTGTTTAGGTCATTACTATGAACCTTAAACATATTCCCACCACAATGCCTAACCAATTAAGGAAAGGGGGTCATGGTGGGATTGGTTGGTTACAAATCTAGGTTTAGATTAATGTGGTTGATATACCCTCCACTAATCTATCCTATTTATTGGGTTCTTAATCACACAAGGGTGTCAATCCAAGGATGATTGCATAACATGTTATTCTAAACAAGATTGTAATTAACAAATGGATATAAAAGTCAATCACATAGTGAATAGAATCTAATGAATAAATAGTGAATAGAATCTAATGAATAAATAAATAGAACACATATAGAGTTTCATTACAAAGCTTAAGCAATTAGAGCTTGCCTTACTACTCCTAAGTTCTCTATCTCTATTAATGGTGAGCTTGCTGGTTTCTTCTCCGGAAAGAGGGGTCTTCGACAAGGGGACCCTATGTCTCCATATCTCTTTGTTATGGCTATGGAGGTCCTCTCGAAACTTTTAGCCAATCATATTGCGAACTCTCCTAATTTCAAATATCATTGGAAGTGCGACAAGATTAAGCTTTCTCACCTTTGCTTTGCTGATGATCTTATTATGCTTTGCCATGGTTCCTATCATTCAGCTCTTGTTCTCAAATCAGCCCTCGATGAGTTCTTGATGAGAATAAGGGGGCCACATCAAGAGATCCATTGCACATTCCGGTTGGGCCAATAACAAGGGCAAGGGCTAAGAGATTCAAGGAAGCACTAAATGGCCTGATTCAAGACACTTGGGCTGATTCCGAATTATTAAAGTCCAAGATGAGCCCACATGAAGACCAAGGCTTAATTAACATCATCAAGGCAATCGATTGGGCTGAATAAGAGTGATTTGGGCGTATGGCAGAAAGCTTGGGTGTGAAGCACAAGCTATGGCGTGTGGAGGAGTTTCAATTTGCAATAAATAATGAATTGATTTATTTCCAAATATTAAGGGCTGATTTGTTTCCAAAATTTAGCCTTCCAAATAGGGAGCAAGTCAATTAGTTGCTTGCTTTAGTTTATTTCCTTTCCCGTTTGTAAGGCATTAATTGCCAAATATTTATTTTCCTTTTTGGTTTTAGGGTTTTAGTATTTAAGGGTCATTTTGATGTATTTTTCGGTAGACTTGAATTTGAATGAAAATTGAGAGAGTTTTCTCTATTGTTCTTTGAAAACTGATTGGAACTTATCAGAATTCTCTGTGGCGTTCCTCCTTGACTTATCAATCGAGTATTCCATCCTTGATTGTGGCGTCCTCCTTCATACCAAGGTTCACATCTCATTATAGGTGTTGGGTCGCGGTTTCCATCCGAACCAAAGGTTAGAACGATCCTAGGCATCAATCTTGATACAATCGACGAGGTTCGTATCATTTGGTATCAGAGCTTCGGTTTCTAACATCAGGTTTTATTTATCTTAGTTCTTCTTCTTTGATTTCGTTGAAAGAAAAAAAAAAAAAAAAAAAAAAAAAAACCTTGATTCCGTTCATCAAGCCCAGTACAAAAAAAAAAAAAACAAAAAAAAACAAAATTACCAAAGGTCTTACTTGTTGATCAAGGTAATAAAAAAAAATAAAAAAATAAAATAAAATAAAATAAAAAAAAACCTAAGATATAATATTTTTTAGGACGATCCTGTAGTAGTTGAATATATCAACTATTGTTAGTCCCCTTCTTTGGTTTTGTGCAGCATTATTCAAAAAAAAAAAAAAAAAAAAAAAATTCTGGTATTAGTTTGTTATTTCAGTTTCATTGTGATTCATTTTGTGTGAACCTAGGAGATCTTTGTTTCGTTTGAACGTGGCTAAGAATTTTGATTATTGTTCGATTAGCTTGATAAGAACTTTTGAGAAATTACGAGTGGAAAAAGGCAAGAGTGGTGAGTACATACTGAGGGTAAAAGCCAAAAGATTTGAGTGAAACACGAGTGTGAGTGTCATCATCTTTGAGGGTAAACACGTGAGGGAGTGTTTGTGAGGCTTACTAATTCTTATTTGTTTTGCAGGGTCTAAATATGTCACACGATAATAGTAAGGAATTGTCCAATGAAGCACCAAAAACGGTAGATCTCGATCGTTTGTTTACAGCCATGCAACAACACATGGCGCGGATGGAGATTCAGTTTGGTGAGGTGAATGATAGGTTTGGCGAGATGAATGATAGGTTACACAAAGTGGAGTCTAGTTCACAAAGGGAGCGGCCATTCAGGGCTCCTAATGTGGAACGAAGAGAAAGGAACCTACCTAGGAATGACTATGAAGATGATTATGGGAATGACCTAGAGGAGGAGGATCGCATGTCTAATGTGGGTGTTGGCAGATTTAGGCGTGGAATGGGAGGTAAAGGAGTTAGGTATGGGAATAGAGAAGATAGGTATGGGAATAGAGGAGATAGGTATGGAGAGAGGGTTGATAATAATTTGGGTAGTGTAAAGGTGAAGATTCCAACATTCCAAGGTAAAACTGATCCTGAAGCTTATTTGGAGTGGGAGAAAAGAATAGAGTTGGTATTTGATTGCCATGAATATTCCGAATTGAAGAAGGTGAAATTGGCAGCCATAGAGTTCACTGATTATGCTATTGTTTGGTGGGATCAACTGATTGTGAGTAGGAGACGTAATAGAGAAAGACCTATTGAGACATGGGAGGAGATGAAAACTATTATGAGGAGGAGATTCATTCCAAGTCACTATTATAGGGGTTTGTTTCAAAAATTGCAAACTCTTACTCAAGGGTCTAAGTGTGTTGAAGATTAGTACAAGGAGATGGAGATAGCCATGATTCGAGCTGATGTAGAGGAGGATCGAGAGGCGACTATGGCCAGGTTTCTAAATGGGCTAAACCGAGACATTGCAAATGTAGTGGAGATGCAACATTATGTTGAATTGACTGACATGGTACACATGGCCATTAAAGTGGAACAACAATTGAAGAGGAGGGGTTCCACATGGGTTGGGCAAAATTCGGGTTCTTCATCATCATGGAAACCGAATTGGAGCAAGAGAGAGGACCAGCCTAGTTTCAAGGCCAAGGCTAAAACCGAACCTTCCAAAGATCACAAGGCTGGAGGCACATTAAATCAAGGTAAATCAGATTCTCAACCTTCTAGAAACCGTGACATTAAGTGCTTTAAGTGTTTGGGAGCAGGTCATATTGCATCACAATGCCCAAACAAGAGAGTAATGGTTTTGAAGGATGATGGCGGTATTGAATCCGAGGATGAATCTGATGATGAGTCCATGCCACCTTTAGAGGATGCAAGTGACTTTGAATATCCGGTCGGTGGAGAGCTTTTGGTTGCAAGAAGAGCTCTTAGTGCTCAAGCCAAGGAAGATGATGAGGTTCAACGTGATAACATTTTTCACACTCGCTGCCATGTTAATGATAAGGTATGTAGTATGATTATTGATGGGGGGAGTTGTACTAATGTGGCTAGCACTACTTTGGTGGAAAAATTGAATTTGACAACTTTTAAGCACCCAAAACCTTATAAGCTACAATGGTTGAATGATAGTGGGGAAGTTAGGGTGAATAAACAGGTGTTGGTGTCATTTTCAATTGGAAAATACAAAGATGAAGTTATTTGTGATGTGGTACCAATGAATGCGGGTCATATCCTTTTGGGAAGACCATGGCAATTTGATAGGCATGTGACACATGATGGATATACCAATATATACTCCTTTGTACTCAATAAAAGGCCAATCACTCTTGTACCTTTAACCCCAAGACAAGTATATGAAGATCAAGTGAGGTTAAAAAAAGAGAGAGATGTTAAAAAGGAGAGTGAGAGTGAGAGTTCAAAAGAAAGAGAGACAAAAGAGAGAGAGTCCGAAACAGCAAAAAAAGAAAAAAAAGTTGAAAAAGAAAAAGAGGTTGATGAGAAAAAAAGAGTGAGAAAACAAGTGAGCTTTTATGCAAGAGGGAGTGAGATAAAAAAGGCTTTGTTTTTAAATCAGCCAATGATTGTACTTTTGTACAAAGAGGCTTGTTTTAGTACTAACGAAATTGACTCTTCTTTGCCTAGTGTTGTTGTTTCACTTTTGCAGGACTTTAATGAAGTGTTTCCCGAAGAGATGCCTATTGGTTTACCACCAATAAGGGGGATTGAGCACCAAATTGATTTTGTACCTGGAGCACCAATTCCAAATAGACCCGCATATAGAAGTAATCCCGAGGAGACAAAGGAACTTCAAAGGCAGGTTGATGAGCTCATGGAAAAGGGGTATGTTCGTGAGAGTATGAGTCCTTGTGCGGTTCCCGTATTGCTTGTGCCTAAGAAGGACGGAACATGGAGGATGTGTGTTGATTGTCGTGCCATCAACAATATCACTGTAAAGTATCGACATCCTATTCCTAGATTAGATGATATGCTTGATGAATTGCATGGTTCTATTGTTTTCACTAAAATTGATCTTAAAAGTGGATATCATCAAATTAGGATGAAAGAAGGTGATGAGTGGAAAACTGCTTTCAAAACAAAATATGGTTTATATGAGTGGTTAGTTATGCCTTTTGGGTTAACTAATGCACCAAGTACTTTCATGAGATTAATGAACCATGTTTTGCGTGCTTTTATTGGAAAATTTGTGGTTGTTTACTTTGATGACATTCTGATTTATAGCAAGAACTTGGATGAGCATGTTGAACATTTAAAACTTGTTTTAGGTGTTTTAAGAACAGAAAAGTTGTTTGCTAATTTAAAAAAATGTACCTTTTGCACGGATAAGCTTGTATTTCTGGGTTTTGTTGTTAGTGCTAAGGGAATTGGGGTTGATGAAGAAAAGGTTAAGGCAATTAAGGAGTGGCCAATACCTACAAATGTGGGACAAGTGAGAAGTTTTCATGGGTTGGCTAGTTTCTATAGGAGGTTTGTGAAAGACTTTAGTAGTCTAGCTGCACCTTTAACTGAAGTTATCAAAAAAAATGTGGGTTTTAAGTGGGGTAATGAACAAGAAAAGGCTTTTAACTTGATTAAGGAAAAATTAACTAATGCACCTTTGCTTGCTTTGCCTGACTTTGCTAAAGCTTTTGAGATTGAGTGTGATGCTTCAGGAATAGGTATTGGAGCTGTTCTAATGCAAGAAGGACATCCCATTGCATTTTTTAGTGAGAAAATAAGTGGAGCAGCCTTGAATTATCCTACCTATGACAAGGAGATGTATGCTTTGGTTAGGGCATTGGAAACTTGGCAACACTACCTTTGGCCAAAAGAATTTGTGATTCACACGGATCATGAGTCCTTGAAGCATTTAAAGGGACAGCACAAGCTAAATAAGCAGCATGCCAAGTGGGTGGAGTTCATAGAAACATTTCCATATGTGATCAAGTACAAAAAAGGTAAGGAAAATGTGGTCGCTGATGCGTTGTCTAGAAGGTACGTTTTACTTTCTACTTTGAATGCTAGATTGCTTGGTTTTGACTACATTAAAGACTTGTATGTGGAAGATTCTGATTTTGGTAATGTATTCAATGCATGTGAAAAAGTAGCATTTGGCAAGTTTTATAGGCATGATGGATTTTTGTTTAGAGAAACTAAATTATGTGTGCCTAAGAGTTCTTTGCGTGAATTGCTTGTTAGAGAAGCTCATGGGGGAGGTTTGATGGGGCATTTTGGTATAGCCAAGACACTAGATGTTCTGCATGAACACTTCTTTTGGCCTCATATGAAACGTGACGTAGAAAGAATCTGTGGAAAATGCATTACATGTAGACAAACTAAGTCTAGGATTCAGCCCCATGGATTGTATACTCCTTTGCCTATACCTAGTGGACCTTGGATTGATATTTCTATGGATTTTGTGTTGGGTTTGCCTAGGTCAAAAAGGGGTAGGGATTCTATATATGTGGTTGTTGATAGGTTTTCTAAAATGGCACATTTCATTCCTTGTCATAAAACTGATGATGCATCACATATTGCTGATTTGTTTTTCAAAGAAATTGTTCGATTGCATGGCATGCCTAAGACCATTGTTTTAGATAAAGATGCTAAGTTCTTAAGCTAGTTTTGGAAGACGTTGTGGGGTAAGTTAGGAACTAAACTTTTGTTTTCTACTACTTGCCATCCACAAACTGATGGTCAAACTGAAGTAGTTAATAGGACTTTATCTGCCTTGTTGCGTGCTATAATACAAAAGAACTTGAAAACATGGGATGATTGTTTGCCACATGTAGAGTTTGCTTATAATAGGAGTGTGCATTCTGCAACTCATTATTCGCCTTTTGAAATTGTATATGGTTTTAACCCGTTGACTCCTTTGGATTTAACTCCTTTACCTGTGAATGAGCATGTTAACTTGGATGGGAAGAAAAAGGCAGATTTCGTTAAGCAACTCCATGAAAAGACTCGACAAAACATAGAGAGGAGAACTGAGCAATATGCCACGCAAGCAAATAAAGGGCGCAAGAAAGTTGTGTTTGAACCCGGAGATTGGGTGTGGTTGCATATGAGGAAGGAACGGTTTCCAGTCCAAGCAGCGTTCTAAACTACTTCCAAGGGGAGATGGCCCATTTCAAGTGATTGAAAGGATCAATGACAACGCCTACAAGTTAGATCTTCCAGGTGAGTATAATGTTAGTGCAAGCTTCAATGTTTCTGATTTGTCTCCTTTTGATGTAGGTGACGATTTGAGGACAAATCCTTTTCAAGAGGGAGGGAATGATGAGAATAAGGGGGCCACATCAAGAGATCCATTGCACATTCCGGTTGGGCCAATAACAAGGGCAAGGGCTAAGAGATTCAAGGAAGCACTAAATGGCCTGATTCAAGACACTTGGGCTGATTCCGAATTATTAAAGTCCAAGATGAGCCCACATGAAGACCAAGGCTTAATTAACATCATCAAGGCAATCGATTGGGCTGAATAAGAGTGATTTGGGCGTATGGCAGAAAGCTTGGGCGTGAAGCACAAGCTATGGCGTGTGGAGGAGTTTCAATTTGCAATAAATAATGAATTGATTTATTTCCAAATATTAAGGGCTGATTTGTTTCCAAAATTTAGCCTTCCAAATAGGGAGCAAGTCAATTAGTTGCTTGTTTTAGTTTATTTCCTTTCCCGTTTGTAAGGCATTAATTGCCAAATATTTATTTTCCTTTTTGGTTTTAGGGTTTTAGTATTTAAGGGTCATTTTGATGTATTTTTCGGTAGACTTGAATTTGAATGAAAATTGAGAGAGTTTTCTCTATTGTTCTTTGAAAACTGATTGGAACTTATCAGAATTCTCTGTGGCGTTCCTCCTTGACTTATCAATCGAGTATTCCATCCTTGATTGTGGCGTCCTCCTTCATATCAAGGTTCACATCTCATTATAGGTGTTGGGTCGCGGTTTCCATCCGAACCAAAGGTTAGAACGATCCTAGGCATCAATCTTGATACAATCGACGAGGTTCGTATCAGTTCTCCTTGTTGTCGGGTCTTGGTGCTAATCATGCTAAGATCAACACTTTCATTTCTAGAGTGCCCGATGCAATTAGTCAGCAGCTCATCAACCTTTTTGGGTACACGGTTGGTTCCCTTCCTATTCGTTATTTGGAGATTCCTATTATCTCTTCTAAATTGAATTTGCGTGATTGCTCTCCCCTTGTTGATAAAGTTTCGAGTAGACTTTCTTCTTGGTTGAATCGGTGCCTTTCTTATGCTGGTCGTCTTCAACTTATTATCTCAGTCTTAACTAGTAGTCAAGTGTTTTGGGCTAGTCATCTTTGTTTTCCTAAGAAGGTCTTAAAGGTTATTGAGCAGAAATTTCATAGCTTTTTATGGAATGGGGTTGAGGGTAGCAGTAAAGGTTCTAAAATTGCTTGGTCCAATATTTGTATTCCTAAAAAAGAGAGTGGTTTTGGAATCAAGGACCTCTCTTTGTGTAATAAGGCGCTAATGATTAAGCACATTTAGAATCTGGTTTATGGCACTAATAATCTTTGGACTTCTTGGATCAATGCCTACCACCTCAAAGGTTCAAGTTTGTGGGAGGTGAAAGCTCCTCATACCTGTTCTTGGAATTAGAGAAAACTACTTCATCTTAGGCCTTTAGTTCTTCCTTTATTTCAGCACATTATTGGTAGTGGCTTGAACACTTCCTTATGGTTTGATAATTGGCACCCTGATGGCCCTATTCGTTCGAAATGGAGTTCCCGTGTTATCTACGATTCTGGTCTCCTTATAAATGCAAAGGTTAATGCCATTGTCCGTGGTGATAATTGGAGATGGCCTGTTGCTATGTCAATTGATCTTGCTGAAATAAAGAGTCGTATGCCTTCTTACAATCCAAACTCCATTTTAGATGATATTATTCAGGTGGCTCCCCTCTCCAAATGGTATTTATTCTGCTGCTTCTGCTATGGAGTCTTTTAGAACCCATCACTCTCTTGTTCCTTGGTTTAATATTGTGTGGTTCCCTCAGAATATTCCGAGGATGGGTTTCATCCTTTGGTTGGCTATTAAAGGTAGGCTTTCTACCTTGGACCGTGTTCAGCGCTACGATCCTCAAGTTATTGCTACATGTGTCCTGTAAGTTCTCAAATAAACTAGGTGTGTACTAATATATTAATCTAGAAAGGAAGGGGGGGGGGGGGGGGGGGGGGGGGGGGGGGGGGGGGGGTGGGGGGGTGGGTGAATAGATTTTAGCTATTATTACCCAATTTTCGCATGCAAGTCAATATTACGAAAATACCCCTGCTAGTCAAAAATACAAGCAAGTGTAATATAGTACGGAATTTAAATAACACTTGATGTATACGTGGAAACCCAACCACTGGGAAAAACAACGGGCTGTTTAGTGCACCACACTCGGATCTCGAAATCCACTAATTGAAATGGAGTTTACAACCTATGTAGACCTCGTCTAACACTCCGATCAATAACCCCCCCCTTCTACCACGCGGGCCTTTAAAAGTGGCTCTAGTCCAATTGCTTGAGGCCTAAGCAATCTTAGCCTCAAGACTTAATTCTCTAAGAAGAGATTATGCAACCTATGTGAATATGTATGGATATTCAAATAACAAACAAGGCTAGGGAACCTTAGATGCTTATCTAGGATGATGATATATTCAATTAAATCAGCCCTAGATATCAAGAGCTAGATGACATGTCAAATAGCTTAGCTAATCAAGATTAATCAAAAACCTAATTAGCTATCACAATACAACTACTCAATCAATTCATCACAATTAATTCTCTATTCTTGTATTAATCATATGATCAAAAACATACAAGTAAATTAAAAGAGAATAACTTGATAGTAAAAATACTAAAATAAGGTGAACTTAATCAAAATCTTACCAAGCAAGTTGTGATGATGCAAACCCAATCATTGATGCTTTCTATCTAGACATAGAAGATGCAATATGAAATTTGATGCACAAAGGATTTGATTTGAGTGGTTAAAGGCGAGTTCTTTTGTATTTTTCTTTGCTTGAAAAATATTCTAAGTATGAAATCTGAAAATCAACTCACTTGTATGACCTAAAGTCAAAGTGGCATATATATAGGGTGTCAAACCAAAGTGTGGTCGTTTTGAAAAGTGACACCTATTTTTGCCTTGGGCGCTGTACGTAGAGCGCCTCTGTACAGCGCCCCCACTCTGTTCTCTTGGGAAAACAGAGGGGTGCTGTACGAACAGCGCCTTCCAAAATTGCATCAGACCTAATGCATTTAAAAATGCATTTTCAACCAGGTCAGGATGGGCACTGTACGAACAGCGCTTCCAACAGCGCTTTGTACAGTGCTTCCAACAGCGCTTTGTACAGTGCCTATCACTATGTATGAAATCTTAAGAACATGCATGGCATGGCATTGGTCATACAAGATGCAATCATGAAAAGCAGCAAGAAGAGATGTTAATGAGCATTAATGAGCACATAATAACAACACATACACAACATACAAGAGAATGAATTATGCATGAGATGTGAATGTGTGTGTGCAACTAATCTCTTCAAAGCAAATTAAGCACATAGAAGTTTACCTTTGGTGCTTATCAACCTTGAGGACATGAGAGGGTCTTGAGCTTGAGCTACCCTTACATACAATCCCCAACACGTGGTTTGTCCACGAAATAAGCCAATCAAGATATGGGAATCCTTACAATCTCCCCCTTTGGCTATTTCGTGACAAAACCACCACTCACATTGATTCCTCACAAAAAATTAGAAACTATAGGTCAACAATGACTATCTACATTACAAAGAGATGTTTTTAAAAAAATCTTGAAGTCTTCAATCTCTTATAGAATAATCAGTCCCTGAAAGCAAAGTTTCTATACTATCCAATTCAAGTAAAAAGTGAGATGAATCAAGTGAGATCATAAACAAGGATTTGCATTCTAGAAATTTAAGTAGAACAAACAACATCATGCTATGTTTGATGAATGCAATGCTCCCCCTCAAAGGGTTACTCCCCCTCAATGTGTTGTCTCCCCAACATGCACAATTGCTACCACAATTTGTAACTCCCCTTACCATCATTCTACTCCCCCTTTTTGTCATGATATAGGCAAAGGAGTACTCCCCAACCGGGTCACTTAGCAAAGAGAGATGATAACATTCAAGTTATTTGCATAATCATAAAATGCACTTTATGCAACTCTATCAAATGGAGAGAAACAAGGAGATTTATTTTGATAAAATGTGTGAATCAAAAATGCTTTGCATACAAGACATGTAGCATTCAAGTCCAAAATACAATGGTATTTGGCAAAGCAAATGACAAAAGTTTCTAATAAGAATTCAAACCAATTTCACCATTGTCATGAGAAAGGCAAGGATATGGAGTTTTCATTGATTTTAATTTATGAGCAACTATATCCATCTTTATAGGCCAAACATGTCATGAGCAACTTTGCACTCTATTTGATTTTTCCGGGAATGAAACCCGTATGATAGTAGACATGTTCAACAAATATAGAAGGAGAGACATTTGGATTTTAAAATCCTTTGAACGGATACAAGATCCTTTATTCATTTTGAGTCTCATAAGCTTTTTCACACAAGTTTTGCATTTAAAAATTGCAATCATCAATTCATGCCTTTTCATTTGAGCATGTCATTTGAATTTCATGCTTTTCAATATTCATTAGCATGTCATTAAGAATCATCATGTCATGGAGATAACTATAGGTCATTCAAATCATATTTCCTAAGTAAATCTCCTAGTCCAAAAATGCATGTTTGAACATAAATATGACATGGATCGTAAACAAGCAAGGTTCACACTTATTGAATTGAAAATATATATACATATGTGCAACCAAGCTTACTCAAGCAATCAACAAAGAAGCATAACAAAGATCAAGTCACTCATGTAGTTCCATTTATACAATTGGTACACTCAACCATTCACTTAATATCTAATCTAAGGTTTAGATTAATCATTAAGGAATGTAAGTTGTGGAACTAAATTGATAGAATGTATTCTTAGGATTTTATATGAACAAACACATTCTAATCTAGGAGTTTTGACTAACTATACTTAATTCTTTTTTTGGGTAAATAAATAGTATCATAGAAAGAGGAAAGAATGTACAAATACAAGGGGCATACCCCAGGAAACAAAGAAACAAGAGCAAAAGGCCCAAAACAAGCTCAACAAAAAGCTCAAAAACAACAAGCTCAAAAGCAAGAGCTAAACAAAAGCTTTAACAAAGCAAAAACACAAAGAAAGCAAACAAATAGCCAACAACACAAGAATCATCCAGAGGTTACATTCCAATTCATAGCAATCAGAGGCCAATCCTTCAAATTGATAGAACAAAGCCGGCTACGAATAGTGTCAATAATGGTCCGGGTAACCTCTGCATTAGGCCTTCTAGAGCTCTCAAAAATACGACAATTTCGCTCTCTACAAATAAAGTAGACAGCCACTGCAAGGCAAAGCTTTTTAGTCACAGTGGAAGGAGAGTTCCCTTTCCAATGAATGGAAACCCAATCAATTAAATCATTCCAACTGAGACCAATCCAAGTACAACCACACTTGTTCAAGAGATGAGTCCAAATGGCTTTACTATACAAACACTCAAAGAAAAGATGAGCATGAGTTTCGTTTTGAGAATTGCAAAGGACACATGTAGCAATAACTTGAGGATCGTAGCGCTGAACATGATCCAAGGTAGAAAGCCTACCTTTAATAGCCAACCAAAGGATGAAACCCATCCTCGGAATATTTTGAGGGAACCACACAATATTAAACCAAGGAACAAGAGAGTGATGGGTTCTAAAAGACTCCATAGCAGAAGCAGCAGAATAAATACCATTTGGAGAGGGGAGCCACTGAATAATATCATCTAAAATGGAGTTTGGATTGTAAGAAGGCATACGACTCTTTATTTCAGCAAGATCAATTGACATAGCAACAGGCCATCTCCAATTATCACCACTGACAATGGCATTAACCTTTGCATTTATAGGGAGACCAGAATCGTAGATAACACGGGAACTCCATTTCGAACAAATGGGGCCATCAGGGTGCCAATTATCAAACCATAAGGAAGTGTTCAAGCCACTACCAATAATGTGCTGAAATAAAGGACGAACTAAAGGCCTAAGATGAAGAAGCTTTCTCCAATTCCAAGAACAGGTATGAGGAGCTTTCACCTCCCACAAACTTGAACCTTTGAGGTGGTAGGCATTGATCCAAGAAGTCCAAAGATTATTAGTGCCATAAACCAGATTCCAAATGTGCCTAATCATTAGCGCCTTATTCCACAAAGAGAGGTCCTTGATTCCAAGACCACCCTCTTTTTAGGAATACAAATATCGGACCAAGCAATTTTAGAACCTTTGCTGCTACCCTCAACCCCATTCCATAAAAAGCTACGAAATTTCTGCTCAATAACCTTTAAGACCTTCTTAGGAAGACAAAGATGACTAGCCCAAAACACTTGACTACTGGTTAAGACTGAGATAATAAGTTGAAGACGACCAGCATAAGAAAGGCACCGATTCAACCAAGAAGAAAGTCTACTCGAAACTTTATCAACAAGGGCAAAGCAATCACTCAAATGATGAATTACTTAGCTCAACTATACTTAATTCAAACATTATGAGCTAAGTAATTCATCATTTTACAATAACCAACTCCATGCTTCTAAGATTTATGAGATATATGGCATGATTTAATCAATTCAAGCATACAAACACAAGTGATGCATATAAGTAAGGTGGTAACAAGTGATTACATCAATACTTTCATAAATTCCCCAACAAAGTGTTTAGTTACACATGATCATTAAATATAGCATATGAATGAACAAAAGGAAGAAATACTACCCTTGAAGAATCAAGGCCGAATTCTCCTTCCTCCACAACAATACAAATCAAATGATCACAATAACTTTAAAGAGATTGAAGAGCAAGGTATTTACTAAGATCAATACCTTTTAGCTACAAGATTACAAGTGATGAACTACTTGAATCACTAATCTATTCTATGATAAATTACTCAAAAACTACTAAGAACTATTCTAAGCTATTTTTGTCACACCTTGTTCAGTAGGAGAGAGAAGTACATATATGTTTTTTTTCAAATGAGGCAAGAAATGCCAATTTGGCCTTTGGACGTGCCTTGGGCGGGTTCATTCCCGCCGCACGAACCCGCCTTATCCTTGGCGAGCTTCTCGGAGTCTTCTTTCCCGCCGTCACGAAGTCGCCGCGCTTCTGAAAAGCTATGGGCGGCCTCTTTCTTGCCGCGCGAACCCGCCTTGCAACTAGCCTTAATTTAGGACGACTTCAGATCTTCGGGAAGGCTGGCATGTGCCCGCCTCATGAACCCGCTTTGATTTCTGGCGACTTCAAACCTTCGGGAAGGCTGGCATGTGCCCGCCTTCAGAACCCGCCTTGTCTTCTTCTCATGGTTTTGCTCCTCTTTTAATCACTTTGATGCAAAAACCCTCCTGACTGGCCAAATTACCTGAACTTAACAAAAACACTTGTTATGCACACAAAAGTGCTCGAATACGAACACAAAAGGTAGGAATAAGGGGCGCTAAATGTTAACATTCATAGCGCGATCAGACCCCCAAACCTATCTTTTGCTCGTCCTTGAGCAAAACAACGAAAGTAAGAACAATGCTACTACAAATTAATAACAATTAACTAATCCATTTTCGTAGGAAACACGATGGTACTTAGCACATACCACATGCCTTTTAAACCTCTAGGTGCCCCTAGTAGGAGGAATGTAGTCTCCTGAGGGTTTACCAGATACGATACCCACAAACGTAACTTTGTAATCTACAACTGAGGAGTTACCTTGTATATTACAACAGAAAATCATACAAGCTAAGCATTCTCAATTAGGACTAATAACATTCCACTTCAGTCGTAACAACACATAATACTTGTATGCCAATAATTTGGATGTTTTTGGTCCAAGAATCAGTAAATTATCTGCCTAAGGTAAATTCGACTCAACTTCTATTTCTCACAGATCCATCTCTTTCTTCTCTGAGAATCCTAGGTTATCTCTCTTCAATCACATGCGAATTGAATGTATGTATATAGAATTCGAATATAACGCATGTGAATATAGAAACAACGCACTTTCATAATGTCAAGTCTCATGAATGAATGAATAACCATAAACGTGGAGAGAACATGTTTGACTCGTATTCCCAACTTAGACTTCTCACAGATCCACTAGGGCTTTCCTTGGTTGTATTGGGGCCATGGTTGATTTATGGTGAGTGGAATGAATTTGATGGAATCCTAAAGATGTTGATCAACCTTTCAATCACTTTACTAGCTCATTTTTCAATGTCCACAAGCGTCTAGGCTAAGATTAACAATTTGATGATGTGCTAATTGGTACTCACTACAAGTATTCAATCGATTTTTTATCATGGCTTTAAGTGTTTATTTTTACACCTTTACAATGTAGCCTTTCTATTGCACAGTTATTTCTATCATCGCCTGTGATATGAACCTCACCAAGAACAGTGAGACCCGGAACCAATATATGGTAACGAAGGATCGTTTTCTAATTCAAGTTTATGAAAACAAAGAAAATAAAGGACCGTGACCCATTATCTATATGGAGATAAGAACCAACGGTATCAAGAAGGTTGTAGACGCCACACTCAAGAAAGAGAAAGAAGGTGAGTGATAAGTCAAGGTTTGAACGCCACAAGGTAGAACCTTGATAAGTTCATAGTTCAATGAAGAACCAAGAGAAAAAGTTCTCTCAAATAATATTTTATTCAAAGTCTAATCTCTTCAAATAATACATCAATGCGTCCTTTAAATACTAAGAAAATATCTAAACCCTAGACAACAAAAGAAAAGGAAATAAACTACTCAGCAATTAATTGCCTTACAATTAGGAAAGTAAAAGAATAAAAACTAGCAACTAGTTGACTTTGTTTGGGAAACAAATCAACTATTTATTTGGGAAATAATTAAAAATATGAAATATGCTAAAATTCGGAATCCTCCAACCCTAGCTTGTATCTCACACCATAATCAGCTCTTTATTAGGAATTATGCTGAAATTCGGACTCCTCAGCTCAAGTCTTCGCGCAACAAACTAGATGGCCGAATTTGGGCCTGTTGTGATCTATTACGGAGGACGAAGTCTTCATAACATCTGTAGAGCTCGTCTTGGGCTTTCCGAAAACATATTATAATAGACAATCCGACTTCAGATGCTCTCTGTAGAGGCCCACAAAGTTCAGCCCGGCGTCCAGCTCTCGTACAGCTCAAGTCTTCGCGCAACAAGATAGATGACCGAATTTGGGCCTGTTGTGATCTGTTACGGATGACGGAGTCTTCATAACATCTATAGGGCTCGTCTTGGGCTTTTTGAAAACATATTATAATAGACAATCCGACTTCAGATGCACTCTGTAGAGGCCCACGAAGTTCAGCCCGGCGTCCAGCTCTCGTACAGCTCAAGTCTTCGCGCAACAAGATAGATGACCGAATTTGGGCCTGTTGTGATCTGTTACGGATGACGGAGTCTTCATAACATCTATAGGGCTCGTCTTGGGCTTTTTGAAAACATATTATAATAGACAATCCGACTTCAGATGCACTCTGTAGAGGCCCACGAAGTTCAGCCCGGCGTCCAGCTCTCGTACAGCTCAAGTCTTCGCGCAACAAGATAGATGACCGAATTTGGGCCTGTTGTGATCTGTTACGGATGACGGAGTCTTCATAACATCTATAGGGCTCGTCTTGGGCTTTTCGAAAACATATTATAATAGACAATCCGACTTCAGATGCACTCTGTAGAGGCCTACGAAGTTCAGCCCAGATTTGATCTTCATGTGGACTGAACTTGGACTTCAGCAACTCAGAATCAGCCCCCATTAAATGCTTCTTTGATCCTCTTGCCCCTTGTAATTGGCCCAACTGGAACATGAAATGGATCCGTTGGTGAAGCTTCTTGATTCTCATCATTCCCCCTCTCTTCAAAAGGATTCGTCCTCGAATCTTCACCGTAATGTTGTTGATAGCTTGTGACACTTCTTCAAAACACTGCAAAAGAGAAACAAGAACACTAGGCCAAGAAGTTGGCTGATTTGAAAACAATGCCTTTTTGATCTCTCTTTTTTTTTCCTCACTAGCGAAAATTTCTATTTCCTTTTCACTCTTTTTTTTCCTCATGAGCAAAAAATTCTGTTTCTTTTTCACTCTTTTTTTCCTCACTCACAAAAATTCTTGTTTCTTTTTCGCTCTTTCTTTCCTCAATAGCATAATTTTCTGTTTCTTTTTCACTCTTTTTTTCTTTTTTTGCTGTTTCGATCTCTCTTTCTTTTGTCTCTCTTTCTTTTGAACTCTCACTCTCCTTTTTTACATCTCTTTGTTCTTTTAACCTCATTTGATCTTCATATACTTGTATTGGGGTTAAGGGTACAAGAGTGATTCGTTTTTTATTGAGTACAAAAGAGTATCTATTTGTATAACCATCATGAGTTGCACGCCTATCAAACTGCCATGGTCGCCCCAAAAGGATATGGGTCGCATGCATTGGTACCACATCACACAAGACTTCATCTTCATATTTACCGATCCGGAACGCCACTAAGACCTGTTTAGTCACCCTCACCTCACCACTATCATTCAACCATTGCAATTTATACGGCTTAGGATGCAACATCGTTGGCAATCCTAATTTGTTAACCATGGTTGTGCTTGCAACGTTAGTACAACTACCACCATCAATAATCATGCTACATACCTTATCATTAACATGACATCGGGTGTAAAAACATTGTCACGTTGTACATTGTCAGACATTTTTTTTTTTTTTTTTGGGTAACAGATCTGAACAAACTTTTTTTTTTTTTTTTTGACTTGGAATCTGATCAACTTTTTTTTTTTTTTTTTTTTTTTGTACAAACGAAAAAAAAAATAATAATAATAACAATAAAAAAGGATAGATCAAACCTGATTTAGAAGCCAAAGCTCTGATACCAACTGATATGAACCTCACCAAGAACAGTGAGACCCGGAACCAATATATGGTAACGAAGGATCGTTTTCTAATTCAAGTTTATGAAAACAAAGAAAATAAAGGACCGTGACCCATTATCTATATGGAGATAAGAACCAACGGTATCAAGAAGGTTGTAGACGCCACACTCAAGAAAGAGAAAGAAGGTGAGTGATAAGTCAAGGTTTGAACGCCACAAGGTAGAACCTTGATAAGTTCATAGTTCAATGAAGAACCAAGAGAAAAAGTTCTCTCAAATAATATTTTATTCAAAGTCTAATCTCTTCAAAATAATACATCAATGCGTCCTTTAAATACTAAGAAAATATCTAAACCCTAGACGACAAAAGAAAAGGAAATAAACTACTCAGCAATTAATTGCCTTACAATTAGGAAAGTAAAAGAATAAAAACTAGCAACTAGTTGACTTTGTTTGGGAAACAAATCAACTATTTATTTGGGAAATAATTAAAAATATGAAATATGCTAAAATTCGGAATCCTCCAACCCTAGCTTGTATCTCACACCATAATCAGCTCTTTATTAGGAATTATGCTGAAATTCGGACTCCTCAGCTCAAGTCTTCGCGCAACAAACTAGATGGCCGAATTTGGGCCTGTTGTGATCTATTACGGAGGACGAAGTCTTCATAACATCTGTAGAGCTCGTCTTGGGCTTTCCGAAAACATATTATAATAGACAATCCGACTTCAGATGCTCTCTGTAGAGGCCCACAAAGTTCAGCCCGGCGTCCAGCTCTCGTACAGCTCAAGTCTTCGCGCAACAAGATAGATGACCGAATTTGGGCCTGTTGTGATCTGTTACGGATGACGGAGTCTTCATAACATCTATAGGGCTCGTCTTGGGCTTTTTGAAAACATATTATAATAGACAATCCGACTTCAGATGCACTCTGTAGAGGCCCACGAAGTTCAGCCCGGCGTCCAGCTCTCGTACAGCTCAAGTCTTCGCGCAACAAGATAGATGACCGAATTTGGGCCTGTTGTGATCTGTTACGGATGACGGAGTCTTCATAACATCTATAGGGCTCGTCTTGGGCTTTTCGAAAACATATTATAATAGATAATCCGACTTCAGATGCACTCTGTAGAGGCCTACGAAGTTCAGCCCAGATTTGATCTTCATGTGGACTGAACTTGGACTTCAGCAACTCAGAATCAGCCCCCATTAAATGCTTCTTTGATCCTCTTGCCCCTTGTAATTGGCCCAACTGGAACATGAAATGGATCCGTTGGTGAAGCTTCTTGATTCTCATCAGCCTGAGTACACGCTATTTATAGATTTGAGCTATCCACTTGCATTTTACTTATGCAACTATTATCAACATCTAAAGATTTCATGTGGTTGATGTGTATGAAATGAATGGTTGTGTTTGGCCTCAACTTTGGCAATTGGAGCACACATCATAAGGACAGTGTTTAGATAATGAAGTTAAACACACATGCCTAGGATCATCTCTATCAGACCTTCTAACAAGGGAATACAAATTTCACAAGCAGTCCACAATATTTCCTGTTCAATGGCAATCAATACTAGTGCATATGAATGAGATCTCAATGCATCCTACATTTGAATAGTGCTTTTTACAAGAAGAATGGATTATACCCTCTCAATTAATCAGCACAGGCTCGATTCCTCACATGGGTAGTCTCCACAATTCCCCTAGGATCAAACAGTCTAAGGTTCCTTCACCTAAACATCCGAAAATTGGCACTGTACAAGCATATTTATAGTGGTGCAACTTCTTAGATGGCATGCATATTAGTCAAAATTTAGCTTCCAAAGCAAGTATGGAATATTCCATTGGCATATATAAATAACAACCCTCAAACCAATTTTCAAAATTGTTACAGAGATTAGAAAAATTTTCCTACATGACTACCTAACACTACATAATATAAACATAATTATCAAAATACTACAAAAACTACAAAAAACACAAAAACTTGTGCCAAACCCCCAAACCTAAACCAAACATTGTCCTCAATGTAATTGCGAACATGGTTAGTTAGAGTTTAGATATAGCAACAATAAAATCAATACTAAACAAACTACCATATATATATATATATATATATATATATATATATATATATATATATTAAAATACGTAAATAACACTAGGTAAGAAAATTGTACCTGGGTGGGGTGCCTCCCACCTAGCTTGAGATTTTCCGTCTAGGCAAGACGCATGAGAGCTCTACGGTTCTGTAAGTGCTACATGTTCCAAAATCTTGACTTCATCCACTCCTTGCAGATATGGCTTCACTTGATGCCCATTCACCTTGAATGTATCCCCATTTTTCTCATTCAGTAGCTCGACGGCTACATATGGGAATATTTGGATTATCCTATACGGCCCATACCATCTCGATCTGAGCTTTCCTGGAAACAGCTTCAACCTAGTGTTGAATAGAAGGACTAACATCCCTGGGCACAGATCCTTGAGGATCACTCTCTTTTCATGCATTCTCTTGGTCTTCTCTCTGTAGATTTTTGCATTCTCATATGCTTCATCCCAGAGTTCCTGGAGTTCGTTCAGTTGAAGTTTACGTTCTTCCCCTGCTGCATCCATATCAAAGTTCAGCTTCTGGAGTGCCCAGTAAGAATTGTGCTCTAATTCCACTGGCAAATGGCAAGCCTTCCCAAAGATCAAACGATAGGGTGTCATCCTGATTGGAGTTTTGAAAGCAGTTCTGTAGGCCCATAAGGCGTCATTCAACTTGAACGACCAATCTTTCTTGCTTGTGTTCACAGTCTTTTCAAGGATTTGCTTGATGTGTCTGTTACTGACTTCTACTTGACCGGAGGTCTGAGGGTGATAGGGGGTTGCAACCTTGTGATTCACACTATATTTCTTCAGCAGTGTGGCGAATATCTTGTTACAAAAGTGACTTCCCCCATCACTTATGATGGCCCGTGGAGTCCTGAACCTGGAGAAAATCGTGCCCCTGACAAACTTCACAACTACTTTACTGTCATTGGTCTTCGTGGCTATGGCTTCAATCCATAGTCCACGGTTACCAGGATGTAGCTGTATCCGTCCGATGGTGGGAATGGTCCCATGAAATCGATTCCCCAGACATCGAAAATCTCTACTACCATTTGGCCTGACTGCGGCATCTCATTCCTCTTACCAATGTTCCCTGTTCTCTGACATCTGTCACATCGTAAGCAGAAGTGGTAAGCATCTTTGAACAATGTTGTCCAATAGAACCCCGAGTGAAGAACCTTCATCGCTGTCTTTCTAGAACTGTAGTGGCCTCCGCATTGAAGTTCATGGCAGAACTTCAGGATGTCTAACTGTTCATCCTTTGGTATACATCTTCTAATGATTTGGTCTGCCCCGTGTTTGAACAAGTATGGGTCGTTCCAAAAGTACTGTCTTGCATTGAAAACAAATCTCTTTCTTCCTTGACTTGTCATGCCTGTTGGCAAAATCTTGTTTGTGAGGAAGTTGATTATATCAGCATACCATGGCTCTGTGTCGCTTAATTTCAAAAGTTGCTTATCTGGAAAACTGTCCCTCAGTGGTAGAGTATCTTCTTCTGCATATGAATCTAACATTAATCTACTCAAGTGATCTACTACTATATTCTCACTTCCTTTCTTGTCTCTGATCTCTAAATCGAATTCCTATAGTAGAAGGATCCATCGAATGAGTCTTGGCTTGGCATCCTTCTTCTGGAGGAGATATCGGAGTGGTGAGTGATCAGTGAACACAATAACCTTTGCGCCAATTAGATATGATCTGAATTTTTCTAGCGCAAAAATAACTGCTAACAACTCCTTTTCTGTGGTAGAGTAGTTCAACTGTGCGTCATTCAGGGTCCTTGAAGCGTAGTATATGGCATGTGGAATTTTGTCAACCCTCTGTCCTAATACTGCTCCAACAGCATAGTCAGAAGTATCACACATGAGCTCGAAAGGCAAACTCCAACCAGGTGGTCTCATTATGGGAGCTGTGGTCAACAATTCCTTAAGTTCTTTAAATGCTGCCATACACTTCTCGTCAAAATCAAACTCAATCTCTTTTTGAAGTAGTCGACACAGGGGCCTCGAAATCTTTGAAAAATCCTTGATAAACCTTCTGTAAAACCCTGCATGTCCCAAAAATGCTCGAATTTCTCTCACTGATCTTGGAAACTATAAACTCTTCATGACGTTGACTTTTGCCTTATCTACTTCAATGCCTCTACCCGAGATAATGTGCCCTAGCACAATTCCTTCCTTCACCATGAAGTGACTTTTCTCCCAGTTCAACACTAAATGAGCCTGCTTGCATCTTGCTAGCACTGAAGATAGGTTTCTCAAACAGTCACCAAAAGAATTCCCCATTACAGGGAAATCGTCCATGAAAATCTCTATTATGCTCTCCACCATGTCTGAAAATATAGATGTCATGCACCTCTGAAATGTACCTGGAGCATTACATAGCCCAAATGGCATCCGTTGGTAGGCGAATGTACCGAAAGGACATGTGAAAGTGGTTTTCTCCTGATCTTCTGGAGCGATAGCAATCTGATTGTATCCGAAGTACCCGTCCAAAAAGCAGTAATGACTGTGACCTGCCAGACGTTCCAACATCTGATCAATGAATGGCAGAGGGAAATGATCCTTCTTAGTTTTTTTTTTTTTTTTTTTTTTTTTTTTTTTTTTTTTTTTTTTTAATAATAAAAATTGGACTGGTCTAAAGGGAAAAAGCATCACAAACGATCATATGCTGAAAAACCCCTAGACAGTATCCATATATATAAAAGATAAAAGAAAAGAAAAAAGTGACAAAAAGCAATAAAGCACAAAGACCCAAAGGGAAAACAACCCCAAACAAAAAGAGGCACGCAGGCCACACCAAAAAAGAAAAAGAAAACATCAAGAAAAACGAAAAGACTCCCGGCCCATGCAGTCATTGCCAACTAAAGAAGAACAGAACGGCGGGGCAAAGAACCACCAAGAATCAGCCTGAAGCTCTAAAGCATGCTTAGAAAGCGTATCTGCAACCTGATTCCCCTCCCTGAAAATATGGGGAACCTGAAAATCCATATGCGAGATCTGGAAGATGCAGCGCTGCCACGCCTGACGAACCCTCCAAGGAACCATTTCAGAACGAGAAGAAAGAAGCTGAACCACATAAGAAGAATCGCTCTCCAGCCAGATACGATGCCACCCATACTTCCAAGCAAAATTAATGGCCAATGAGGCTGCTAGAAGCTCGGCCTCAAACGCGAAAACCTGACCAAGAGGAATAGCAAAACAACCCTTCACAAAGGCTCTATAGTTCTGAAAAATACCACCAACCCCCGGAGAGCCTAAGGCAGCGCCATCTGTATTCACTTTGATCCAACCAGGGGCCGGAGGCGACCAAACCACACTCTTGATCACTGGGGCTTTAGAAGGGCGACCCTGAAGACCAAAACGACGAAGAATCAAAAGGTCGTCCATACAATTACGCATACAACCAATCTCTAGGCGATTAGCCTCTGAAACTGCACGCCACACCAAAGAAAGGACGGATCTAAAGTCCACTGACTTCCCTTCAAAGATCCACTGATTACGGGCAGTCCACACCCCCCATATCACTGCATGGATAGCCACTTTCCATAAAATCCTAACCTGCTCACTAAAGGAAACCGACATGGCCTGTAAGAAGAAGGATTGCCAAGTATTGGTAAAGACACGTCGCTGGAAAGTCGAGAAAACTGCCTCCCAAAGAGCAACCGCCTGAATTAAGTTTCCTGTAATCGATGCATACTCGCCATCCTGTCTGAACCCTTTGTGGCACCAACTCATTGTCTTCATTCTTCACCACAGTCAACCCAGACTCTTAGGCACTACATGAATAGGGCTAACCCACTTGCTGTCTGAAATAGGGTAAATGATCCCATTTTCTAACAACTTGAGGATTTCCTTCTTGACTACCTCCTTCATGATTGGATTTAGCCTTCGTTGCCCTTCGATGGTTGGTTTGGATCCTTCCTCAAGAAAAATTTTGTGCATACAAGTGGTAGGGCTAATTCCTTTCAAGTCATCCAACAACCAACCTATCGCTTCTTTATAGTATCGCAACACATTGATCAATTCTTTCTCTTCTTATGGTTGCAAGTCTGATGCAATGATCACCAGAAGTGTCTCATTTTTCCCTAGGAATGCATACTTCAAAGTAGATGGCAGTAGCTTGAGTTCCAAGATAGGTGGGGGAGTTGTGCTTGGCTGCTCATCCCTTAGAATGTGCTCCCTGGTTTCCTCATCTTCTACTGAGGTGGTAGCCCATACTAACATTTCTACCCAGTCAGTTTCTTGACCCTCTTCTATTTCGTAGTCTTCTGAAGCCATAGAGTCACAAATATTCTTCTCAGAGAATTCGGCCACTGACACATCTTCAATGGAGTTTTCCATTTCCTGGTTTGAACAATTTATATACTATATAGAATCAATGTTAACAAGACTACTGGAACAGTGAATTCTACCTCTACTGAAAGTACCTTAATTGTCCTAAGTATTTCTTAATCCTATTGTTATTTACTATAATGAGGTGTGTGTGTGTAAACCATCATGCATATAAACACGTTATTCAACAATTAAAATCACAAGTTGGCTCACATATCATCCTACTCCTGACGAACCCATAATCCTAGCATGCACATGTCTCTAGATATCTTCCAATGATTTCTCTTTTCTAATTCTTGAAATTTTTGCAGCCTAACATCACCACATAAACAAGAAAGAATAGAGCAAGAGAGATGACTTGCAAACCAAGTAAAGAAATAGTATCTAAAAGGTACCTTAGCTGAGGATCAGGAAGAGCAAGGATGTTTGAAATGAAAACTTCAGTTGAAAAATAGAGTACCAACCCAAAAGCCAAAACTCTACCTTTAAAACCCTTCTGATTGCCTCGGTGGGTTTGTACGGCGGGTTCAATCCCGCCTTACTAACTTGCTGCCCAACAACACCTTTCTTCATAAACAACTCGCGGCGGCTTTGTGCCTTCTGGACGGCGGCCAATGTCCCACCGTACAAGGTCGCGGTGCACTCCTTCCATACTTGGCGAGCTTGTTTCTTCTGCCAGGCGGTTTCCAGCCCGCTGTCCATGGTCTCGCCACAAGGTCATCTAATTCCGGCGGGCTTGTATCTTCTGGAAGGCGGCTTATGTCCCGCCTGGACGAAGTCACCGAAATGTTCCATTTTCGTTGGCGAGCTTGATCCTTCTGGAAGGCGGCTAATGTCTCGCCTGGACTAGCTCGCCGAAATGTATCCCAACATTTTTGAGTTCCCTTTTCTCGAATTTGGAACACTTGACCTGCACAACACATTTCACACACAACACACAATATATATATATACAACCCTAGCTCAATGCTCGGGGGAATTACACACATAATAGATATTATTACTTATTAGAGTCCAAGGTTGTGGGTCAAATGATCCCACACCTCATTACTTGTCCTTTATTAATAAATACAAACAAAACAAGTAAAACATTTCATTCCCGACCCTGTTCTTCGGGTCATCCACCTACACACACAAAATATTCATTAAATCGTTCACGTATTTAAATGTAAACGAGACGTGCTCGTGCTTCCTATCTCAGTACAAGAAGTAGGAGGTCGGCGTAACAAGGTAAAGGTCATGGGTGCCTCAGGGGGCCACATTTTCAAATCCGGTGTGGAGTTCACTTGTGGTGGGGAAGACTCCTTGTATGTGTCCTTTCAGACCCATATTTGCCTTGGTCTCCCCACATCCCTCCTAGGAGACACATTCCTTGTTTTACAGAACTCATGATATCTTATGCAATTGGGCCGTTTGTGCCCTTGAGTTCCACAGTAATAACATGTTGGAGAGTAGAAAGTACCTCCATGGTTGTCAACTCTTTCCATGGTATTGAGGTTGTGGCTGGCTCGCTTCCTTCTCGGACAAGTTGTGTTCAAATCGTCCACCATATCCCGTACCTCTAATTCTTTCATTAGATCGAAAATCCTATCTTGCATTTTCTGTGTAGAGGACGTATACGCCTCCTTCATATCAGATATGAGTTTCATAACCTCTGTAAGATATCCCATCTGTTCCTCCTTCTCTTGCTCTAGCTGCTCAATTCTTATTAACAGACTCTTGTTGTGAGCAAGCAATTCCTTGTTGCTCAGAGTCTCTGAATCCTTCAGGCTTCTCTCCTCTTCTTCCAGTGTCCTCAAAAATTCTTCTATGGTTTCAGAATCCTGAGTGTCTTGACTAGGTGGACTTTCTTCCTCAATCCTAGCTTCCTTCTTTGGCAATGGTTGAGCTCTAAACATATTGAACTCTACTACATCATCCAAAACACTCAAAGTGAGTTTCCCTCTATGAACATCCACAACTGCTCGTGAGGTTGCCATAAACGGCCTTCCTAACAACACTGGTTGTGAGTTTCCATTCTCATCTCTATCCTCTACGTCCAACACTACAAAGTCAGTGGGAATGAGCAATCGATCCACCTTGAGGATCACATTCTCCACTACTCCTCTAGGATTTCTAGATGACTGATCAGCAAGACGCAAATTAATGGAAGTCGGCTTGAGTTCACTCAATCCCAGCCTTTCATACACAGAGTATGGCATCATATTGATGCTGGCTCCTAGATCAAGCATGGCTTTTTCTGCTGAGGAGTTTCCCACAGTAATACTCAACTCAAAACTCCCTGGATCTTGTTCCTTGGTAGTGTACCCACTCATAGAACTAGTAATGGCGTGAGCCTGCTCATGCATTGGGGCTTTCCCCCTGTCTTGTTGCCCGTTAGCCTCCATCACTTGTCCCAATTGAATTGATAACTTTTTCAGTGATGCCTCTATTCCCATCATTCTTTGGTCCATCTCTTGTTGATATGACTGTGGAGGGTTCTGATTGCTCCACTGACTCGAACTCCCAGCACCCTGCTGTACTTGATACTGACTACGGGGGTTGTTTCCACCCCATGATTGATTCTGATCATACCTTGGCTGCTGGTAGGCATTGTTACTGTTTCTCTGCCTGCCTTGATTCCACTGGTACATCGCTTGAGCTTCTGCCTCTGAATAAACCTCTCTATGGGAGGTGCATACATCTGCTCCATGTCCAATCATACCACATGCTTGGCATACCTTACCCTGGCTATTCTGTTGCCCCTGCTGATTTACCATAATTGCCCTGACACTGTTATTCAAGGTCTCCATCTGCATTGCTAAATGTGCAGTCCCACTACGGCTTTCCTTTGTGCTCCTTTGTTGAGAATTCTGTCCCAGCATTTCATACTTGTTGAACACATAATCAGCGGTACATTCCCTTATCGCCCCACCACAAGCATTGTCGACAATCGCTTGTGTGAGTCCAGTAAGTCCATCATAAAATGATTGCACCTGTGACTGAAGTGTGAAATCATGTGTGGGCACTGAGCTAACAATAGCTTGAACCTCTCCCATGATTCGTGGAATGCTTCTCCTTCCTCCTCTTGGAAGTTTGCAATTCTTCCCTTTATTTCTTTGGTTTTCCAGGACGGAAAGAATTTGGAGAAAAATTTCTGCTCCACCTCGGCCCATGTGGTCAGTGTACCAGCTGGCAAAGCCATTTGCCATTTCTTGGCGTTGTCCTTCAAATAGTATGAAAAGCAACGCATCCTCAGTAAGTCCTCTGTTAACCGGCCCAATGGTATCGTAGTGATAGCATTGTAGTATTCTTTCATAAACTGAAGTGCGTCCTCATTAGGTTTCCCATAGTAGGATGGCAAGATGTTATAGTGCAAGTTCTTCAGCTCATAATCCCGTTGAGCGGCATTCAATGCTATGGCCGAAGGATGTGCCCCCACAATGGGCAGTGAAAATTCTTTCATGCATCGTATGTCCTCCATCTAGTTCACTGTGAAGACTCTGCACACAAGTGCAAGAAAAGTAACGAAGATCAATGTGAAAAAGATAAACGTTATACTAGTGTGCAACTAAAAGTGTAGTAATTCTAAATTTTCCCTAAAATGACAATCCTAAACCTAACTAACCACGCTACAAAAGAAAGTGTCCCCGGCAGCGGCGCCAAAAATCTTGACACGCCCAAACCGGTTCTACAAATGTCACTATAATTTAACCTATTCTACCTCGGTTGTATTAAAGGGGCGTGCGAGTCTGATGACCCTATTGCAATCGTACAAGTCGTTATGCTAGTATAGTGTACAAAGTAAGGGTATCGGTCCACAGGGAAATTTAGTAACTGGTAAATGCTAGGATTAGTGAGTATTTTACGAAATTAAACTAATACGATGACAAAAGATTATAATTGATAAGCTAAGATGCTAGGGAATGTATGAATCAGTAATGATGCACCACAAATAACCACTTTTACGCAACAAAGATCAAGTCACTCATGTAGTTCCATTTATACAATTGGTACACTCAACCATTCACTTAATATCTAATCTGAGGTTTAGATTAATCATCAAGGAATGTAAGCTATGGAACTAAATTGATAGAATGTATTCTTAGGATTTTATATGAACAAACACATTCTAATCTAAGAGTTTTTGTAAGGTTCCCAATTGTTGATTGGCTAATTTTGTGGACAAACCACATGTTGGGGTACTTTGTAAGGGTAGCTTAGGTATTGGTTTTATTGTTCGAAGCCCTTTGAAGACCTTGTGTTGATAAGCACCGAAGGTAATTTTCTGTGTGCTTACTTGACTTGAAGAGATAGTTGCACACACTCACAACTCATGCATATGTCTTATCTTTGTATGTTGTGTTCATTTGTGTTGTGCATTAATGCCTATTTTCATCTCTTCTTGCATTTTAAATGATTGCATCTAGCTTATTAATTGCCATAGCTTGTTAAGCATTAGGTTGCACTGTTTTCACACTCACACGTGCACTTATTGCATGTCTCTTTTGTGTGAAGTGGCTTAGAAGGCTTGCCCTTCTAGTGCCGCGGTGGTGCCGCCGCGGTTGCCTAATTTTGCATACCGCGGCATGCAAGCGACACAGACTTCCATGTCTCTGCCGCGGTTCATCTGCCGCAGTGCCACAATCGCGGCAGTCGAGCGACAGCAACGTGTTTGCTGTGCCGAGGTTACAGTGCCGCGGTTTCGCAACCGCAGCAGGCGAGCCATAGAGATTTTTTTAGTGTGTTTTTTCAAAACGACCACACTTCACTTATGGCCCCTATATATATAACACTTTGACTTTAGGTCACACAAGAGAGTTCAGATCAGATATCATACTTAGGATATTTTTCAAAGAGAAGAAAAATTCAAGAACTCATTTTTAATCACTCAAACACTTGTTCCATGATCATCAATCATCATCTAGCATCATCCTAGATCATCTAGATGTCATCTAGCATGGATTCTTCATCATACTTTGCTTGGTAAGCTTTTCACTAATATCTTACATATTTTGTGTTTCTCTTATCTAGCAATCTCAATTTAATTACTTGTATGTGATTTTATATTATTTGAATACAAGATTGAGATTAGTATGATGTATGTTTGAGAAGTTGTATTGTGCTAGCATATTAGGTTTTGTGCTTGATATTGATTAGCTAAACTAGTTGACATGTCATTTAGTTTTGATATCTAGGATTGTTCTTAATTGCATATTAATCATCTTAGATAAGCATATAGGGTTTCCCTTGCTCTATGTTGCATTTTGGATATTCACATATATTCACTTAGGGTTGTATTCTCTTCTAGAGAAAGTAAGTCTTGTGTGTAGCAACCGGGATTAGGTTGCTTAGATCGCAAGCAAATTGGACTAGGTTCACTCGTACCAGGATTAGGTAGGTGTGTGATTACTTCCGGGATTAGGTTGTAATTGTTTACACATTTACTAGATTCGAGGTTCGAGTGTGGCTTACTTACATAGCCCGTGGTTTTTCCCGTGAGGGTTTCCATGTAAAAATCAAGTGTTAATTTAATTTCCGCACCATATTACACTTGCTTGTTTATATTATCTTGGGGGTAAATTCGTAATTTTGACTAACACGAAAAATTGGGTAAAAAGCGTAAAATCTATTCACCCCCCCTCTAGATAGTTTTATACATACCGTGCTATAATTAGTTTCAGTTTTGACTAACTATACTTAATTCAAACATCATGAACTAAGTAATTCATCATTTTACAATAACCAACTCCATGCTTCTAAGATTTATGAGATATATGGCATGATTTAATCAATTCAAGCATACAAACACATGAATGAACAAAAGGAAGAAATACTACCCTCGAAGAATCAAGGTCGACTTCTCCTTCCTCCGCAACAATACAAACCAAATGATCACAATAACTTTCAAGAGATTGAAGAGCAAGGTATTTACTAAGATCAATACCTTTTAGCTACAAGATTACAAGTGATGAACTACTTGAATCACTAATCTATTCTATGATAAATTACTCAAAAACTACTAAGAACTATTCTAAGCTATTTTTGTCACACCTTGTTCAGTAGGAGAGAGAAGTATATATATGTTTTTTTTCAAATGAGGCAAGAAATGCCAATTTGGCCTTTGGACGTGCCTTGGGCAGGTTCATTCCCGCCGCACGAACCCACTGCGCGAACCCGCCTTGTCCTTGGGGAGCTTCTCGGAGTCTTCTTTCCCGCCATCACAAAGTCGCCGCGCTTCTGAAAAGCTATGGGCGGCCTCTTTCCCGCTGCACGAGCTCGCTGCACGAACCCGCCTTGCTTTATGGCGACTTCAAACCTTCGGGAAGGCTGGCATGTGCCCGCCTTCAGAAACCGCCTTGCAACTAGCCTTGATTTAGGGCGACTTCAGATCTTCGGGAAGGCTGGCATGTGATCGCCTCATGAACCCGCCTTGATTTCAGGCGACTTCAAACCTTTGGGAAGGCTGGCATGTGCCCGCCTTCAGAACCCGCCTTGTCTTCTTCTCATGGTTTTGCTCCTCTTTTAATAACTTTGATGCAAAAACCCTCCTGACTGGCCAAATTACCTGAACTTAACAAAAACACTTGTTATGCATACAAAAGTGCTCGAATACGAACACAAAAGGTAGGAATAAAGGGCGCTAAATGTGAACATTCATAGCGCGATCAGGGGTCAATATCATCCTTCATCAATGAAGGTCATGAGGTCCTATAGACCTCCCAAGTCCATTTGACTTGGATGAACCTATCTGAGACTTGTTAGTCTCGTAGCAAGCGGGTTCATTTTTCCTTATCCACATAGATATGACATTTTTCTTCCTAGTGGTCAATGGTTCAAGAGTTCTAGAATTAATAGGATCATGAATATGAATATTTTCCTCCCTATTAGCATGCATTCTAGCTCTTGTCATTCTCTTTTCAATCATGCTTTTGATTCTACATAATTTAATGAAATGAAAGCAATTTGGTCTAATGTGACCATTAATACCACAAAAGTGACATGTAGAGATAAATTTAGAATTCATACCATGTCCTTGTGCATGCATAGGAGCTTTCCCATGACTTTGTGGTTGAGCGGGTTTAAACTTCCTTTGTTGTTGAACTGGTCTAGCTTGCTTCCTTGATCCATTTTGCATGATTGGTCTCTTCCCTTGATGAATGTGAGCTTGAGGGAAGTTAGGTTGAGGAACTTTTTGAGCTTGAGGTTGTCTCTTTGGAGCTTCCTTCACTTGTGCACTTCTTGAACATTGTCCTAGATCCATTTTCTTCCTAGGAGTGTGCACCGGTGAGGCTTCTATCTTGCCCAAACTCTTGACAAAGACGGTCTTGGTTGGAGTAGTGATCTCCTTAGTTTCTTCATACCCAATACCTCTCTTGTCACAAGGGTTCTTTCCACTACCAAGAATGTGGTCAAGTTTCTTAGTGCTTGTAGTCATCCTAGACAATGACTCTATAGCTTCATCAAGCTCTCTTTTTAACCCTTCTTCATTCCTCTTAGACAAAGCTAGCTCTTCCCTTAGCTTGTCTTCAATCTTCTTGGATGCCTCCACTTGATTACTTAAGTGGTCATTGTGTGTTGAAAGTTCTAGATTTTCATCCTTTAAAATCTTCAATTTTCTATTGTTCTTCTTCAATGAACTTTCACACTTAACTATAAAGTCATTTACATCCATTTTCTCTACACTTCCATTTGTAGAGTTAGATGAGGAGTCATCTACACTAGAGCTATCTCCTCCACTCTCCATCTCACCTATGGAGTCATTTCCCTCATTAAGACCTTCACCTTGGTCTCTTGAGTTAATGAGAGCCATATCCCAATGAGTAGCTACACCTATCTCCTCTAGAGCTACTTCTTCATCTCTTGCTACTATGGGATCTATAGTCAAGTCATTCTTACCAACAACTTTGTCTTCTACACAAGTGGCCCCAAAAGCCGTGTAGTTGATGGTAAGCTCATCATCACTTGATGAATTGTCTCCCTTTTCGGAGTCATCACTTTCACTCCAAGTGGTGGCCATCACTTTTGCCATCTTGTTCTTCAAGTTCCCACAATCGGGTGAGATGTGACCTATACCACCACACTCATAGCAATGGACTCCTTTCTTTTCACTTTTCTCTTGCCTAGGTGATCGCGCTCCAAATGTTTACATTTAGCGCTCCCTTACTTGGCTTTTGCAACCGTTTTCCGAGCCCTTTTTGGTATTTAATATTGTAAATAAGTGTTTTTCAGGTATTTCAACTCATTAGGGGTATTTTGGACCAAACTGGAGAAAGGCGAAATCAGGGCAAAAGAGGGCAAATTCGTAATTATGGAGAATCAGGGGTCAAAGTGCAATTCTGGAGGAATTATTACATATTTGGTAATTAAGGAAGAATACAGGAGTGCATTGTGAGATTCGCCAGCCAAAGCAGTAGAAGGGTGCCATGTCAGCAGTCAAACGACGTCGTTTTGGCCCTCTTGCACGTCAGCATGACATCATTGATGACGTCATCATCTTTAGCAGCCAGACGACGTCGTTTTGGCCATCTCTTGCGTCAGCGTGATGTCATCACTGATGTCACTTCATCTTCAACATACAGCCGGGTCGACCCGACCCGCATCCGACCCGATTCTGACCCGGTCGACCCGGTGACAACCCGACTTGATTCCGACCATTTCTAACGCCGTTTCCGGTGGCCATCCGCCCAAAATGGTTGCCGGAGCTCCCCCGGTTCGTTTGCCACCAGTTCTGACCTTCCATGCACGTGAGTTCTCTCTCATCCACCAACTCCTCCAAGTTTTGAAAACCTCCATGGCCGAGCTTGAGCTCCAACCTCCTTCTAGTGGCTTCTTTCTCGCCCCAAACACGTCCAAGCCCGCGGAAACTCAACGGTTTCATGCGGCGAGAACAAGCCCGCAGTCCCGAAGGTTAGAAGTCACCGAAAACCTTCCGTTTTCGTGGCGACTTCACGCCGGCGGGAATATGCTCACCGTCCAGAGTGCATGAAGTCGCCGGAATGCCTGGAAGAAATTCAGCTCGTCCCACTTGCTCTCTAATCACATGAGCTTGCCCAAAAACTCTTCCCAATTAGATATTTTGAGATATTTTTCCATTTAATTATCTTAGATAAAAATATCTATTCTATCTATCTTAGTTTGTAAGTTACTACACACATATACTACACACTACACTTAGTAATTGGTGACCAAGTTAGTAATCATTAGATATTGTTAGTTTTGTAACTTAAGTTTAGTTTTAGTTTTAAGAGAGAGAATAACTCTCTCAACTTTAGTGTAGTTTTTCTTATCATTTTCCATCACTTTCTAGGTAGGCAAACACCACCTTGAGTTACCTAGACTTGATCTCTTGAAGTTGCTCTAGAAGGATATTTTGCTTGGATTGCTAGGAGGAGCCTTCTTGCGCAAGAAACGAATCCGGATGGGTTTGTTTAGCTCTTCTTTTGTATTTTCATGCTTATATAATTCTATGTGTAACTAAACTCTTTTGTTAAGGGATTGATGTAATTCTTGTAATTATACCATAGATGTAATCAATCAATTTGTTATTTCACTCTTTAAGGCTTGTATGTGTGTATTATGAACACTAATGATTATGATATGTGGATGGTATGTTTGCATGTACATCTATGTATACACACTTGGTAGTTAATTTCATGCATATAGTGCCTCACAATATGTATGAATGTTTTACTATCAATTTCATAGAGATGTCTCTAAGTAATTCATGACTTGAGTTAATTAGAAAATCTCTACATCACTATTCATAAATTCTCTCTTAATCACTTATCTATAATATTAGATAATGTGTAAGATGATGGATTTGGTGCTTAACATTGTTGATAAATGAAATACATGCCTTAGAATGTTGTGAATATGCTTAATGAATGATTGATTAATGATATGGTAATTACTAGAATGAATCAATCCCCTAACATCTTTAGTCTAGCTTAATTGACTTAATGTAGCTTTAATCATTATTTAATTGCAAGCTTAGAATAAGTGCTTTAAAAAACACTAACTAGTTAACTTGTTAGACTTTAGAAGTAGATAATTAATGATAACCTAGACTCACGTAGCTAAACATTCCTCGTGGGAACGACAACCCTTACTCGTTACCATTTAACACTCACACGACTCGTACACTTGCGAAGGGTGAACCACCCACGCGCCCCTTAGAATAACCGTAGTAGAATAGTGTAATTTAGTGTAGTTAATTTAGAACTGTTCTGGGGCGTGTCAAGATTTTTGGCGCCGCTGCCGGGGAGAGTAGCAACGTAGGCTAGATAGTTTTAGAATAATTGCTTTTAAATTGTTGCGTTTTTAATTTCTTGTTCATTTGACCGTTGGTAGTTGTCTTGTGAGTGTATTTTCAGGAATATAGATTGACATGGAGAGGAGCAAGTTGAACTTAGCCGCTCAATTGGACGAGTTGACAAGAGAAGTGAGGAATTTCATGTCATATCATGAGTAGTCTCCGACTATGGTTTATCCACCTTGTGGGTGGAATAGGCCTATGATGACCTTTTGTCCTCAAATGGAGCAATGGCAGAGAATGCAAGAAGAAGTACCATCCATGTATCTATATCCAGACTACACCCACCAAGCAAGAAGTGATCAAGAGTGGCAAGACACCCAATGGGACAACCTTGACGATGAATCCTACCACCATGCCATTGGCCCACAAATGTGTGACATAGAAGAAAGTGTGGATAGGATTGGAGTTCAATACAATATGTGGAAGACCAACACCTGCTTGACGTGGAAGCAACCATAGAGAAACTAGCAGCCCAAGTAGGGGAGTTGGCAGAGATCGTCATAGAAGAAGAGGGAGAGGAGTGCTCGGACCATAGTGACCAAGAAGAGACGGAGGAGCCTCCCAGACTCCACAAATCGACTAACCCTTTTTTCTGTTTAACTGTTGACGGAATCAAACCGGTGAAATCCTCAGAGAGCTCGGAATGCAACTTAGATGAAGTTTTACTAGAGTTTGAAGAAGAGCTAAGAGTAAAAAAGGAATGGATAAGTCAAATTCTAGAGGTCGACTCACTTGAATTGGAAGAGGGCTTGACAACAAAGGAAATGGAAGAACTCTCCAAAGAAGTTGATGAACCGGTGGAATCCTCAGATAGCTCAGAGTATGACCTTGGTGAAGTCTTACTCAAATTTGAAGAAGAGCTAAGACTTGAAAAAGAGGGAAAGGAAGTAGACTTGGTCAAGGAAAATGCGGAATTGTTGAGTCTAAATGTAGACTACATACTGAAGATTGACTTGACTGAGAAGGAAAGGGACTCATCCTTGAAAGAGCTTGAAGATATCAAGGAAGACTTTGCTATGAGAATGCAGCTCATGGAAGCCGAAATAGAAGTGAAACTAATTATTGCACAGTGTGTATAAAACTATCTAGAGGGGGGGTGAATAGATTTTACGCTTTTTACCCAATTTTTCGTGTTAGTCAAAATTACGAAATTGCCCTCAAGATAATATAAACAAGCAAGTGTAATATGGTGCGGAAATTAAAACAACACTTGATTTTTTACGTGGAAACCCTCACGGGAAAAACCACGGGCTATGTAAGCAAGCCACACTCGAACCTTGAATCCACTAAATGTGCAAACGATTACAACCTAATCCCGGAAGTAATCACACACCTACCTAATCCCGGTATGAGTGAACCTAGTCCAATTTTGCTTGCGATCTAAGCAACCTAATCCCGGATGCTACACACAAGACTTACTTTCTCTATGAAGAGAATACAACCCTAAGTGAATATATGTGAATATCCAAAATGCTGTAGGGAAAAATACGAGTCCACGCAGCGGAAGCGAGACTAAAATAGGTTTTAGTATAGTTTAAAATTTTTCCATAAAGTGAACCTTAACCCTTTAATTAATTAACATATAATACTAAAGATATCATACCTTTGTCGCGTGATCCGATTGACATTGTGTCGATGGTAATCCGCAAGATCTTCCAATCCAATCACGAACGTGAATCACCTAGGAGCTGTAGGGAAAAATACGGTCAACGCAGCGGAAGCGAGACTAAAATAGAGTTTAGTATAGTTTAAAATTTTTCCATAATTTGAACCTTAACCCTCTAATTAATTAACATATAATACTAAAGATATCATATCTCTGTCGCATGATCCGATTGACATTGCGTCGATGGTAATCCGCAAGATCTTCCAATCCAATCACGAACGTGAATCACCTAGGAGCGTGGTCTCCCTTCTCTTTGAATTGTGTACCTGAGGATGGATTAACAAAACTTTTTCTTTTTCGTTAGTCACAACAAATTCCAAGAAGCTACAAAGAATGTTCCGGTCACTTTTGAATTCACAATCGTTAGATCGAAACTCGCGTGAACCTTATTCAAAATTGTGCACAAAACCTTTTGATATAAAAGTTACTAGTGCACTATCGAAATAAGAACAAACTTTTCTCTCTTTTCCTCTTGGCCGAATTGTCACACTAGTCTAAGAGTTGGATTCTATTTTTCTCAAACAAAAGAAAAAACTCTCAAGCCAAAGACCTAGGGTTCTTGAAAATATACAAAGAATATATATCTATGTTTAGTGCCCGCTTACTATATCATATTGCTTGAAATAATATATGTATATTTATATGCAAATACGAAATAATAATATATATTATGCGGCACACAAATTCAACCTTTAATAATCTGTATATATCATCAGTATTGCACGCCTAAATAAGTGCATATATATATATTTTTACAAATTAATACTGCATGCCTTATAATATATATATATATATTGCGCACCCAAATCTACATAGTTTATAAAATATATATCTTGCGCATTATGCATGCATCTATAATTACACATTCTGCATGCTTTATATAATCTATATATATTGCGGCCATATGCTTTATATATATTATAGTGTATATCTAATATATATTCTACCGCATGCATATATGTATATATATATATTTCCGTATGCATTCATGCATATATCATCTATATATTCTGCATGCATATATATTATATACAAACCCTAATCCAACTCTTTAGTGTATTTGTGACCATATAAAAGACTTCCTTATTTGACTAGATAAATAAATCCCTTATTTATCTACTTACCAAATAAAGTCTTTTATATTTATTATACTACCACAATAGTATACTACTAAGAAACATATTTCCTAGTCAGAAAAAGATTTTGATTTTTAATTAAATAATTAATCAATCAATTAATTAATTTCCATTTAATCAATTAATAAAAATAAAACAATATAATATCATATATATCTTGGCCATGTGCCATATATATTAATATATCTATATATTGTTTTTCTATTTTATTAAATCCATTGGACCTTAATAAAGGCCCACATGTGAACTAGGCCCATTCTTACTAAAAGAAACAAGACCACATACCTTAATACAATTCTAGATGGACCCTTAAATTAGTCCGGTATAATATATCAAATGATTCATGCTAGTCCGTGTGGATTGGGGATCTTGGCGGGCCTATCTAAATTTAAGCTCCAATAGACATAACCCAATCACAATCAACAAATGATTCACTTAGGTTCAATCTATTAATTTTAGTTCATTCTACTAAAGAACTAAAATTGCACTCTTAAATAAAGATGGAATAAGTAAATGATTCTCATTCATACCCTAGACAATCTTATTGGAGATGGTGTATCCTCGTGAAGAATATCAGTAATCGCCAAGAGCTCATAGACCGTCTATAGCTCTCCAAGTTACCATATTTACTCATATGACCATATTTTGAACTTGGATATTTTGACTTGTCCAAAAGCCATGTTTCAATAGACTCTATCGAAAACTTAACGTTAAGATTTAATATCCAAAACCTCAAAACATCCATACGATGATATTCTACTCACATTTAATAAATGGAGCCACGATGTCCATATCTATAAATGAAGTCCTCTATCGATTAACAAATGAATATCACCAAACTATCGAGGATAGACTATGCTATATAATCGTACTCATTGATAACTCAAATGATACCACTTGCAACCATAAGTCCATCATTTATCTCAGGATTAAGATAGACTCTCCGATTGTCCTGATAATGAAAAGACTATTATCTATTGACGGTTCTAAAGTATTTCATTGTGATCCAGTTCAATGCACCCAGTGCACTAGATTCTTTTACTCGAAGACACTCCGATGATTTTAGACTCATCATATCTCATTTGATCCCACTCAAATGCTAGCAAAAGAATTCTACAACTTTAACAAGATAAAGGTGCCCAACCTTTAACTTAAGTTGTGAACGTTATTCAAGACTAACTAAAGAATTGTGTCTACCTCATACATATCCAGATGTACGAACAATTCTTCTTTTCTCATAGTCTTTAAACCTTATGATTATTTACTTTGACAATTATAATATTAAACTATAAATGCTATAAGATTTGTTAAACCATAAATCACTTTATTAATATGAAAAAGATTATCAATTACAACATTACACTCTTGCTATTGAGCATAATCCTAACAAATGCAACATAGAGCATGGGAAACCCTATATGCTTATCTAAGATGATTAATATGCAATTAAGAACAATTAGTTTAGCTAATCAATATTAAGCACAAAACCTAAATTGCTAGCACAATACAACTTCTCAAACATACATCATACTTATCTCAAACTTGTATTCAAAGTATATAAAATAACATACAAGTAATTAATTGAGATTTCTTAGTTAAGAAAGACACAAAATATGTAAGATATTAGTGAAAAACTTACCAAGCAAAGTATGATGAAGATTCCATGCAAGATGACATCTAGATGATCAAAGATGATGCTAGATGATGATTGATGATCATGAAAATGTGTTTGAGTAATTAAAAATGAGTTCTTTGTGTATTTTTCTTCTCTTGAAAAATATCCTAAGTATGAAGCATGAATAAGAACTCTTGTAAATGACCTAAAATCAAGTTAGCATATATATAGAGGCCATAAGTGAAGTGAGGTCGTTTTGAAAACGCGCCAGAAAATTGCTCTGTGCGCTGGTGGACCTGCGCTGGACGACAGGCGCAGGACCAGCGCACAAGCACATTTTTGCTTGGGCGCTTGACGACACGCGCTCACACAAGCGCCAGACCAGCGGAGCCATACTGGGCGATCAGTGTTGGTGGCCTTGCGCTGGTGTGGACCAGCGCACGACCAGCGGCACGCCACTGGGCGTTTTGCGCTGGTGAGCTGCGCTAGACGACAGGCGCAGGTGGACCAGCGCACAGCCCACAACTTTGAACCCCACAAGCAAATATGCAGGGGGTACAAAGGTAAATTGAGATGCATCCTAAAAGCCTAAAATGCTATGATATGAAATCACAAGATGCAATCAAAATAACAAGCAAGAAGAGATGTAAATAAGCATTGATGCACAACAAAAAGAAACACAACATACAAAGATTAAACATATGCAAGAGTTGTGAGTGTGTGCAACTATCTCTTCAAGACAAGTAAGCACTTAGAGTATTACCTTTGGTGCTTGTCAATAATGAGGTCTTCAAAGGGCCTAATGCAATAACAACAACATCTAAACTACCCTTACAAAGAATCCTCACATATGATTTGATCACGAAATAACCCAATTAAAAACAACGGGAATCCTTACAAGAAGCAAGGGACAAAGCTCTTGAGATCATAAGAACCAGGGAAAATAAGCACCTAGCCAAGCTTGCCATGCCAAAGGTTGAAACCAAGGGCAAGTCCAAGGAAGTCATCCAACAACCTCAAGTGTTGGAAATGCAAGCTAAGCATAAGGAGCTCAAACCTCTTGCCTCAATGCCTATCCCAAGCCAAGTCAAGAAGAAGAGGCCAACAAGAAGGAACAAGAAGAGATTCAACCCTTCACCAACAACGATAGGTACATTTCAATCTTTAAACCCTACTTGTTGCCATTGCCATAATTTAGGTCAAAATCGGCCTTATATTCCAAAGCAAAAATGGAAACGTGTGCACAAATTGGTTGTCAAATCCATATGGATTGACAAAACCAAATTGGAAGGACTTGATAGGGAGGGACCCCTTTGGGTCAAAAAGAAAGATGATGGGTACGTTGTTATTAAACCACCTATCATGGGTGGTGGTTGACTTTTGTGAGCTTTTTGATATGTTTGTTAAGTGTGTAGGGAATTGAAGATCAAATTGCACTTGATGGACATTCGTGGTGCACTCATTTATTTGAGTTGCACTTGTTTTGTAAATATATGAACTTTTTAATGTTTTGTTAATTATTTAGTATAGATGTTTGTATTTGGTTTTTGGACACCTTATCTATCTCTATTTGTTGCCTTGGTACTAAAGATACTCATGTATTATGATAGGAGTGAAAGAGATAGGTTTGGGGGTTTGGACTCCAAACACATTGCATCATATGTTAGTTGCAAGTGTTGGTATTTTGTGTTTGTTTTTGTGCCATGTGCAGGTGTTTATGTTTGCAACATGTTGCATGAAGTTTGGGAAGATTTTGGACTGATTTTGAGCATCACCAAGAGTCCGCGAGTTCGTGTGGCGAGACAAAGCCCATCATCCAGCAAGAGGGAACTCGCTGGAGAGCACGGCGACTTCATGCCATGGGCTCAAGCCCACCTTCCAGAAGACATGAACTCGCCAGAATCCACGGCAACTTCGTGCGGCGGGATTATTCCAGCCAACCTGAAGTAGCCAAACTCACCAACATCACGGTGACTTCGTGTGGCGGGACTTGTCCAGCCTTCCAGAAACAACAAACCAGCCAGGTATCCCCGCGACTTCGGTCCGCAGAAACAAACTCGCCAACCCTAAGCAACCGTTTTTACATTAGTTTTAGCGGATATTTTTACGTAATTTACATTTTGCAAATTTAATCGCATTATTAGTTTTCTTAGTTAAGTGTGGTTATGTGTTTGTGATTGATTAGTGCCTAGGATGATACTAATGGAATTGCCATGTTCCTCATTGGAGGAAAACTTGTATGTTAGTGGATTAGGCCATTTTGAGTGGATAGGAATTTTGGATGAATTGAAATAACATGTATAGTTGTTTTTAGTTATTTTTGTGCTTGTTTGCAAAGTTGCTTGGTGCCCAAGCAACCAAACCACGGAACCACATACTTGTTCGTAAATGTTCAAACATTGAGGACAATGTTGAGTTTAGGTTTGGGGGTGTAGACACGTTAGCACTTTGTCACGTTTTGTTGTATATATTTGTGTTGAAAATTGTGTTTTTGAGCTTTTTGTGTAAAAATTTTCGTTTTTATTGCGATTGAGCCAAACTTGACAAATTGTCTATTTTGATGCTAGAGTGTATGTGCTGTAAAGGAATGCATTACATGTGTTAATTGCTAAGTTTTAGCTAACGGATTTCCTTCCGAGATTGCATGTAAGCATTGTGTATTAGTTCCATTCTCTTTTGCTTAGTGAATATGACTTATCGCAAGATTGCTTGAACCAATAGTGGAGACTACCCATGTAAGATTTAGAGCTTTAGCGTTCTTATTTTGAGGGTTTTTGTTTCTACTCGTATACACACTCTTCGAAACAGTTTTTCAATATGATCTCATTTTGCATAATGCTCATTGATTGCCATAGAACATGAAAATTATGTGGACTGCTTGTGTGAATTGTATTCCCTTGTTAGATAGACTTTTTGATATGATTCTAGGCAATGTGTGTGCTTAACTACTACTTATTGCCCAAACACATTCCATGTCCCTTATGTGTGCTCCTATTGCCAACTTTGAGGCCAAACACAAACCATTCATTTCATCACTCACATCTCTATAAACAACCATATACACTAAACACAAGCCATACCATAGTTGTTGATCATAAAATTAGTGCATAAATTATAAATGCAAATGTTTAGCTCAAATTGTAAATAGCGTGTACTTAGGCGTTTAAGAGGAACAATGCAAGTTATAGAGGTAAAAATTGTACAAGTGTGAAAATTAAACACTGGAAGCCTTTGATGTTATCAAATTAAAAAGCTACTTAAAAATAAGAGTTCAAAAATTTGCATTGTTGGAATTCAAAGTCTTAGCCTAGACGCTTTTAAAATCAAATCGTATAATGAGCTTGAAATCAAATTGTTGAGTATGATCAATAACTCTAGAATTCATTCCATTTCTTTCATTCACCACAATTCTACCCATGGCCCCATTACAAACCATAAGGAAAGCCCTAGTTGATCTTTTAGAAAGTCTAACTTGGGAATACAGTTTTTGCATGTTCTTTCCACGTTCGTGGCACATCAATTCTTCCATGAGATTAATTCCATAAACTGTGCTTTATTTGATATTATTCATATGCGTTATAATTGTTGTCTTTACATAACTTCCAAACTCGCATATGCTTGATTGAGAGTGAACTTAGGATTCCGAGAGAAAATTCGACTGAAATCCGGTGAGGATTAAAGTCAAGGCGAATTGTGTTCTTGCATTCAAGTGTTTCATTTTTGAAACTTGGTATTTAGAGTATGGGATTCACAGTGTGTGTGTGCTTTTAAGGAAGTAATCATGTTAGCCTCTAATTAGCGGTTGTGACATGTGTCATTCCTATATTGCACATCTCTTTTTGCATCACCTTAATGTTTGGCTCTCGAAAAAATGTTTTTGTGTGCGTTGTATTTTATTTTGTTTTATTTTAGGATTGTATAGTTTTTGTGTTAATATTATTTGTAATTTGCTCGAGGACGAGCAAAAGTCAGGTTTGGGGGTCTGATCGCGCTCCAAATGTTTACATTTAGCGCTCCCTTACTTAGCTTTTGTAACCGTTTTCCGAGCCCTTTTTGGTATTTAATATTGTAAATAAGTGTTTTTCAGGTATTTCAACTCATTAGGGGTATTTTGGACCAAACTAGAGAAAAGTGGCGAATTCAGGGCAAAAGAGGGCAAATTCGTAATTATGGAGAATCAGGGGTCAAAGTGCATTTCTGGAGGAATTATTGCATATTTGGTAATTAAGGAAGAATACAGGGGTGCATTGTGAGATTCGTCAGCCAAAGCAGCAGAAGGGTGCCACGTCAGCAGTCAGACGACGTCGTTTTGGCCCTCTTGCACGTCAGCATGACGTCATCATCTTCAGCAGCCAGACGACGTCGTTTTGGCCATCTCTTGCGTCAGCGTGACGTCATCACTGACGTCACTTTGTCTTTAACATACAGCCAGGTCGACCCGACCCGCATCTGACCCGATTCAGACCCGGTCGACCCGGCGACAACCAAACTTGATTCCGGCCATTTTTGACACCGTTTCCGGCGGCCGTCCGCCCACAGTGGTTGCCGGAGCTCCCCCGGTTCGTTTGCCACCAGTTCTGACCTTCCATGCACGTGAGTTCTCTCTCATCCACCAACTCCTCCAAGTTTTGAAAACCTCCATGGCCGAGCTTGAGCTCCAACCTCCTTCTAGCGGCTTCTTTCTCGCCCCAAACACGTCCAAGCCCGCGGAAACTCAGCGGTTTCATGCGGCGGGAACAAGCCCGCAGTCCCGAAGGTTAGAAGTCGCCGAAAACCTTCTGTTTTCGTGGTGACTTCACGCCGACGGGAATATGCTCACCGTCCAGAGTGCATGAAGTCGCCAGAATGCCTGGAAGAAATTCAGCTCGTCCCACTTGCTCTCCAATCACATGAGCTTACCCAAAAACTCTTCCCACTTAGATATTTTGAGATATTTTTCCATTTAATTATCTTAGATAAAAATATCTATTCTATCTATCTTAGTTTGTAAGTTACTACACACATATACTACACACTACACTTAGTAATTGGTGACCAAGTTAGTAATCATTAGATATTGCTAGTTTTGTAACTTAAGTTTAGTTTTAGTTTTAAGAGAGAGAATAACTCTCTCAACTTTAGTGTAGTTTTTCTCATCATTTTCCATCACTTTCTAGCTAGCCAAACACCACCTTGAGTTACCTAGACTTGATCTCTTGAAGTTGCTCTAGAAGGATATTTTGCTTGGATTGCTAGGAGGAGCCGTCTTGCGCAAGAAACGAACCGGATGGGTTTGTTTAGCTCTTCTTTTGTATTTTCATGCTTATATAATTCTATGTGTAACTAAACTCTTTTGTTAAGGGATTGATGTAATTCTTGTAATTATACCATAGATGTAATCAATCAATTTGTTATTTCACTCTTTAAGGCTTGTATGTGTGTATTATGAACACTAATGATTATGATATGTGGATGATATGTTTGCATGTACATCTATGTATACACACTTGGTAGTTAATTTCATGCATATAGTGCCTCACAATATGTATGAATGTTTTACTATCAATTTCATAGAGATGTCTCTAAGTAATTCATGACTTGAGTTAATTAGAAAATCTCTACATCACTATTCATAAATTCTCTCTTAATCACTTATCTATAATATTAGATAATGTGTAAGATGATGGATTTGGTGCTTAACATTGTTGATAAATGAAATACATGCCTTAGAATGTTGTGAATATGCTTGATGAATGATTGATTAATGATATGGTAATTACTAGAATGAATCAATCCCCTAACATCTTTAGTCTAGCTTAATTGACTTAATCTAGCTTTAATCATTATTTAATTGCAAGCTTAGAATAAGTGCTTTAGAAAACACTAACTAGTTAACTTGTTAGACTTTAGAAGTAGATAATTAATGATAACCTAGACTCACGTAGCTAAACATTCCTCGTGGGAACGACAACCCTTACTCGTTACCATTTACTACTCACACGACTCGTACACTTGCGAAGGGTGAACCACCCACGCGCCCCTTAGAATAACCGTAGTAGAATAGTGTAATTTAGTGTAGTTAATTTAGAACCGTTCTGGGGCGTGTCACTAGGCTCAAAACTCTTGAAGGGAGCCTTTTTCTTCAAGTCTTGGCCTTTTGGTGATATGAACCTCACCAAGAGCAGTGAGACCCGGAACCAATATATGGTAACGAAGGATCGTTTTCTAATTCAAGTTTATAACAAAGAACAATATAAGGACCGCGACCCGTTATCTATATGGAGATAAGAACTAACGGTATCAAGAAAGTTGTAGACGCCACACTCAAGAACGAGGGAGAATTGTGAGTGATAAGTCAGAGATCAAAGAACCAAAGAGAAAACGCTCTCAATATTAATTTTATCAAAAAGTTGCGAAATAATACATCCAAGCGGCTCTTAAATACTAAAAGAAATCTAAACCCTAAACGGAAAAGAAAGTCTAAAAATCTAAGGAAATAAACTGATATGTTGCAATTCGGAAATAATTAAAAAAACATAAATATGTTGCAATTCGGATTCCTCCAATCCTAGCTTGTTCCACACGCCCAAGCCTCTTGTTCACACGCCCAAGTATCTTTATTCAGCCCAATTAGTTGTCTTGATAATGTTAACTAAGCCTTGGTCTTCATATGGGCCCATCTTGGACTTCAATATTTCAGAATTAGTCCACGTTTCTTGAATCAAGCCATTGAGTGCTTCTTTGAATCTCTTAGCCCTTGCCCTTGTTATTGGCCCAACTGGTACATGCAATGGATCTTTTGATGCAGCCCCTTTATTCTCATCATTCCCTCCTTCTTGAAAAGGATTTGTCCTCAAATCGTCACCTACATCAAAAGGAGACAAATCAGAAACATTAAAGCTTGTACTAATATTGTACTCACCTGGAAGGTCTAGCTTGTAGGCATTGTCATTGATCCTTGCAATCACTTGAAATGGACCATCTCCCCTTGGAAGTAGTTTAGAACGCCGCTGAACCGGAAACCGTTCCTTCCTCAAATGCAACCACACCCAATCTCCGGGCTCGAACACAACTTTCTTGCGCCCCTTATTTGCTTGGTTGGTATATTGCTCAGTTCTTCTCTCGATATTTTACCGAGTTTTCTCATGGATTTGCTTAACAAAATCTGCCTTTTCCTTTCCATCCAAGTTAACATGCTCATTCATAGGTAAAGGAATTAAATCCAAAGGCGTTAAAGGATTAAAACCATACACAATTTCAAAAGGTGAAAAATGAGTTGCAGAATGCATACTCCTATTATAAGCAAACTCTACATGCGGCAAACAATCTTCCCATGTTTTCAAGTTCTTTTGTATTATAGCACGCAACAAGGTAGACAAAGTCCTATTAACTACTTCAGTTTGACCGTCAGTTTGTGGATGACAAGTAGCAGAAAATAAAAGTTTAGTTCCTAACTTACCCCACAATGTCTTCCAAAAGTAGCTTAAGAACTTAGCATCTCTATCGGAAACAATTGTCTTAGGCATGCCATGCAATCTAACAATCTCTTTGAAAAACAATTCAGCAATATGTGATGCATCATCAGTTTTGTGACAAGGAATGAAATGTGCCATTTTAGAAAACCTATCAACAACCACATATATAGAATCCCTACCCCTTTTTGACCTAGGCAAACCCAACACAAAATCCATCGAAATATCAATCCATGGTCCACTAGGTATAGGCAAAGGAGTATACAAACCATAAGGCTTGTCTACAAGTAATGCACTTCTCACAAATTCTTTCTACATCGCGTTTCATATGAGGCCAAAAGAAGTGTTCATGCAAAACATCTAATGTCTTAGCTATACCAAAATGCCCCATCAACCCTCCCCCATGAGCTTCTCTAACAAGTAATTCACGCAAAGAACTCTTAGGCACGCACAACTTAGTTTCTCTAAACAAAAATCCGTCATGCCTATAAAACTTACCAAATGCTACTTTCTCACATGCATTGAATACATTACCAAAATCAGAATCTTCCACGTACAATTCTTTAATGTAGTCAAAACCAAACAATCTTGCATCTAAAGTAGAAAGTAAGACGTACCTTCTAGACAAAGCATCTGCTACAACGTTTTCCTTACCTTTTTTGTACTTGATCACGTACGGAAATGTTTCTATGAACTCCACCCACTTGGCATGCCGCTTATTTAGCTTGTGTTGCCCCTTTAGATGCTTCAAGGATTCATGATCCGTGTGAATCACAAATTCTTTCGGCCAAAGGTAGTGTTGCCAAGTTTCCAATGCCCTAATCAGAGCATACATCTCCTTGTCATATGTAGGATAATTCAAGGCTGCTCCACTTATCTTCTCACTAAAATATGCAATGGGACGTCCTTCTTGCATTAGCACGGCTCCAATACCTATTCCTGAAGCATCACACTCAATCTCAAAAGCTTTAGCAAAGTTAGGCAAAGCAAGCAAAGGTGCATTAGTTAGTTTTTCCTTAATCAGGTTAAATGCCTTTTCTTGTTCATTACCCCACTTAAAACCCACATTCTTTTTGATAACTTCAGTTAAAGGTGCGGCTAGACTACTAAAATCTTTCACAAACCTCCTATAGAAACTAGCCAGCCCATGAAAACTTCTCACTTGTCCTACATTTGTAGGATTCGGCCACTCCTTAATTGCCTTAACCTTTTCTTCATCAACCCCAATCCCCTCAGCACTAACAATAAAACCTAGAAAAACAAGTCTATCTGTGCAAAAGGTACACTTTTTGAGATTAGCAAACAACTTTTCCTTCCTTAAAACATCTAAAACAAGTTTTAAATGTTCAACATGCTCATCTAAGTTTTTGCTATAAATCAGAATGTCATCAAAGTAAACAACCACAAATTTTCCAATAAAAGCACGTAAAACATGGTTCATTAATCTCATAAAAGTACTTGGTGCATTAGTTAATCCAAAAGGCATAACTAACCACTCATACAACCCATATTTTGTTTTAAAAGCAGTTTTCCATTCATCACCTTCTTTCATCCTAATTTGATGATATCCACTTTTAAGATCGATTTTAGTAAAAACACAAGAACCATGCAATTCATCAAGCATATCATCTAATCTAGGAATAGGATGTCGATACTTTACAGTGATATTGTTGATGGCTCGGCAATCAACGCACATCCTCCATGTTCCATCCTTCTTTGGCACAAGCAATACGGGAACCGCACAAGGACTCATTCTCTCACGTACATACCCCTTTTCCATGAGCTCACTAACCTGCCTTTGAAGTTCCTTTGTCTCCTCGGGATTACTTCTGTATGCGGGTCTATTTGGGATGGGTGCTCCGGGTACAAAATCAATTTGGTGCTCTATTCCCCTTATTGGTGGTAAACCAATAGGCATCTCCTCGGGAAACACTTCATCAAAGTCCTGCAAAAGAGAAACAACAACACTAGGCAAAGAAGGGTTAATTTCGTTAGTACTAAAATAAGCCTCTTTGTACAAGAGTACAATCATTGGCTGATTTGAAAATAAAGCCTTTTTGATCTCACCCTCTCTTGCATAGAAGTTCACTTTTTTTCTCTCTCTTTTTTTATCATCAGCTGAGTTTTCTTTTTCTTTTTCTTTTTCTTTTTTTGCTGTTTCAATCTCTCTTTCTTTTGTCTCTCTTTGTTTTGAACTCTCACTCTTTTTTTTTTACTTCTCTCTTTTCTTTTAACCTCACTTGATCTTCATATACTTGTCTTGGGGTTAAAGGTACAAGAGTGATTGGCCTTTTATTGAGTACAAAAGAGTATCTATTGGTATATCCATCATGAGTCACATGCCTATCAAACTGCCATGGTCTTCCCAAAAGGATATGGCCCGCATTCATTGGCACCACATCACAACAAACTTCATCTTTGTAGTTTCCAATTGAAAATGTAACCAAAACCTGTTTAGTCACCTTGATTTCCCCACTATCATTCAACCATTATAGCTTATAAGGTTTTGGGTGTTTCAAAGTAGCCAAATTAAGTTTTTCCACCAAAGTAGTGCTAGCCACATTAGTACAACTCCCCCCATCAATAATCATGCTACATACCTTATCATTAACATGGCATCGGGTGTGAAAGATATTGTCACGTTGCACCTCATCGTCTTCCTTGGCTTGAGCACTAAGAGCTCTTCTTGCTACCAAAAGCTCTCCACCCACCGGATACTCAACGTCACTTGCATCCTCCAAAGGTGGCATGGACTCCTCATCAGATTCACCCTCGGATTCAATATCACCATCATCCTTCAAAATCATGACTCTCTTGTTTGGACATTGAGATGCAATATGACCTGCTCCCAAACACTTAAAGCATTTAATATCTCGATTTCTAGAAGGTTGGGAATCTGATTTACCTTGGTTTGATGTGCCTCCAGCCTTATGATCTTTGACAGGTTCGGTCTTGGCCTTGAAACTAGGTTGATCATCTCTCTTGTTCCAATTCGGTTTCCATGGGGAAGAACCCGAATGTTGCCCAACTCGTGTGGAACTCTTCCTCTTCAATTGTTGTTCCACTTTAACGGCCATGTGCACCATGTCATTCAGCTCAACGTAATGTTGCAACTCCACCACATTTGCAATGTCTCGGTTTAGTCCGTTTAGAAACCTAGCCATAGTAGCCTCTCGATCCTCCTCGACATTGGCTCGAATCATGGCTATCTCCATCTCTTTGTAATAGTCTTCAACACATTTGGTCCCTTGTGTAAGACTTTGTAATTTTTGAAACAAACCCCTATAGTAATGACTCGGAATGAATCGCTTCTTCATAACAGCCTTCATCTCTCCCCATGTTTCAATAGGCCTTTCTCCATTCCTTCTCCTACTCATAACCAGTTGATCCCACCAAACAATGGCATAATCGGTGAATTCTATGGCTGCCAACTTCACTTTCTTCAATTCGGAATACTCATGGCAATCAAACACCAATTCTACTCTTTTCTCCCACTCCAAATAAGCTTCAGGATCGGTTTTACCTTGGAAACTTGGAATCTTCACCTTGATGCTTCCCAAGTTGTTATCAACCCTCTCTCCATACCTATCTCCTCTATTCCCATACCTAACTCCTCTATTCCCATACCTAACTCCTCTACCTCCCATTCCATACCGAAATCTTCCTGCACCCACATTGGACATGCGATCATCCTCCTCCATGTCGTTATCATCCCCGTAGTAATCATTAACTTCTTCTCTAACCGGAACTCTCTCTCTCTCCTATGTGCTTGGGGAATGGGTTGTGGCTGTTCCGCACGTGCGTTTTCCACTTGATCTAAGCGCTCATGTAATTGATCCAATTCCCCCTTCATCATCCGTCTCATCTCCCCTACTAATGCCTCCTTCCAAAGCTTTAAATCCACCGGAATGGAAGACTCCTCAGTAGTGCCTTTATCTTTATTGTCGGACATGTTTTCCTGCAAGAAAAAGATTAGAAAAAAAAGACCTCACGGCACTCCCTCACGTGTTTTTTTCGCTCGAGTAATCAGTTCACTCAACACTCGTGTTTCACTCAATAAATTCGGCTTTTACCCTCAGATGAGCTCACACTCTCTTGCCTTTTTCCACTCTTCTTCGTTCACTACTTTAGTTCTTTTAGGACACTCACAAGACAGCTCAAGAAGTGAAGAATAGGACCAGAATAACAATGACAATTTTTTTTACTACTAGATTTTTTTTTTTTTTTTTTTTTTTTTTTTTTTTTTGTTGATACTCAAAGCACGGAAACAAGAAGAAAAAAAAAAAGAACAAGAGTTGATATAATTCAACTTTTTTTTTTTTTTTTTTTTTTTTTTTTTTTTTTTTTTTTTAACCCTACTTGATCAAATGGAATCAAGCAAAGATCGGAATTTTTTTTTTTTTTTTTCTTCTTTTCAACGGATCTGATCGATATATATATATTTTTTTTTTCAACGGAATCAAAGAAATAAAATTAGAAAGAAGAACAAGGATAGATCAAACCTGATTTAGAAGCCTAAGCTCTGATACCAACTGATATGAACCTCACCAAGAGCAGTGAGACCCGGAACCAATATATGGTAACGAAGGATCGTTTTCTAATTCAAGTTTATAACAAAGAACAATATAAGGACCGCGACCCGTTATCTATATGGAGATAAGAACCAACGGTATCAAGAAAGTTGTAGACGCCACACTCAAGAACGAGGGAGAATTGTGAGTGATAAGTCAGAGATCAAAGAACCAAAGAGAAAACGCTCTCAATATTAATTTTATCAAAAAGTTGCGAAATAATACATCCAAGCGGCTCTTAAATACTAAAAGAAATCTAAACCCTAAACGGAAAAGAAAGTCTAAAACTCTAAGGAAATAAACTGATATGTTGCAATTCGGAAATAATTAAAAAAACATAAATATGTTGCAATTCGGATTCCTCCAATCCTAGCTTGTTCCACACGCCCAAGCCTCTTGTTCACACGCCCAAGTATCTTTATTCAGCCCAATTAGTTGTCTTGATAATGTTAACTAAGCCTTGGTCTTCATATGGGCCCATCTTGGACTTCAATATTTCAGAATTAGTCCACGTTTCTTGAATCAAGCCATTGAGTGCTTCTTTGAATCTCTTAGCCCTTGCCCTTGTTATTGGCCCAACTGGTACATGCAATGGATCTTTTGATGCAGCCCCTTTATTCTCATCATTTGGATCCAAAGCACTTATTCTCGAACTTAACAAACTTCTTGAATCTTCTAAGTAGCAACGCCATGTCTTGGTCCAAGTCACCTTTTCCTCCTTCTCAACCTCAGAAGCTTTCAAAGCAATCCCTTTTCGCTTTTTAGGAGGTGAAATACTAGGAGCCTTCCTAGATTCATAGGAGAGGAGTCTTCCAATCACCTCGCTCGACTTCATATCCTTGTATGTGCTATTTTCCTCTAAAACCGTCACCTTTGATTCTAACCTAGCGGGGAGAGACCTCATAATTTTCTGCTTAACTCTCCTATCTGAGTAAGGATCACCGAGTTGATGGCTTTGATTCACAATATCCATCAACTTGACTTCAAAGTCATTGAAGCACTCGTCCTCCTCCATCTTAAGCAACTCAAATTGCGTTTGAAGGACTTGTAGCTTGGAATCCTTAACCACATTGGTTCCTTCATGTGCAACCTCTAGGATATCCCATGCCTCCTTGGCTATCCTAGTGTTCTGAATCAGTTTGTACTGATTTTCATCCACTGCACATAGAAGAGCATGCCATGCCTTCCTATTCCATTTTGAAGTCTCAAACTCTTCAGGTGACCACTGAGCCTTAGGCTTGAGTACTTCTTCTCCACCACCCGTGGGAGTCATCATAGGAGGTGCATACCCATCTTCAATAGCCATCCATGCCCTATCATGGATTTGGCACACGTACGCCTCCATCTTGCCTTTCCATGAGGCATAATTCACACCGGTGAGGAGGGGAGGTCGTGTGCTTGAAGCACCCTCATGGTTGCCACCGTATCCACTCATTGTATCAAATGAATGAATGAAATGTATGCAAAATGTATGAATGAGCAAAAATCACAAAAATGCACAACACACCTAAAATGAGCTAGGATCACCTAAGTATATCTAGGAACCCGCTCTGATACCAATTGTAAGTTCTCAAATAAACTAGGTGTGTACTAATATATTAATCTAGAGGGGGGGTGAATAGATTTTAGCTATTATTACCCAATTTTCGCATGCAAGTCAATATTACAAAAATACCCCTACTAGTCAAAAATACAAGCAAGTGTAATATAGTGCGGAATTTAAATAACACTTGATATATACGTGGAAACCCAACCACTGGGAAAAACCATGGGCTGTTTAGTGCGCCACACTCGGACCTCGAAATCCACTAATTGAAATGGAGTTTACAACCTATGTAGACCTCGTCTAACACTCCGGTCAATAACCCCCCACTTCTACCACGCGGGCCTTTAAAAGTGGCTCTAGTTCAATTGCTTGAGGCCTAAGCAATCTTAGCCTCAAGACTTAATTCTCTAAAAAGAGATTATGCAACCTATGTGAATATGTATGAATATTCAAATAACAAACTGATGAGAATCAATAAGCATCATCAAAGGATCAATTGCATGTTCTGGTTGGGCCAATTACAAGGGGCCAAGAGGATCAAAGAAGCATTTAATGATGGGCTAATTCAGAGTTGCTGAAGTTCAAGTTCGGCCCAAATCTGAGCTGAACTTCGTGGGCCTCTAGAGAGAGCATCTGAAGTCGGATTGTCTATTATAATATGTTTTCGGAAAGCCTAAGACGAGCCCTACAGATATTATGAAGACTCCGTCATCCGTAACAGATCACAACAGGCCCAAATTCGGCCATCTATCTTGTTGCGCGAAGACTTGAGCTGTACGAGAGCTGGACGCTGGGCTGAACTTCGTGGGCCTCTATAGAGAGCATCTGAAGTCGGATTGTCTATTATAATATGTTTTCGGAAAGCCCAAGACGAGCTCTACAGATGTTATGAAGACTTCGTCCTCCGTAACAGAACACAACAGGCCCAAATTAAGCTATCTAGTTTGTTGCGCGAAGACTTGAGCTGAGGAGTCCGAATTTCAGCATATTTCCTAATAAAGAGCTGATTATGGTATGAGATACAAGCTAGGGTTGGAGGATTCTGAATTTTAGCATATTTCATATTTTTAATTATTTCCCAAATAAATAGTTGATTTGTTTCCCAAACAAAGTCAACTAGTTGCTAGTTTTATTCTTTTACTTTCCTAATTGTAAGGCAATTAATTGCTGAGTAGTTTATTTCCTTTTCTTTTGTCGTCTAGGGTTTAGATATTTTCTTAGTATTTAAAGGACGCATTGATGTATTATTTTAAAAAGAAGATTAGACTTTGAATAAAATATTATTTGAGAGAACTTTTTCTCTTGGTTCTTCATCTACCTTGTGGCGTTCAAACCTTGACTTATCACTTACCTTCTTTCTTGTTCTTGAGTGTGGCGTCTACAACCTTCTTGATACCGTTGGTTCTTATCTCCATATAGATAATGGGTCACGGTCCTTTATTTTCTTTGTTTTTATAAACTTGAATTAGAAAACGATCCTTCGTTACCATATATTGGTTCTGGGTCTCACTATTCTTGGTGAGGTTCATATCACAAACAAGGCTAGGGAACCTTAGATGCTTATCTAGGATGATGATATATTCAATTAAATCAACCCTAGATATCAAGAGCTAGATGACATGTCAAATAACTTAGCTAATCAAGATTAATCAAAAACCTAATTAGCTATCACAATACAAGACTCAATCAATTCATCATAATTAATTCTCTATTCTTGAATTTATCATATGATCAAAAACGTACAAGTAAATTAAAAGAGAATAGCTTGATAGTAAAAATACTAAAATAAGATGAACTTAATCAAAATCTTACTGAAACCCTTAAATACCCTTAAATACTGAAACCCTAAAACCAAAAAGGAAAATAAATATTTGGCAATTAATGCCTTACAAACGGGAAAGAAAATAAACTAAAACAAGTAACTAATTGACTTGCTCCCTATTTGGAAAGCTAAAAGATGGAAACAAATCAGCCCCTTAATTTGGGAAACAAATCAACTCTTTATTCTTTAGAAACCAATAAGGAAAACTGAAATTCGGACTCCTCAGCTCAAGTCTTCGCGCAACAAACTAGATGGCCGAATTTGGGCCTGTTTTGATCTATTATGGATGACGGAGTCTTCATAATATCTGTAGGGCTCGTCTTGGGCTTTCCGAAAACATATTATAATAGACAATCCGACATCAGATGCTCTCTGTAGAGGCCCACGAAGTTCAGCCCGGCGTCCAGCTCTCGTACAGCTCAAGTCTTCGCGCAACAAGATAGATGGCCGAATTTGGGAATGTTGTGATCTGTTACGGAGGATAGAGTCTTCATAACATCTTTAGGGCTCGTCTTGGGCTTTCCGAAAACATATTATAATAGACGATCCGACTTCAGATGCTCTCTATAGAGGCCCACGAAGTTCAGCCCGGATTTGGTCTTCATGTGGGCCGAACTTGGATTTCAGCAACTCAGAATCAGCCCATCATTAAATGCTTCTTTGATCATCTTGACCCCTTGTAATTGGCCCAACTGGAACATGAAATGGATCCGTTGGTGAAGCTTCTTGATTCTCATCAAGTTGTGATGATGCAAACCCAATCATGGATGCTTTCTATCTAGACATAGAAGATGCAATATGAAATTTGATGCACAAAGGATTTGATTTGAGTGGTTAAAAGTGAGTTCTTTTGTATTTTTCTTTACTTGAAAAATATTCTAAGTATGAAATTTGAAAATCAACTCACTTGTATGACCTATAGTCAAAGTGGCATATATATAGGGTGTCAAACCAAAGTGTGGTCGTTTTGAAAAGTGACACCTATTTTTGCCTTGGGCGCTGTACGTAGAGCGCCTCTGTACAGCGCCTGTACAGCGCCCCCACTCTGTTCTCCTGGGAAAACAGAGGGGCGCTGTACGAACAGCGCTTTGTATAGCGCTCGTACAGCGCCTTCCAAAATTGCATCAGACCTGATCCATTTAAAAATACATTTTCAACCAGGTCAGGATGGGCGCTATACGAACAGCGCTTCCAACAGCGCTTTGTACAGCGCCTGTCACTATGTATGAAATCTTAAGAACATGCATGGCATGGCATTGGTCATACAAGATGCAATCATGAAAAGCAGCAAGAAGAGATGTTAATGAGCATTAATGAGCACATAATAACAACACATACACAACATACAAGAGAATGAATTATGCATGAGATGTGAATGTGTGTGTGCAACTAATCTCTTCAAAGCAAATTAAGCACATAGAAGTTTACCTTTGGTGCTTATCAACCTTGAGGACATGAGAGGGTCTTGAGCTTGAATATCAATCACTTAAGCTACCCTTACATACAATCCCCAACACGTGGTTTGTCCACGAAATAAGCCAATCAAGATATGGGAATCCTTACATGTCCTTTGCAATTCTCAAAACGAAACTCATGTCCACCTTTTCTTTGAGTGTTTGTATAGCAAAGCCATTTGGACTTATCTCTTGAACAAGTGTGGTTGTACTTGGATTGGTCTCAGCTGGAATGATTTAATTGATTGGATTTCCATTCATTGGAAAGGGAACTCTCCTTCCACTGTGACTAAAAAGCTTTGCCTTGCAGTGGCTGTCTACTTTATTTGGAGAGAGCGAAATTGTCGTATTTTTAAGAGCTCTAGAAGGCCTAATGCAGAGGTTTACCAGACCATTATGGACACTATTCGTAGCCGGCATTGTTCTATCAATTTGAAGGATTGGCCTCTGATTGCTATGAATTGGAATGTAACCGATAGATGATTCTTGTGTTGTTGGCTATTTGTTTGCTTTCTTTAGTGTTTTTTTGGTTTGTTAAAGCTTTTGTTTAGCTCTTGTTTATGAGCTTGTTGTTTTTGAGCTTTTTGTTGAGCTTGTTTTGGGCCTTAGTGCTTTGGTTTCTTTGTTTCCTGGGGTATGCCCCTTGTATTTGTACATTCTTTCCTCTTTCTATGTTACTATTTATTTACCCAAAAAAAAATACCCATAACCAAATGTTCCTCAAATCTATCCCGTAGATTAGGGGTTTAGTTACACATAGTTACAATCAAATAGAAAGCAAGCAATAGGTAAGGAAATCACCCTAAGGCCTCCTTTTTTAGTGCTTGCTCCTTCCTTTCCATGATTGCTCCTAGTGCAAAGAGTGGTAGAAGAAGATGTGTCTAGATAGGTGGATGGCTAATGGATAGTGACAAAGGTAATGGGTGGAGAAAATGGAAAGAGAGGAATGATTTAGGTTAGGTAGTCTAGTTGTTTGTTGATGAGATTGGAGAGGAGAAATGGGTGGATTAGGAATGGTGGAAAAAGGAATTTCTTGCTTGAACAAATGTTATCAAAGGAGAAAATGTGATGTATTTATAGGTTGGGAAAGCTAGGGTATGTAATTGGAAAAAAAGGACAAGAATACCCCTCTTGAAAGGCTGACATTCCAACGCTGGAAGTTTATCTCTCTGTCGCCATTTGTCCTTATATGTCGCCATGGCGACATCATGTGGCGACGCTTAGCTTTCTTCTATGTGTGTCGCCATATAGCGACAATTCCAACGTTGGAACGCCAACACTGGAATTCCTACGTTGTCGCCCTATGTCAAGTGGCAACATAAAGTGGCAACAATTGACTTCCTTCTATGTCGCCATATGTCAAGTGGTGACATCAAGTGGCGATGACATTTTGTGTGTCCCTTCATGATTTTATTTCATTTACATTTCACTTTCACACACTTGGCAAAATATGCTCATGCATTCACTTTTAGTTAATAAACTTTGTGTTTTGCATTTTCTAGGACTATGTCCGGAAACTAGCATATGTGTGTGTATTTGTGTTTATAGTTTCCGTATTTTGTGTTTAGGACTTGAACATGTTCTTATTCAATGCCTTATTGAGTTCCGGTCGTTTCGGTTACTCATTCATAAGGTTTCGAGTCCAAACGTGTTGACTATGCCACTTTACGTTCTCTTACGTTGTGTTGACTTCATCGATGATTTCCGAGATGATTTCTCAACCGTTTTTCAAAGTTGTATAGTCGGTTTTTGTGTGTGAGAGAGTCACGGTTCGTAATCCGAAAACGGATTCGAATTCGGAGTTCGGACGCTCGAGATACGGGCCAACGAACCGAGAGTGCGCGGGAGAGGACAGCCCAGGCCGTGGGCCACATGGCTGGCCGTGGTTGAGGCCGTGGGCCCCACGGCCTGGAGCCCCTTCTGCTCCCGTGTGGGCCACGCGCCCCCCACGGCCTGGGGTGACGTGGCACCACAAGATTGGTCGAAATGTTCTCTCTCTCTCCTCCTATTTCTTCCCTCTCTCTCTCATTTTGAATTTCCAAGCAAAAATTTCAGAATTCCCGTATACACTTCTCTCCAATTTTTCCAAACTTCAAAACACCATATCTTCCTCATCCGGAGTCGGATTTGAGTGATTCAAGTTGGAGAGTGTTCGTATTTGAGTCCTCTAACATCTCCAAGTGATTTGGTGGCTGATTGATCATGATTTCAAGTGGTTGGACACTGAAATTCGTACCAGCTGCAGAATTTGAGGTTTGAGTCTCAACTTTGGGATTTCTTGTTATTTCACCTTCCATTTGCTTGGGGTTTCTTCTTCTATATATGTTATTGTTTTATGAAATCTATTTGAAAAGGTAGCTTGATTATCATTCCAATTGAAACTCAATTTGTGGACTTATGTTGACTAGATTTTATGATTCTAGGTTTTACATTTGTTTGTGAGTTGTATTGTGATTAGAATGGCATCTTAGGTTGTTTGATACTTAATTGAATTAATTTTGTGTTAAAATGACTTTGAGATTTGATTTGGTCCTTTGATTGAAGAAATCAAGGATTTGTGTATTTGTTTGTGATTTAGAGAATATAGGTTTTGATTGATGTAAATCTCAAAACCTTGCTCTATATTTTGTCTAGTATATTGATTGATTTTAATCTCATATATCTAGACTTTGATTGTATATTGATAGCATCTTGAATTAGGACTTAATGAACATTTTGTGATTCAAGTGTATATGTGTGAATGAGACTTTGAGTATATGTGTTAGGTGTTTCACATGCTTAGGTTTCTATTCATGGATTTTTGCATCTAGACTTGATTAATTGTGTTTTCACATGTTTAGGTCTATTTGTGCCATAGAATGTATTGATCACATGTTCTATGTTGAAATGAATGTTTGCATCATTTGCATTCACATGATCACACTAGGAAGTCCTTGTAAAAGGCATGAAGTCTTGGTTAGAGTCGGGATGACTCGGATAGCCAAGCAAGAAGTCTTGCCTAGAGTCGGGATGACTCGGATAGGTAAGCAAGAAGTCATGGCTAGAGTCGGGAGGACTCGGATAGTCATGCATGGGAGGCTCCCTAGAGGCAAGAGTGCCTTGGATAGGGAGTTGGCTAAATATTGGTAGGCCTAGGCGTATGGTTAGACATAGACTCCGATAGAGGGGTACACGGGATGTGTATGCACTCTTGAGGAATTTCTAATCTACCATCGATGTTGGTTGAGTGTGTTGTCCATATATGGTGGTTCCGCATCATGAGGGATTTCATACTTTCCAATAGGGTTGGGTAGGCTTAGACTTCACTAGGTTGGGTGAGCTAAAGATTGGTCACTTTGTGAATGTTCTATGTTTACTTTCCAATAATATAGTACCCAATGGTTGTAATTCAACCCGTGGATGTTTCCTCCTTGGAGGTTTTACCACGTTAAAAATCCCTGTGTTAATTCTTTCTATCTCTTCTCTTATATTTTAATTGTATATTTTATTGTCTTGATTCATAATATTGACTTGTGATGTATTTTGAATCAAGTCTTTGTATAGTGTGATTAGTGTATTCATTCTATAGATCAATTTGTATCTTTGATTCTTTTGTATATTGTAATATTGTTTAGTGACATTTTGCTCACTCTTGTAACACATTGAACATCTTATGAAATACAAGTTTATTTTGTTGTTATGATTATTTGATATTTTACCTCACATGACTTGTTGATATACTTAGACATTTCAATTATGATTGTGTCATCATATTGTCTATGTATGTCTATCTTGGATTATAGTGTTGTGTGTAAGGCTACCTTGAGGGACAAACGGATGTTTGTTCAAGGGTTTGAAAAAAGGTGTAAAAACCTATTCACCCCCCCTCTAGGTGCTTTAAGCAATTCCTGATTGATTTAACTTGGAATAAAACCTTCTGTCACCATGGCGACACATGTGGCGACGCTTTATGGCGACAATGCCCTGTTTTGCCAACTTGTACACCATTTGTACCAAACTTCTCTTCTTCTTCACAAATGCCCTTAAAGCCTAAATAAACCTGAAACACTCGATTTACCGACATTAAATACGGGGAAAATGCCCGAGAATAAAGCATAAAGAGACGGGAATGAGGGCCAAATCATACCAATTTTGGCTCGATCAATTACCAAGTGTGTGAAAGTGATATATAAATGTTGTTCAAACATGCAGGGACACAAATGAATGCCATGTGTGTGTGTGCCTAGCTTTGTAAGAGAAATGAGGTCTTATATACCTTTGTAGACTGATGAAGCACATTTCTCTTTGATCCAGCATCTTACATGAGTTGTGGCCAAGACTTTCTTTGACGCCTTGAATCTTCAATACTTAAACCACTAAACATTACAAGAGAACATCGTTTTGATATGGAATACATGCCAAGACAAACAAAAAACCTAACAACACAACTTTTATGGATAAAGCAAATCCTTGTCAACTACGGATTCAATCAAGGTACTCTAACCCTCTTTTGTGATAATATGAGTGCAATTAATATTTCTAAGAATACGGTACAACACTCTAGGACTAAGTATATTGACATCCGTCATCATTTCATAAGAGAACTAGTTGAGAACAAATGCATTGTACTTGAACATGTAGGTACAAATGATCAACTAGCGGACTTATTTACTAAACCTTTAGATGCAACTAGGTTTCATGCAATTAGTAGATCTATTGGGATATGTCTTGTGACTTGATGTGGTTTGGATATTGACCGCATAAGGGGAACTCAAGCAAAGAAAGCAATTGCATACTTGTCGCATGCAAAATTTGAAAAATCTTATGCTTCTTTATTAATTGCTTGAGTATCTTGGTTATACTTATGTTTATATGATATTTTCTTCAATATGTGTGAACCTTGCTTTGATTTCAATCACTGTCATATTTATGTTCAAACATGCATTTTTTGGACTAGGAGATATTCATAGGAAGTACTTTTTGAATGACCTATGAAACAAATTAACGGTGCGTAATATATTATCTAGAGAGGGGGTGAATAGATTTTAATTAATTTTACCCAATTTTCGTGTATTGTCAAGATTATGAAAATGCCCCTAACTAGTCACAACAATATAACAAGTGTAATATGTGTGGAATTTAAATAACACTTGATATTTACGTGGAAACTCTCACGGGAAAAACCACGAGCTAGTAAGTAAGCCACACTCGAAACTCGAATCCACTAAATGTGTTAAAGATTACAACCTAATCCCGGTATATAATCACACACCCACCTAATCTCGGTATAAGTGAACCTAGTCCAATTGTTTGTGATTTATGCAACCTAATCCCGGAAGTGACATAAGTCTTACTTCTCAATAAAGAGATGATACAACCTAAGTGAATATATGAAATACTCAAATATGCAACAAGAGCTAGGTAACCCTATATGCTTATCTAGGATGATGATATATCAAGAGCTAAGTGACATGTCAAAAGCTTAGCTAAACATAGATTATGAAAAACTAGAAAGCTATCACAATACAACTCTCAAACATTCAAAACACTAATCTCAAACTTGTATCTAAGATATATATCAATGACATACAAGTGATAAATGAGATTGTTTGGGAAGAAAGACACAAAATATGTAAGATATAAGTGAAAAACTTACCAAGCAAAGTGTGTTGAAAAATCCATGCAAAATGATATCTAGATGATCAAGGATGATGCTAGATGATGTTTGATGATCATGGAATGGTGTTTGAGTAAAGAAAAGTGAGTTCTTTGGTGAAATTTTTCTCTTGGAAAAATATGCTAAGTAAAAATATGCTTTTGATCTCTCTAAAAAATGACCTAAGATGAAAGAGGCATATATATAGGGTGTCAAAATGAAGTGACATCGTTTTGATAAGTTGCCCTATTTTTGCCTTGGGCGCTGTACAGGTCGCTGTACCTAGAGTGACTTGTACAGCGCCTATCTGGGAAAATGAAGAACATTCTTCATTGGTGTTGTTCGAACAGCGCTTTTATATAATGCCTGAACAACGCCACGACACTGAACCTCTCGGGTTTTAGATAGGTGCTGTACGAACAACGCTTTTGAACAGCGACCGTACAACACCTTTGTAAAATGCATCAGACCTGATTGATTTAAAACCCATTTTCCACTAGGTCAAGATAGGCGCTGTTCGAACAGTGCTTTGAACAGCGCCCTTTGCAAGTATGCAATCCTACGCCTATGCATGACATGGCATTTGGACATACAAGATGCAATCATAACAACATGCAAGAAGAGAGATTAGTGAACATTAATGCACACAAAGTAGACACACAACAAACAAGAATTAAACATATGCATGATTTGTGAGTGTATGCAACTATCTCTTCAAATGCAAGTAAACACTTAGAAATTACCTTTGGTGCTTAACAATGATGAGGTCTTCAAAGGGCATTAAACTTGAACACCAATACCTAAGGTACCCTTACAATGAACCCCAATTGTGGTTTGTCCACGAAATAAGCCAATCAAATAAATGAGACCTTACAATCTCCCCATTTGGTTATTTCGTGACAAAACCACCACTCATATAGATCCTCACAACATAATTGAAGCTACGGGATAGCAATTAAATTCTACATTACAAAGAGATAAGAAAATAAAGCTTCAAATCTTCAATCTCTTGTAGAATTATCAAACCTTCAAAACAAAAAGATTACACTCCAAAGCAAGTGTATGTGAGGTGATCATGTGAAGTTAAAAATAAGCATTTGCAATATAGAATTTAAGCACAACATCATGCAATGTAAGTATGCAATGCTCCCCCTCAAATGGTTATTCCCCCTTAATGAATAGTCTCCCTAACATACACAATTGCCACTACGTTTTGTAACTCCCCTTACCACATTATACTCCCCCTTTTTGTCATGATATAGGCAAAGGAGTAGTCCCCAACCGGATCACTTCTAGCAAAGAGAGATAGTAGCATACAAAATATTTGCATAATCAATATAAGTCACTTTATGCATCTCAATTAATTGGAGAAAAACAAAGAGATTTATTTAAGGAAAAATGTGTGAATCAAACATGCTTTACATACAAGACATGTAGCATTTAAGTCCAAAATATAATGGTATTTGGCAAAGCAAATGACAAAGGTTTCAAATAAGAATTCAAACCAATTTCACCATTGTTATGAGAAAAGCAAGGATATAGAGATTTAATTGATTTAATTTAAGAGCAACTATATCCAACTTTATAAGCGAAACATGGCATGAGCGACTTTGCACCCTATTTGATTTTTCCGGATAAGATATCTGTATGATAGTAGCCATGTTCAACCAAAAAAGAAAGAGAGACATTTGGATTTTAAAATCCTTTGAACGGATATAAGATCCTTTATTCATTTTGAGTCTCATAAGTCTTTCACACAAGTTTGTTAGGATTATGCTCAATAGCAAGAGTGTAATATTGTTTTAGACTATCTTTTCATATTAATAAAGTGATTTCTGATTTAAACAAATCTTATAGCATTTATAGATTGAATATTATAATTGTCAAAAGTAAATAATCATAAGGTCAAAAGACAATGAGAAAATAAGAATTGTTCGTACATCTGGATATGTATAAGGTAGACACAATTCTTTAGTTAGTCTTGAATAATGTTCACAACTTAAGTTAAAGGTTAGGCACCTTTATCTTGTTAAAGTTGTAGAATTCTTTTGCTAGCATTTGAGTGTGATCAAATGAGTTATGATGAGTCTGAAATCATCGAAGGGTCTTCGAGTAAAAGAATTTAGTGCACTGGGTGCATTGAATAGGATTACAATGAAATACTTTATCTAGAACCGTCAGTAGATAAAAGTTTTTCCATTATCAGGACAATCAGAGAGTCTATCTTAATCCTGAGATAAATGATGGACTTATGGTTACAAGTGTTATCATTTGAGTTATCAATGAGTACGATTATATAGCATAGTCTATCCTCGACAATTTGGTGGTATTCATTTGTTAATCGATAGAGGACTTCATTTATAGATATGGCCATCGTGGCTCCATTTATTAAATGAGAGTAGAATATCATCATATGGATGTTTTGAGGTATTGGATATTGAATCTTAACGTTAAGTTTTCGATAGAGTCTATTGAAACATGGCTTCTGGACAAGTCAAAATATCCAAGTTCAAAATGTGGTCATATGAGTAAATATGGTAACTTGGAGAGCTATAGGCGGTCAATAAGCTCTTGGCAATTACTGATATTCTTCACGAGGATACACCATCTCCAATAAGATTGTCTAGGGTATGAATGAGAAATATTTACTTATTCTATCTTTATTTAAGAGTTCAATTTTAGCTCTTTAGTGGAATGAGTTAAAATTAATAGATCGAACCTAAGTGAATCATTTGTTGATTGTGATTAGGTTATGTCTATTGAAGCTTAAATTTAGATAGCCTGCCAAGATCCCCAATCCACATGGACTTGCATGAATCACTTGTGTTGACAGTGAAATTTGGATAGACACGCACTCAACAATTATATCAATTTAATATAAAATGAGAAAATTAAGAACGCATGCAAAAGACAGATTTGACGGGGAAAACCCTTGAATGGGAAAAAACCACGGCGCCCCCTGAGGGCAGAAGAATAATACTAGGTTTTTGTTGCCTTGTTACACACTTTGATCTCTCTTACAATTGCTCTCTTCTCTCTCTAGATTTCCGAACCCCTTCCTCATGGGATAGGTGGTTCTATTTATACATGTCTAATTAGGGTTTCCCCTTGTTTTTAGCCGTGTGGGTGGAAGGTTTCCCTCTTTGATTCGTACTAGGATTCCCTTCTTGTCACGGATCCAAGTCTACTTTCCTTTTTATGATTCCTTGTTGTTCTGGGTCTTCTAAAAGTTTAGGGTTTATTTCTGTGTTTCTGCCGAGTCGGTTCAGACCCAGTATACTGGTGCAACGAGTACCTTCACTTCTGGGTATCGTCTCTTCGGCGACCACATTTCTACTTTCAGCGAGTAAATATCTAGCTTTGGCGACCATATCTTTGACTCCCTTTTGGCTTGAGGTATTTTGTCATTCTGACTTGTCACACTCCCTCCCTTGACCCAGTCAATGAGTGACGTGGCAGTCTTTTATTGGCTCTTTTGATGACATGTCAGGTTGGTGAATTTATACATACAACAATACCCCCATAAATACTTCGAGCTGGGCGAATGACTTGTTCTTCTCACTTTGTTTGTCTCTGCGAGCAGTATTTATATCTATGCTTATAAGATTTCGGCGCATTTTGTAATAACTCCCTCTTTCCTTTTTACCACGCGCTGTATTGATTAGTTGATTCTTCCAATGCAAGCTTTCAATTTGAGCCACACAATTTCTGGCGCTTCCACTTGCTTGACAGATGAAGGGACATTCTGACTGCTTGGTTATCCCCGAGATGCCACATGTCCATTATTTGATGGTGACTATTGCGGTTGGTCACTGTGGCCGTCATTCTCATTAATTGCATATCATTCACTTGATTTTCTTTTTGAATTTCAAAGTTCCCTCTTTTTAAGGCCCGATCGTTTCTTCTTCCCCACTTTGCTTCTTTCCATTTATTTCTCCATTTTTCCTCTCAAAGTAGAGTCCTTTCATTTTCCTTGGAAATTTCTGCCACGAATTCCTTCTATTCTACTTCACTGTCAGACAGCTTGCTTTGAAATCGATTGTGCTGATTTCTCGGCGTTCCCAAACTTTTTGCTCATCCTCCGAACCTAGGGTTTTTTCTGGTGATTTTTCATGGATCCTTCCTTACGCTCTTCTCTTTTTAATCGGATGATGCAAGCTATGGAGCTTGGTGACAAATGTACTGCGGATAAAATCGAATCTCTGATTCGTAATTTTCATCCGGATTCTCCGGTCCCAGTTTCTGTTTATGTTCCATCTTCTGAGGATACTTTTATTCCTAACATCTCTCCTCCGTCTTCTAACAGTGATTCTCCAACAATGCCGAGATCTTCTAAACCAACAAGCAGTAAACGACGCGCCTCTAGGGCTCCCCATGAGTCCCTGCTGGATGCGCAGACGACTGTCGACTATCGACTCTGACGTTGAGGACCATCAAAGGGATAGGCTGCATTTCTCGCTAGACAGTCCGTGTTCTTTTGATACGGAGGTTAATGTGGTTGGCGAGGACGAGCTCCACAAATATAAGAGTCGTTTTGACATTCCAGACTCTGTGACTTTGATGTTACCCGGCGATCGAGCAGCATGGAATCCTCCCGAGAATGCGGTCGCCATCTATGGTGCCATGCTCAGCTGCGGAGTAACCCTTCCTCTTCAGCCTTTTATCGCGAGGTTTCTTGTGGAGGCTCAGATTGCACCGGCACAACTTGCTCCAAACAGCTACAGGATACTGATGTGCTTGTGCCTTATGTGGAAGCTGAAGGGTTATGGGCCCCCTACACCCCGCGAGATCCGCCACTTTTATACTCTAAGGCAGGCGGGTAATGGTGGCACGTACTTCCTTCTATCTTCGCCTGTGGAGAACTGGATCCTTGAGGGTGTGGCGAACCCTGGTCAAGTTGAGGTTGTTAGGATTATGCTCAATAGCAAGAGTGTAATGTTGTAATTAACAATCTTTTTCATATTAATAAAGTGATTTCTGGTTTAACAAATCGTATAGCATTTATAGTTTAATATTATAATTGTCAAAGTAAATAATCATAAGGTCTAAAGACTATGGGAAAAGAAGAATTGTTCCTACATCTGGATATGTATGTGGTAGACACAATTCTTTAGTTTGTCTTGAATAATGTTCACAACTTAAGTTAAAGGTTGGGCACCTTTAACTTGTTAAAGTTGTAGAATTCTTTTGCTAGCATATGAGTGGGATCAAATGAGATATGATGAGTCTAAAATCATCAGAGTGTCTTCGAGCAAAAGGATCTAGTGCACTGGGTGCATTGAACTGGATCACAATGAAATACTTTATCTATAACCGTCAGTAGATAAAAGTCTTTTCATTATCAGGACAATCGGAGAGTCTATCTTAATCCTGAGATAAATGATGGACTTATGGTTGCAAGTGATATCATTTGAGTTCTCAATGAGTACGATTATATCGTATAGTCTATCCTCGATAGTTTGGTGATATTCATTTGTTAATCGATAGAGGACTTCATTTATAGTTATGGACATCGTGGCTCCATTTAATTAAATGAGAGTATAATATCATCATATGGATGTTTTGAGGTAATTGGATATTAAATCTCAACGTTGAGTTTTCGATAGTGTCTATTGAAAACATGGCTTCTGGACAAGTCAAAATATCCAAGTTCAAAACGTGGTCATATGAGTAAATATGGTAACTTGGAGAGTTATAGGCGGTTTATGAACTCTTGGCGATTACTGATATTAATCACGAGGATACAATATCTCCTATATGATTGTCTAGGGTATGAGTGAGGAGCATCTTCCTTTTCTATCTTTATTTAAGAGTTCAGTTTTAGCTCTTTAGTGGAATGAGTTAAAATTAATGGATCGGACCTAAGTGAATCATTTGTTGATTGTGATTAGGTTATGTCTATTGAAGCTTAAATTTAGATGGCCCGCCAAGATCCCCAATCCACACGGACTTGCATGGATCACTTGATATATTCTACCGGACCAATTTAAGGGTCCATCTAGAATTGCATTTAATATATTAAGAATATAATTTGCACATTATTTATGTAATGGGCTGCTCAATTATATTTATATATTAATGAATGACATGTGGGCTTGTTTCTTTTAGTAAGAATGGGTCTGGTTCACATGTGGGCTTTTTATTTAAAGTCCAATGGATTAAATGAAATAAGAAAATATTATTTTGGCCCATTTACTCTAAGTGGGGCGGCAAGGGTTATTTTTAACCTAATATATTATTTTGTTTCATTGTTTTAATTAAATAAGAATTAATTAATTTATTAATTAATTGTTTAATTAAAGAAACAAATCTTTTCTAATCAGGAAATATATTTCCTAAAAGTAAAAGTAAAAGACTTGTTTGATAAGGAAATAAATAATTAGTTTTATTTATTTAATCAAATAAGAAGTCTTTTTATTTAGTCAAAATAAAAGAATAAAAGATCTATGAGTTGGATTAGGGTTTGATGTCTTAAAAACTAGATGGAAATTAGGGTGCAACATAAGCCTATGGTGGGCATGTATTTTGCGGCAACCCTAGTTATTTCTAGGTTAGGATTTCGGCAACCCTAATAGAAAAGAAGAAGCAAACTTAGGCCACCTATATATTGACAAGTATAGAATTCGGCCACTTCATGTGTTCTTGATACAAATTTCTTCTTCTTCTCAATTCATAGAAAGATTTTATTCTACTAAAACAAAAAAGGAGTGTTAGATTATTCTTTGATAGTATACTATTTGCTTATTCATCAATAAGCTTGTGTGTACGATATCGATCTAGGTTCACGTGAGTTTCGATCATTAGATTGAGAACTCAAAAGTGACCGGAATAATCTTAGTCATTCTTTTGATTGTTTTTGTGACTAACAAAGAAAAGAAAAGTTTGTTTTGTCCATTCACAGGTTTGCAATTCAAAGAAAAGGGAGACCACGCTCCTAGGTGATCCACGTTCGTGCTAGGATTGAAGATCTTACGGATTACCATCGACGTAAGTCAATCGGATCACGCGACAAAAGGTATTCTACTTTTTGTTATTGTATATGTATGTTTAATTAATTAAAGGGTTTAAGGTTCATAAACGGAAAATTTTTTAAAAGTCACTAAATCTATTTTTAGTATCGCTTCCGCTGCGTGTACTTCTTGGTATTTTTCCCTACAGAGGTGTCCAGTGATGAGAAGAAGAAGGGTTTCATCTGGGGCTTCCCCACTTCAAATAAAAGGTGGAAAAACAGTTGGTTTTTCGCTGGTGGTGAGTGGGTCGGGATGTGTCAGCTAGCAGTCGCCGTAATCTTTTGGCGAAGAAAGTTCCTAGGCATTTCACATCTCCTGAAGCCTGGTCGAAGGCAGCCCCTGCTCTGCTGGATAGGGAGATCTCTCACCTTGCCGCGGCGGCTGTCCTTCTTTTGGATTCAAGGGATAGATCTTTCCTCTTAGATGAGGAAAAAATGATTTCTCAGCAAATTTTCACACGCTTACTTGCAAGGCTTCCTCGCTGTAAGTCTTTATCCGTTCCTTCTTTTGTTTTACTGTTTCGTTTTATTCTGTTAGTTGACACTTGGTTTATTTCTCTTGCAGTGTGTGACTTTGACACCGTTTGCGACTTGCAAGCCCGGGCGGTGAAGAATTCCGAGGCTGCTAGCAAAAGGCATGCTGCTGGTTTGGCTAAGGAGGGAATTACTGGCCCGGATGGTGATGATCCCTCTGACGGCGAGGACACTGGTGATGTTACCAGGGGAGAGGTTGAATTGGGGCAGCCCCCTATGCGTGCAGAGGTTGCTGCGAATATTCCTGTTGCTGCTGCTGCTGTTGCTGCGACTACCCCCAGTCGTAAGGGTAAGGAGCAAGTTGGTGTTTCAGGAGGGGTCAGTGACATCCCTTTTTTTGACGCGGATGTCCCTGAGACTCCACTTGATCCTGCTAGTGACCTGGCCCCCAGAGCTAGTAGAAGTAAGCGCCCAGCTGGGAGTACACCTGATCATGCTGCTCGACCTCCCAAGCGGGCATCAAGGGTGGTGCAGTATGTTGTTTCTTCAGACGAGGAAGGTGCTGAGGAGCCAGCTGTCACCGAGACCCCTTCTACCCAACCGGCTGTTCGCGAGGGGCCTGCTGAAGTGGATAATGTAGCGGCTCCTCCCTCTGAGGAGGTTAATGAACAGACTATCCCTACTTCTACTTTTCCCCGAACAGCTTCTCCTTCAGTGGCCATGGGCGAGCCGAATGTCTCCTCAGATCAGCCTAGGCCATCTGGTCAACCAGAATCGATTGATCGGCCAGGCCCATTGAAGTAGCCTGGGACCTCTGCTTCTGGTTCGGGTTTTACCCATGAAGCCCCTCCTACAGGACCAGTTGAAGCCGATGAAGGGAACGTCTCCCTTTTTGATTTTTCGGCTACTGAAATCTGCTCCCACCTGGTTAATAATGATATATACATTGGTGAAAGCTGGGGGCATGTTAAAGACAAGTCCTGCAACAGGAAGATGGAATTTTTCTTCAACTGCCACTCTTTGGTAAGTTCTTCGCCGTAAATCTCTATGTATTATTATTTTTTCATATACTTCCTAATTTCAACTATCCTTCTTCTCAGATGATGTCTGAGTTAGGTGAGAACTACAAGTATGGGATCAAAGCTTCCCGTGAGATTAAACGCTTGCGCGAGTAGGCTTCTGTTTTGGCGGCTGAAAAGCTCTCTGCTGAAGAATCCCATGCTCAACAGCTCGCTCAGTTAAGAGAATTCTCAGATGGTCATCTGTCTGCTCGGCTAGCCGCCGAAGAAAAACTCTCTACTGCTGAAGAGGAGATTCGCTCGCTGAAGGAGCTTTTGTCTACGAGTCAAGAGTCCTTCGCAGCACGTTTGGAGGCTGAGCGGGTGGCTGAGGAAGCTAAGGAAAAGGCTGAGCATGAGGCGGCAGACTTGCGCAACCAGTTGTCTTCTCGCGACCTCATCTTCGATAATTTGAAAGCTATGCTGGAGGCTGAATCATTTGATCGTTTCAAGAGATCCCCTGCCTACGATGCACTTTTGTTGCGCGAATTTGAAAAAGGCATGAGGCAGGCGATAACATTCTTTGCCATGAAGGATCATTCTAATGAGAAATCTCTGAGGCGTTTCGACAGGTCCCTCCAACAGCACATGGCCAGTGGAGTGGGCTCGATTAAAGAGCAAATAAAACGATGGAAAGCCCACTGCCGTTATAACAGGACTGAACCTCATCCTATGCATTTAGAAATCCCCAGCAAGCGTGCCTTCAATACTTACTATTTAGGTCAGAAGGGCAGCTTTTCTGGCTCTGGTGCTGAGCCTGACTTGGGTCCTGTTGCTGGAAGGGATTATGAGCCTTTCATGCCAATGGAGGATGAGGAAGTCATCTGGCCTTCGGACGAGGAGATTGAAGATGAGGAAGACAGCGAGGGCCCTCCTATAGCTGGTTGAGTTTTGGATCTTTTCTACTGTCTAGGACTGTAAATTTTATTTCTTTTGCTCCTTCATTTGTAAATGATACAAAGTTATAAATTCTTTTGTTTTTTGTTCAGCTGCCTTTGCTGAGTTTTCGGCTTTACTTAGTTTTTCACCAAGTTTTTTAGCATATGTTATAGCTCTATTCAGCTGCCATTGCTGAGTTTTCGGCTTACTCAGTGTTTGTCAGGACGTATCCGACCATACACCAAGTTTTTAGCGTATTTTATAGCTCTATTCAGCTGCCATTGCTGTATTTTGGCGTACTTAGTATTTGTCAGGACGTATCCGACCATACACCAAGTTTTTAACATGTTTTGTTTTGTTCAGCTGGCTTTCTTGCTTCTAGGGATTCTATTTTCCCGAAATGGCGATCGCTGCTTTTTGTAACTTGGGATTTTGTTTCTCGCCAGTTCTCGTTGCTGCGAGTATGAAACTCGTCTTTATGTGACGGTAGCGATATACGATGGCGAATGCCCTTTGTGACTGGCGAGTGGAATCGCGAATTCTCAGTAATAAATTACTCTTTTATTGAATATTTCCTGCAACTTTTGTTAACATAGCCATAAAGAAAATGCTAAAACGAAAAACTGTTCTAAGACATAATAAAAAGGTTGAAAAAGCTCTAAACTTTGAAAAAGTTAAGGATAATATATCTTCAAGTACTGCGCATTGCATGGGCGGGGTAGTTCGCCAAAACCTTCTCGAGTAATGCGATATGCCCCATGGCCAGCTATTCCTGTAATTTGATAAGGCCCTTCCCATTTGTCTGCGAGCGATCCTGCAACTTTATCTCTTGTTCCCGGATTCACCCTTTTCAGCACTAAGTCACCAAGCGAGAACCTCCTTTCACGCACATGTGAGTTGTAATATCTGGCTACCCTCTGTTGGTACGCAGTATTCCTTATTTGTGCGCGCTCTCTTCTTTCTTCTAACTCATCCAGACCGCATTTTAGCATATCAATGTTAAGTTCTGGTTGGAAGAGTTGTACCCTTGGTGAAGAGAATGACGTTTCCACGGGAATGACAGCTTCAGCTTCATATGCCATGGAATATAGGGTCTCACCTGTTGAACCCCTCTCTGTGGTTCGATACGCCCAGAGCACTTGTGGTAATTTATCTGCCCAGCTGCCCTTTTTTGTTGCCAATTTAGCTTTCAGGTTGTGCTTTATGATCTTGTTTACTGCTTCAGTCTGGCCATTCGTCTGCGAATATGTTGGGGAGGCGTAGTAGTTGTTGATGCCGTACTTGTCACACAGCTCCCTGAATTTCCTACCATCGAATTGGGTTCCATTGTCCGTGATGATGGTGTTTGGTATCCCGAATCTGTACAGGATATTTTTCTTTACAAAGCTTATAGTGTTCGCTTCTGTTATATGTACCAATGGTTCGGCTTCTACCCACTTCGTAAAATAATCCACGGCTACTATGGCGTGCTTTGCTTCTCCAGTTGCTGTTGGCATAGGGCCGATTAAATCAGTTCCCCACATGGCGAACGGCCACGGCGAGGTGATACTTTGCAAAAGTTCAGGTGGTTGACGGATGTTGTTGGCAATTTTTTGACACGCCTCACATCTCGCTGCTACTCTTTTGGCGTCGGCGAATAGTGTTGGCCAGTAAAAACCCTGCCTTAATGTTTTGTGGGCTAGGCTGACACCCCCAGCGTGGTTCCCACAATTTCCACTATGTATGCTTCTCAGGATACCTTCTACTTCTTCAGGTCCGACACATCTCTGCAGTGCCCTTGAATACCCCCTTTTGTACAGTTCTCCATTGAGTACTGAATATCTTGTAGCTCTATACTTCAACCGTTTTGCCTCTAATGGGTCACTTGGGAGTACATCATTGACGAGATATTCTTTGATTGGTATGATCCAGCTGTTCCTCTCGCCAAAGACTGCCCCCACTTCTTTTGATTTGACTATACTCGGCTGCAATAGGCGGATCATGGATATACTTTTGGGCCAGATGTTGATTGTGGCAGATGCCAATTTGGCCAAGGCATCAGCTTGCTTGTTTTCTTCTCTAGGGACATGAACAATTCTGTATTCTTTAAATCTTCCTAACAGTTCCTTTGCTAATTCCAGGTAGGTGATCATGCTTTCATCTCTCGCCTGGTATTCATCTAGCACCTGATTGACAACAACTTGAGAGTCGCTGAAGATTTCTACCTCATCTGCCCCTAGGACTATGCAAACTTTTAAACCTGCTATGAGTGCCTCGTATTCAGCTTGATTGTTAGTAGCTTTGAAGTCAAAACGCAAGGCACATTCGACTGAATCTCCTTCCGGGGTTGACACTACTACCCCTGCCCCGCTACCGTGCGTGTTTGACGAGCTGTCGACGCAGAGTTGCCATTTGAATATTTTCTTATTTTGCTCCACCATCATTTTCGCCACCTCTATGCTTGGCTCGGTGAACTCTGCTACAAAGTCTGCCACCGCTTGTGCTTTAATTGCTGTCCTGGGGAGATACTCTACATCGAATTCACTTAACTCGATCGCCCACTTCATTAATCAACCGGATACTTCTGGTTTCTGCAGGATTAACTTCAGTTGGCAGTTGGTGTATACCCCGATTTTATGAGCATGGAAATATGGTCTTAGCTTCCTTGCTGCTGTTATTAGAGCGAGTGCCATTTTTTCAGTCGGCGAGTACCTTGTTTCGGCTGGTAACAGTGCTTTGCTGGTGTAGTATATTGGCTTCTAGATCCCCTCTTCTTGTCTTACCAGCACGGAACTTGTGGCTACTTCAGAGACGGATAAGTACATATATAGAGTCTCTCCTGTTTCTGGTTTTGATAGCAGCGGTGCCCGCCCAAGATAATCTTTCAAGGCCTGGAAAGCTTTTTTACAATCCTCATTCCACTCGATTCACTTTCCTTTCTTTAGAGCTTTAAAAAATGGTAGGCATCGGTCTGTTGACTTAGCTATGAACCTGTTCAGCGATGCTAGGCACCCCGTGAGTCTTTGGACGTCCTTCAAAGTTCTTGGCGAAACCATTTTTGCTAGGGCTTGGATTTTTTCAGGGTTCACCTCTATTCCTCTTTGATGTACTTGATATCCGAGAAACCTCCCAGACGATACGCCGAATACACATTTTGCTGGATTCAACTTCATTCCATACTTGACCAGCACATCGAATGTTTCCCTCAGGTCATCTGTATGTCTATCTGCTGTGATGCTTTTTGTTAGCATATCGTCAACGTAAACCTCCATATTTCTCCCTATTTGCCTGGCGAACATTTTGTTGACCAGGCGCTGGTAAGTTGCTCCAGCGTTCTTCAAACCAAATGGCATGACCATGTAACAGTACAACCCCTGGTCTGTGGTGAACGCTGTCTTCTCCTCATCTGGCTTGTGCATCTTTATCTGGTTATATCCTGAATACGCATCCATGAAGCTCAACGTCTCATGCCCGGCTGTTGCATCGACTAATTGGTCAATCCTTGGTAGCGGGAAGCTATCCTTGGGGCAGGCCTTGTTCAAATCGGTGAAGTCAACGCACATCCTCCATTGTTTGTTCTTCTTTTTCACTAGAACTACATTCGCCACCCATTCTAGATACTTAACTTCTCTAATCGATCTTGCGGCGAGCAACTTTGACACCTCCTCTTTTATTGCTGCACTTCTTTCTGGGTTAAAGCTTCTCCTTTTTTGCACAACTGGTTTGCATTTTTCATTCACAGCCAGGTTGTGTGAAATCACGCTTCTATCAATTCCCGGCATGTCTTCGTGGCACCAAGCGAAAATCTCCTTATACTCACTTAACAAGTTTGTCACATCTTTCTTAACTCGTTCAGTCAGCCTTGCTCCGATCTTGACTGTTTTGTCCGGTTCTGCTTCGTTTAAAACAATCGACTCAGTTGGCTCTTCTTTTTCTCTGCTTGTTTCGTCCCTTGGGTCCAGTTCGAAGGTTTCCAGATTATCTTCCTGCACTTCCTCGTCTACTTCGAATATGCTCAAGGTTTCCATCCTTGCCTTATCTTTGAAGATTGATAGATTGGCGCGGCAAGCCATCTCCTGTGACCCTTTCAATTCTCCGACACCAAATTCTGTAGGGAACTTTACTTTTAATGCATGGGTTGAAGTGACAGCTCGAGCTTTGTTAAGAAATGGTCGGCCAAGCAAAGCATTATATGGCCAATTATGGATGTCGACTACCACAAAGTCCAGCAGGATCGTTCGCCGGCATGGTGCTGTACCAAACCTTACTAGCAGCTTCATAGTTCCTAACGATCTAACTTTTGCGCCACCGAATCCTTTTAATGGCACATGGAATGGCTCAAGATCTTTTCTGTCCAGCCGCAACTCATCATATACTCTGGCACTTAAAATATCAGCTGAACTCCCGTTGTCAATCATCACCCGAAGGACATCCCTATGGGCTATTCGAACTCCCACTACGATTGCATCATTAGGCTTTGCATCAATTCCGTCTGAGTCTTCTGCTGTAAATGTTATGGGATCGTGTCCTTCTCTTCCTTTCTTGGGGTTTCTTTGCACAGAATTAATCTCCATGCTTCTGCTTTCATACATCACTTCTCGGACTTCTGACATCCTTTCTCGATTGCTTCTCCCAGTATGAGGTCCACCAAAAATGGTGTTTATAGTGGCGTTGGGGCTATTTCTCCTTGGACTCTTCCTTTCCTGCACGTTTCCTTAGTGGCTGTCTTGGCGACCACCTTGCTTGTCCCCTTTCAAAGCAAAGTCCTTCAGGTGCCCATCTCTGATCAAGCTTTCAATGTGATCACGCAACTGGAAACATTTCGAAGTTTCATGCCCATGGTCTTTGTGAAACCGATAATATTTAGTCGTATCTCTCCTGGCATTTGCTGACTGCTGCCGAGGGTATTTAGCGAGTCCTTTGTCTTCTACCACAGACAGTATCTCCTCCTGATCACCAGTTAAAGGGGTGTAATGGTTGTATCTTCCTCGAAACCTACTGGCTCGAGCGTTTCCTCTGCTTTCCCTTGGATGTCCCTTTTGGCCCTTCTCATCTTTCTGGCGATCACGTGATTGCGTCTTTTTATCATCCTTATGGTCCGATTTTGAGTCAGGCTTGTGTCCATGCACATAGCTACCCCCTTGCGCTACTTCTTCTTCTTCTTCCGCCAGTGCATAGTCGCCAGCTATTTCCATCATCTCCTCATAAGTTTTTGGTCTCTCCCTTCGTAGGTCAAAGGATAATCGCCCACTTTGTAACCCATTGGTGAATGCGGCGATCATAGCTACATCACTAGCGTCTTCAATTTGAGCAACCTCCTTCCCAAATCTTGCTAGATACTTCTTGATCGACTCATTACGTTCCTGTTTCAAGTTGGATAGATGAGCGAGTGACTTTCTTCTCTGGACACTCTCCATGAATTGCCTTATGAACGCTTTGCTAAGATTTGAGAAACTGCTTATACTTCCGGGTGGAAGTCTTCTAAACCACCTAGAGGCAAGGTCGTCGAATGTTTGCGGGAAGGTGAGGCACAACAGCCCATCATTGGATGAGTACTGGGCCATAATGTTACGGAATTGGTGAACATGCTCCTTCGGATCCCTGTTCTCCTTGTACTGCTCAATGGTTGGCATTCTAAATCTGTCTGGAAATTGGGTGCGAGCGATATTTTCGACGAATGGGCTATCTGACTCATCATCCGAAGATACGTTACTGTAGGGAAAAATACCAAAAGAAGTACACGCAGCGGAATCGATACTAAAAATTAGATTTAGTGACTTTTAAAAATTTTTCCTTTATGAACCTTAAACCCTTTAATTAATTAAACATACATATACAATAACAAAAAGTAGAATACCTTTTGTCGCGTGATCCGATTGACTTACGTCGATGGTAATCCGCAAGATCTTCAATCCTAGCACGAATGTGGATCACCTAGGAGCGTGGTCTCCCTTTTCTTTGAATTACAAACCTGTGAATGGACAAAACAAACTTTTCTTTTCTTTGTTAGTCACAAAAACAATCAAAAGAATGACTAAGATTATTCCGGTCACTTTTGAGTTCTCAATCTAATGATCGAAACTCGCGTGAACCTAGATCGATATCGTATACACAAGCTTATTGATGATTAAACAAATAGTATACTATCAAAGAATAATCTAACACTCCTTTTTGTTTTAGTAGAATAAAAAGCTTTCTATGAATTGAGAAGAAGAAGAAATTTGTATCATGAACACATGTATGGTGGCCGAACCCTATAGCAAGAATAATATAGGGTGGCCGAATTTTGCTTCCTTTCTCCTTTAGGGTTGCCGAAATCTATGTGGTTCTGTATTAGGGTTGGCCGAATTTCATCATGTCACTTATATAGGGTGACCGAAATTCAACCCTAATTCTTTTCAACTTTTTAGACTTCAAACCCTAATCTAACTCATAGATATTTTATTCTATTCTTTTATTGACTAAATAAAAAGACTTCTTATTTGATTAAATAAATAAAACTAATTATTTATTTCCTTATCAAACAAGTCTTTTACTTTTACTTTTAGGAAATATATTTCCTGATTAGAAAAGATTTGCTTCTTTAATTAAACAATTAATTAATAAATTAATTAATTCTTATTTAATTAAAACAATGAAACAAAATAATATATTAGGTTAAACTAACCCTTGCCGCCCCACTTATAGTAAATGGGCCAAAATATTATTTTCTTATTTCATTTAATCCATTGGACTTTAAATAAAAAAGCCCACATGTGAACCAGACCCATTCTTACTAAAAGAAACAAGCCCACATGTCTTTCATTAATATATTAATATAATTGAGCAGCCCATTACTAAAATAATGTGCAAATTATATTTTTAATATATTAAATGCAATTCTAGATGGACCCTTAAATTGGTCCGGTAGAATATATCAAGTGATCCATGCAAGTCCGTGTGGATTGGGGATCTTGGTGGGCCATCTAAATTTAAGCTTCAATAGACATAACCTAATCACAATCAACAAATGATTCACTTAGGTCCGATCCATTAATTTTAACTCATTTCACTAAAGAGCTAAAACTGAACTCTTAAATAAAGATAGAAAAGGAAGATGCTCCTCATTCATACCCTAGACAATCATATTGGAGATAGTGTATCCTCGTGATTAATATCAGTAATCGCCAAGAGTTCATAGACCGCCTATAACTCTCCAAGTTACCATATTTACTCATATGACCACATTTTGAACTTGGATATTTTGACTTGTCCAGAAGCCATGTTTTCAATAGACACTATCGAAAACTCAACGTTGAGATTTAATATCCAATTACCTCAAAACATCCATATGATGATATTATACTCTCATTTAATTAAATGGAGCCACGATGTCCATATCTATAAATGAAGTCCTCTATCGATTAACAAATGAATATCACCAAACTATCGAGGATAGACTATGCGATATAATCGTACTCATTGATAACTCAAATGATATCACTTGCAACCATAAGTCCATCATTTATCTCAGGATTAAGATAGACTCTCCGATTGTCCTGATAATGAAAAGACTATTATCTACTGACGGTTCTAGATAAAGCTTTTCATTGTGACCCAGTTCAATGCACCCAGTGCACTAGATCCTTTTGCTCGAAGACACTCCGATGATTTTAGACTCATCATATCTCATTTGATCCCACTCAAATGCTAGCAAAAGAATTCTACAACTTTAACAAGATAAAGGTGCCCAACCTTTAACTTAAGTTGTGAACATTATTCAAGACTAACTAAAGAATTGTGTCTACCACATACATATCCAGATGTACAAACAATTCTTCTTTTCCCATAGTCTTTAGACCTTATGATTATTTACTTTGACAATTATAATATTAAACTATAAATGCTATACGATTTGTTAAACCAGAAATCACTTTATTAATATGAAAAAGATTGTTAATTTCAACATTACACTCTTGCTATTGAGCATAATCCTAACAGTTACGACCATACCTTCGTGCCATCGCTGAAACTTTTCTTGACAGCTCTTGTAGGGTGACATCTCGCTGACCAGTTGGTTCTCCTGCCGGATCAAGTCTACTCTTGATTGTCCTTCTCCCATGATTGCCTCTACCATCTGGGCTCCTTCGATCTTCTGTGCTCTCAGATCTTCTTCGTCGTGCTCTTTTGGATCGTAATTCCCCTTGTGGATGAGGACTCTTATCTTCAGACGAGATAGAACGGTGTCTCCACCGGTTCCATTGATATGTGTCACTGGAATTGACCCCATGTGTTCGTGCATGATCTCGCTCCTCCCTAGATTCTTCATTCATTACACCTTTTCCCTTCCTTTGTTTTCTCCCTTCGAAATTCTCAGGGTGGTCCTACAGAGTCTCCTCAATGGATTGTATTGCTTGAGCATCTGGGGTTGCAATGTGAACTTCCGATCGTATCCTTCCGGGCGGATGGACTCCAGGAGTGGTTAACTCGTAGGGAGAAGAAATTCCCAACCCTATCGGAAGCGAAAGCCCTATTTTGCTAGCTTCGCTGATTAAGTTTACCAACGCCGTCTGGAAGTGCTGCAGAACCCCGGGGTCGGCTACCCTAGTTCCTGGTGTTGCCACCGATTGTTCCCCGATCGCCACTGCCCTATCTCCTGTTGGTGCAGTGGGTTCAACAATTAGATCTCTGCTGGAGTTACCATCTCTGTCACTGTCGTTGTTCATATTTTTTAGTTGGCAAGGGTTCCTTGAAGTTTCTGTTTAAAGCCCCCCCCCTCCCCCCCCCCCCCCCCCCCCCCCCCCCCCCCCTCCTTCTAGTGCCAATTGTTGACGGTGAAATTTGGATAGCCACGCACTCAACAATTATATCAATTTAATATAAAACGAGAAAATTAAGAACGCATGCAAAAGACATATTTTACGTGGAAAACCCTTGAATGGGAAAAAACCACGGCGCCCCCTGAGGGTAGAAGAATAATACTAGGTTTTTGTTGCCTTGTTACACACTTTGATCTCTCTTACAATTGCTCTCTTTTCTCTCTAGATTTTCGAACCCCTTCCTCATGGGATAGGTGGTTCTATTTGTACATGTCTAATTAGGGTTTCCCCTTGTTTTTAGCCGTGTGGGTGGAAGGTTTCCCTCTTTGATTCGTACTAGGATTCCCTTCTTGTCACGGATCCAAGTCTACTTTCCTTTTTATGATTCCTTGTTGTTCTGGGTCTTCTAAAAGTTTAGGGTTTATTTCTGTGTTTCTGCCGAGTCGGTTCAGGCCTAGTATACTGGTGCAGCGAGTACCTTCACTTCTGGGTATCGTCTCTTCGGCGACCACATTTCTACTTTCGGCGAGTAAATATCTAGCTTCGGCGACCATATCTTTGACTCCCTTTTGGCTTGAGGTATTTTGTCATTCTGACTTGTCACACTCCCTCCCTTGACCCGGTCAATGAGTGACATGGCAGTCTTTTATTGGCTCGTTTGATGACGTGTCAGGTTGGCGAATTTATACATACAACAACTTGATATATTCTATCGGACTAATTTATGGGTCCATCTAGAATTGTATTAAGGCATGTGGACTTGTTTCTTTTAGTAAGAATGGGCCTAGTTCACATGTAGGTCTTTTATTAAGGTCCAATGGATTTAATAAAATAGAAAAACAATATATAGATATATTAATATATATGGCACATGGCCGAGATATATATATGATATTATATTGTTTTATTTTTATTATTTGATTAAATGGAAATTAATTAATTGATTAATTGATTATTTAATTAAAAATCAAAATCTTTTTCTGACTAGGAAATATGTTTCTTAGTAGTATACTATTGTGGTAGTATAATAAATATAAAAGACTTTATTTGGTAAGTAGATAAATAAGAGATTTATTTATCTAGTCAAATGAGAAAGTCTTTAATATAGTCATAAAAACACTAAAGAGTTGGATTAGGGTTTGGATTCTAAAGATTGATAGGAGTATGGGTGAAACACAAATCCTCTTATAGTGAGGATTTCAGCCACCTTCTAGATTTCCTATCATAGGATTCGGTCACCCTAAAATATAGATGACAAGAAGAATTCTTATATATATATCAAAAGGAATTGGGATATACATGACAAAAGGAATTCGGATATATATGATATACATGGCTTGAAGAATTTGGATATATATATATATATATATATATATTATTTATATGGCAGCGGTAATTGGTCATATATAGATATAATATATTGATGCATAATTGGCCGCAAAATATATATATATATATATATATATATTTATAAAGCGTGCAGAATTAGAGCACAACATATATTTTAATAGCCAAGTTGGATTCGTGTACCATATATATGGGTAAAGAGAATTCGGCAAAAACACATTATATTATGTGAATAGAATTTGACTAACCCTAAGGTCTTGGACTTGAGAGTTTTTTCTTTTGCTAGAGAAAAATATAATCCAACTCTTAGACTATTGTGATTTTCGGCCAAGAGGAATAGAGAGAAAAGTTTGTTCTTATTTCGATAGTGCACTAGTTACTTTTACATCAAAAGGTTTTGTACACAATTTCGAATAAGGTTCACGCGAGTTTCGATCTAAAGATTGTGAATTCAAAAGTGACCGGAACATTCTTTGTTGTCTTTTGGAACTTATTGTGACTAACAAATAAAAAGAAAAAGTTTTGTTAATCCATCCTCAGGTACACAATTCAAAGAGAAGGGACACCACGCTCCTAGGTGATTCACGTTCATGATTGGATTGGAAGATCTTGCGGATTACCATCGACGCAATGTTAATCGGATCACGCGACAAAGGTATGATATCTTTAGTATTATATGTTAATTAATTAGAGGGTTAAGGTTCAAATTATGGAAAAATTTTAAACTATACTAAACTTGATTTTAGTCTCGCTTCCGCTGCGTGACCGTATTTTTCCCTACAATGTTTTGCATTTATATTGCAATCATCAATTCATGCTTTTTCATTTGAGCAAGTCATTTTGAATTTCATGCTTTTTCATATGACATTAGCATGTTATAGAAGAATCATCATGTCATGGAGATAACCATAGGTCATTCAAATTGTACTTCCTAAGTAGATCTCCTAGTCCAAAAATGCATGGTTGAACATAAATATGACATAGATTGTAAACAAGCAAGGTTCACACTTATTGAATTGAAAATATATATACATATGTACAACCAAGCTTACTCAAGCAATTAAAAGAAGAGGCATAAGATATTTCAAATTTTTTGCAAGTGACAAGAATGTTTAATAGCTCTCTTTGCTTGAGTTCCCCATATGGGGTCAAACACAAAACACATCACTCCATAAGACATATCCCAATAGATCTACTAAGTGTTTTAAATCGAGTAGCATCTAAGGGTTTAATAAATAAGTCTGCAAGTTGATCATTAGTACCTGCATGTTCAAGTACTATGCATTTATTTTCAACAAGCTCTCTAATGAAATGATGGCGGATGTTAATATGCTTAGTCCTAGAGTGTTGTACCGGATTCTTGGAAATATTAATAGCACTCATATTATCACAAAAGAGGGTTAGAGTACCTTGGTTGAATCCGTAGTCGACTAGCATTTGCTTCATCCATAGGAGTTGTGTGCATCCACTCCCCGCGGCTATGTACTTGGCCTCGGCCATGGACAAGGAAATCAAGTTTTGCTTCTTGCAAAACCAAGACACCAAGTTGTTGCCTAGGAAGAAGCAACCGCCTGATGTGCTTTTCCTATCATCACAGTTTCCTGCCCAATCCGCATCGCTAAAGCCTACAAGACTAGCATTAGTGTCAAAAGAGTACCAAATCCCATAGTCGGATGTCCCATTCACATAGCGAATGATTCTTTTAACGGAAGAGAGATGGGACTCCTTACACACACCCAAACTAAAAGAGATATCGGGCCTACTTGCAGTCAAATAAAGCAAGCTACCAATCATGCCCCGATACAACGTTTGTTCCACACTTTTACCACTAGCATCCTTGTTTAGCTTCAAAGTGGTACTCATGGGTGTATCACAATGTTTGGCATTTTTTAGACCAAACTTCTTCACTAGGTTCTTAGCATATTTGGCTTGCGTTATAAAAATCCCATCATTCATTTACCTGATTTACAAACCTAGGAAGTAACTTAGCTCACCAACTAGACTCATCTCAAATTCATGAGACATAACATCAACAAATTGTTGGACCTTAATCTTGTTGGTAGAGCCAAACACTATATCATCAACATAGATTTGAGCTATAAAGAGCTCATCATTATCTTTCTTGATGAATAAAGTCTTGTCAACACTACCTCTTGTGTAGTTATTGTCAACAAGAAATTGAGTGAGGTGTTCATACCAAGCCCTTAGTGCTTGTTTCAACCCATATAGAGCCTTCTTGAGGCGATAGACATGGTTGGGGTAGTGAGCATCCACAAACCCCTTGGGTTGTTCAACAAACACTTCCTCTTGCAAGAAGCCATTGAGGAAGGCACTCTTGACATCCATTTGGTGCAATTTGAACTTGTGCACACAAGAAATGGACAAAAGAAACCTAATGGACTCTAAACGGGCAACGGGAGCAAAAGTCTCCTTAAAGTCGATACCTTCTATTTGAGAGTATCCTTGTGCTATAAGTCTAGCCTTATTCTGCACTATGTTGCCATCCTCATCGGATTTGTTCCTATACATCCACTTAGCACCTATGACATGTGTGCTTTTAGGCCCAGGAACTAGAGTCCAAACCTCCCTTTCGAATTGGTTTAGCTCTTCTTGCATGACAAGAACCCAAAATTCATCATTTAAGGCTTCATCAACCTTTTTGGGTTCAATTTGAGAGGTGTAGCATGTAAAGCTAATGAGATTAGCAATTTGACGCCTAGTCCTAACACCTTTATTCACATCTCCAATAACATCATCTTTGTTATAGAGTCTTCTAACCCATGGAGTGGGTTCATTAGAGTCCACGAGAGGAACTCTATCAAGAGGTTGAGTGGCCTTTTTATCAAGGTTGGACGTCCCAACATTAGGAGTCTCAACAACCTTCTCCAAGGGTGAGTCATCATCTAAAGCAACCTCCTTCTCATGGTCATTAGACTTGAGTCTTGTATCATCAATGACAACATTTGATGATTCCATGACGGTTCGAGTCTTCAAGTTGAAAACTCTATAGGCTCTACTATTCAAGGCATAGCCAATAAAGATACCCTCATCACTCTTAGCATCAAATTTGCCAAGTTGATCACAGTCATTTAAAATGTAGCATTTGCTTCCAAAAGTGTGGAAGTAGCTAACATTTTGCTTTCTACCTCTCCATAACTCATAGGAGGTTTGCCTAGTACCGAGCCTTAGGAAAACTCTATTTCCTATATAGCAAGCCGTATTGACGGCTTCGGCCAATAGGTTCCTAGGGACATTGTTGCTAAGCAACATCACACTGGCCATCTCTTGTAAGACCCTATTCTTCCTCTCAACAACTCCATTTTGTTGAGGTGTCCTAAGAGCCGAAAACTCATGGGAGATGCCTACACTATCACAATAGGTTTCAAAAGAAGCATTCTCAAATTCTCTCCCATGGTCACTTCTAATCCGTTTTATGCTTTTAATGTTTGAGTTCATTTCATTTTGAATTTTATTACAAAGCATTTTAAACTTGTCAAAAGTTTCGGATTTTTCTCTAAGAAAATATTGTTAGGATTATGCTCAATAGCAAGAGTGTAATATTGTAATTAACAATCTTTTTCATATTAATAAATTGATTTCTGGTTTAACAAATCGTATAGCGTTTATAGTTTAATATTATAATTGTCAAAGTAAATAATCATAAGGTCTAAAGACTATGAGAAAATAAGAATTGTTCGTACATCTGGATATGTATGTGGTAGACACAATTCTTTAGTTAGTCTTGAATAATGTTCACAACTTAAGTTAAAGGTTGGGCACCTTTATCTTGTTAAAGTTGTAGAATTCTTTTACTAGCATTTGAGTGGGATCAAATGAGATATGATGAGTCTAAAATCATCGGAGTGTCTTCGAGTAAAAGAATCTAGTGCACTGGGTGCATTGAACTGGATCACAATGAAAAGCTTTATCTAGAACCGTCAATAGATAATAGTCTTTTCATTATCAGGACAATCGGAGAGTCTATCTTAATCCTAAGATAAATGATGGACTTATGGTTGCAAGTGATATCATTTGAGTTATCAATGAGTACGATTATATCGCATAGTCTATCCTCGATAGTTTGGTGATATTCATTTGTTAATCGATAGAGGACTTCATTTATAGATATGGACATCGTGGCTCCATTTGTTAAAATGAGAGTATAATATCATCATATGGATGTTTTGAGGTAACTGGATATTAAATCTCAACGTTGAGTTTTCGATAGTGTCTATTGAAAACATGGCTTCTGGACAAGTCAAAATATCCAAGTTCAAAACGTGGTCATATGAGTAAATATGGTAACTTGGAGAGTTATAGGCGGTCTATGAACTCTTGGCGATTACTGATATTAATCACGAGGATACACTATCTCCAATATGATTGTCTAGGGTATGAATGAGGAGCATCTTCCTTTTCTATCTTTATTTAAGAGTTCAGTTTTAGCTCTTTAGTGGAATGAGTTAAAATTAATGGATCGGACCTAATTGAATCATTTGTTGATTGTGATTAGGTTATGTCTATTGAAGCTTAAATTTAGATGGCCCGCCCATCCCCAATCCACACGGACTTGCATGGATCACTTCATATATTCTACCGGACCAATTTAAGGGTCCATCTAGAATTGCATTTAATATATTAAGAATATAATTTGCACATTATTTAAGTAATGGGCTGCTCAATTATATTAATATATTAATGAAAGACATGTGGGCTTGTTTCTTTTAGTAAGAATAGATCTGGTTCACATGTGGGCTTTTTATTTAAAGTCCAATGGATTAAATGAAATAAGAAAATAATATATGGCCCATTTATTTTAAGTGGGGCGGCAAGGGTTAATATTTTAACCTAATATATTATTTTATTTCATTGTTTTAATTAAATAAGAATTAATTAATTTATTAATTAATTGTTTAATTAAGAAACAAATCTTTTCTGATCAGGAAATATATTTCCTAAAGTAAAAGAAAAAGACTTGTTTGATAAGGAAATAAATAATTAATTTTATTTATTTAATCAAATAAGAAGTCTTTTTATTTAGTCAAATAAAAGAATAAAAGATTTATGAGTTGGATTAGGGTTTGGAAGTCTTAAACTAAATAGGAATTAGGGTGCAATACAAACTCCTTTTTGGCTTGAGTATTGCGGCAACCCTAGTCCCTTTTAGGTTATTATTTTCGGCCACCCTAATTGAAAGAGAGAAAGAAAATTTTGCCACCTATATATGTGGACTTATAGAATTCGGCCACTCTAGGTTTTTGGTGCTTGATTCTATTTTCTTCTTCTTCTCAATTCATAGAAAGATTATTTTTATTCTACTAAAAACATAAAAGAGTGATAGATTATTCTTTGATGGTATAATATTTGCCTATTCATCAATAAGCTTGTGTGTACAACATCGATCTAGGTTCACGCGAGTTTCGATCATTAGATTGAGAACTCAAAAGTGACCGGAATAATCTTAGTATTCTTTTGATTGTTTTTGTGACTAACAAAGAAAAGAAAAGTTTGTTTTGTCCATTCACAGGTTTGCAATTCAAAGAAAAGGGAGACCACGCTCCTAGGTGATCCACGTTCGTGCTAGGATTGAAGATCTTGCGGATTACCATCGACGCAAGTCAATCGGATCACGCGACAAAAGGTATTTTTCTTTTGTTAGATAAAATATATGTTTAATTGATTAAAGGTGAAACTAATTATAGCACGGTGTGTATAAAACTATCTAGAGGGGGGGGGGGGGGGGGGGGGGGGGGTGAATAGATTTTACGCTTTTTACCCAATTTTTCGTGTTAGTCAAAATTACGAAATTACCCCTAAATAGATAAAGCAATAAATCAAGTAAAATATGCGGAAATTAAATAACACATGATTTTTACGTGGAAACCCTCACGGGAAAAACCACGGGCTAGTAAGTAAGCCACACTCGAACCTCGAATCCACTAAATGTGTAAACGATTACAACCTAATCCCGGAAGTAATCACACACTTACCTAATCCCGGTATGAGTGAACCTAGTCCAATTTGCTTGCAATCTAAGCAACCTAATCCCGGAAGCTACACACAAGACTTACTTTCTCTATAAAGAGAATACAACCCTAAGTGAATATATGTGAATATCCAAAATGCAACATAGAGCAAGGGAAACCCTATATGCTTATCTAAGATGATTAATATGCAATTAGAACAATCCTAGATATTAAAAACTAAATGACATGTTCAATCAAATAGTTTAGCTAATCAAGATTAAGCACAAAACTTAATTAGCTATCACAATACAACACTCAATCATGTCAACACAACAATCTCTATTTTGAATATTAGATTTTAATCTAAGAACAAGCAAATAATAAAAGAGATGCCTTGATAAATAAAACACTAATTATAAATGATAATAGTGAAGAACATACCAAGGGAAGTGTGTTGACCAAGACCCATGCTAGTAAACATCCTAACTATGCTAGAAAATGCTTAGATGATATTTTGATACATATGAAAATGGGTTTTGAGAGTTAAAGACAAGTTCTTGGGGATTTTTTCTCTTGAAGATATTTTTGCTCTCTCAAAGTGTGTATATTTTCCTTGTTGAAAAAAATGAAGAAGAAAGTATATATATATATAAAAGCTGAATCAGGTCAAGAATGAAAAAGAGGCAAAACGCCATCGTATGTAATATATATACTAAAGACACAAAAGATAAAAAGAGAACAGAAGGCGTGAAGCACTTATAACAATATATAAAATATGCAAGTCAAAAAAATGAAGCACGTGAATGAATATATATAAAATATAATGAATATTAACAAAAGTTAGGTGCATCACGTATATCTAGATAATATATATATAAATATATATATATATATATATATATATATGTATTAACAAACAAAAAAAAGGTGCAGCACGTGATCTTATATATATAAACTTAATCAGACGAGATATTATATATATATATATATATATATTAACATACAAACAAACAAAATATAAAGCAAATAAAATAAAGAAGAAAAAAAGCATCAGGTGCGTGTGATGAGGACGTGGGTGCAACGGGGGCAGAGAGAGTATTATGGCGTGGGGAGCCCGTGGCTCACGCCACTCTCTTGCTTGCCTTGCTAGGTGTGGCTATCATGCCACACTAAGCTGACTTCGGACCCGAGTGTTCTTCAGTCCAGTTGATCCTCAAATCTTTGAATCTAATTTCGTCTTCGGAATATTGATCCGGATTTAATCATAAATATAGAAAAATTATATAACTTTCCAATTTAAGCTCGAAATTGAAATCCGGTTTCCGATAAAAACACGGAATGTCCCAAATGTCTCGGAAATCATCCGAAACATATAAAAAAGTCTCCGAATCGCTTGGAACTCATCTATGGACAATTCCACACATAAAAAAAAATATAATAAAGAAGTGCAAGTGTGATAAGTGACGTGTGAAGAGAATGCACACAAATGCAAGTATGCTAAGTGAGTGTGTGCACTAAATCTCTTCATAGAAAATTAAGCACTAGACATATACCTTTGGAGTGCTTAACACTTGCAAGGGCCTTGAGCTTGAACACATTCCTAAGCTACCCTTACATGATCCCCACATATGGTTTGATCACTGAAATAAGCCAATTAAAAACTACGGGAATCCTTACAAAAGGGTTTAAGGTTCATAAAAGGAAAAATTTTTAAAAGTTACTAAATCAATTTTTAGTCTCACTTCCACTGCGTGTACTACGGTATTTTTCCCTACAATTGGTATCAGAGCCTAGGTTGAACCCTTTTAATTAATTAACGTATATATACGTGGATCGATTTCTTTTTATTGTGATTATGCATGTTTAGAAAGAGATGGCACTCTAGGTATTCGCATATATAATTACATGTGATGTATGGATTTATATATGTTTTATGTGGATTGTTATTGCTCAATTTTGGTCCTAGATTTTCAATGTATTTTTGTTATGGAATTGTAACAAGAAGGGTGGTCTATCATCGCCACAATTCCTTCTTGGTAGTTGCTAGGTTTTATATTTTTTTTAATATAGGTGCAGTATTTTTTTAACTACCGCAGTTTTTTTATTTAATTTTTTAGTGCAGTTTTTTTTGTATAAATGTACTGCAGTGAATAAAAAAAAAAAATTTAATACTGTAGTATTTATTATTTTATATTGCCGTAATGTATTTGGGTGTTGAAGATTCGAAGACACGAAGAAAAACGAAGCAACCGAACCGAGAACGAGCACCGTGCGCACCCTAGGAGTGGATTGGGCTGCGCATGGCAAGCCCAAGCCTTGGTGGGCTGCGCATGGCAGCCTTGTGTGGCCTTATGGGCTGTGCATGGCAGCCCCTTTGTGGGGTTGTGGGCTGTGCACGCCCATAGGAGCGGGCCGGAGGATGAGCGTATGGTTGATGGGCCACTTGAAGATCTTGTATTCCTAAACAATTGTAATTTACTTGTTTTTCTAGGATGGGCCAAAATTGTTGCTATTTAATTTATGCTTAAATATTACAATATTTGTTATTATATGATAACATGACATATAGAATAGGAGTGCCACTCATATATCTCTTTTGGTATGAACATGCATTGAATGATTTAGGTATCTAAATTGGCATCTAGATAACTTGGTAAATCATTCTATGGGATTTAATCACACGCCTTAAATAATTGAGTGGGAGAAGGTGTTTTTGTAACACCTATGGCCTCCAAGGTTAGTTGAGCTTTATTATTTATTGGTAATCCCCCCAAGGGGCATCCATGAATGGAATTTAGCAATATACTTCCTTACAAGGATAGACTAGACAATGGACTCAAACGAGATCTACTCCCCAAGGAGGGATTTTCGTGAGAGAAAATTGAGGGTCGATATCTTGGTAACACACTCAATGTAATTTTATTGATATCCTCCCAAGAGTTCTTGTCAGTAAAATTGCAAGGCTAAAATTGAAAATGCTGGTTGTTATGTTAACAATTAGGTGGGACCTAGTCTAACTAGTAAATGGTGCGAACTCCCAAAGGAGGCGTAACATTTATGGGTGTTGGATCACCGTTGAATTTTATGATTGAGTTATTTATTTAATTCAAGATAATATTTAAAAGTGCTTTATCATGATTATTTACTTATATATGTTTTGTTTTATTCAGAAATCATGACCCCATCACTTATAAACATCCTGAAAGACAACACTTTAACTGGAGATAATTATGTCACATGGAAAAGGAAAATTGGGTTGTTGCTGCGAAGTGAAAAACATAAGTTTGTTCTAACTACTCCTAAACCACCTGCTCCTAATAATGAATCTAGCATAATGTATAGAGATGAGTATGAGCAGTGGAAGACTTCAGATGATATGGTAAAATGTTACATTATGGCCACTATCTCCGACGTGTTGCAACAGCAGCATGAAGGAATGGAGTCCGCTGCTGATATAATGATGTCTCTAGAGGAGATGTTTGCTATGAAGTCGAGGACGACTAAGAGAGAGGCAGTGACTGCTTTTATGAATCTTAGGATGAAACCTGGACAGGCTGTGAAGGATCACATGATGAAAGTCATAGCACATCTCAACATTGCTGAACTGCATGGCGCTGAGATAGATGGTGAGACAAAGATTGATATGGTTGTCAATTCATTGTCAGATTCCTTTGATCAGTTCAAATTGGACTACACTTTGAACAAAAAGGAATACACCTTACAAGGCCTGATGCAAGATGTTCAAAGTGCTGAAAAGATCCTTGTGAAAGGCAAGGGTCAAGAGATTCATATGGTTGGTAAAGTTGCTACTGTTAAGGCCCGTCAAAAGGTCAAGAAACAACAGAAGAAAAAGCAACTTGGGCCTACCAAGAAGGAGACCAAGAAAGTAACCAAGATCAAAGGGAAATGCTTCCTTTGTGGTGAAAAGGGACATTGGAAGAGAAATTGCCCAAAGTCCCAGAATAAGAAGGAAGAAGGTAATGTGAATTATCTTGAAACATGTTTTTTGGCTGATTCTACAGATTCTTGGATCATAGACTCAGGAGCCACTAATCATGTTTGTTATTCCTTGCAGGGGTTCCAAGAAAGGAGAAAGCTGAGTAAGAATGAAATCAATTTGCGCTTGGGCAATGAAACGTTAGTGTCCGCAAGTTGATATGAACCTCACCAAGAGTAGTGAGACCCGGAACCAATATATGGTAACGAATGATCGTTTTCTAATTCAAGTTTATAAAAACAAAGAAAATAAAGGACCGTGACCCATTATCTATATGGAGATAAGAACCAACGGTATCAAGAAGGTTGTAGACGCCACACTCAAGAACAAGAAAGAAGGTGAGTGATAAGTCAAGGTTTGAACGCCACAAGGTAGAACCTTGATAAGTTCATAGTTCAATGAAGAACCAAGAGAAAAAGTTCTCTCAAATAATATTTTATTCAAAGTCTAATCTTCTCAAATAATACATCAATGCGTCCTTTAAATACTAAGAAAAGATCTAAACCCTAGACGACAAAAGAAAAGGAAATAAACTACTCAGCAATTAATTGCCTTACAATTAGAAAAGTAAAAGAATAAAAACTAGTAACTAGTTGACTTTGTTTGGGAAACAAATCAACTATTTATTTGGGAAATAATTAAAAATAGGAAATATGCTAAAATTCGGAATCCTCCAACCCTAGCTTGTATCTCACACCATAATCAGCTCTTTATTAGGAAATATGCTGAAATTCGGACTCCTCAGCTCAAGTCTTCGCGCAACAAACTAGATGGCTGAATTTGGGCCTGTTGTGATCTGTTACGAAGGACGAAGTCTTCATAACATCTGTAGAGGTCGTCTTGGGCTTTCCGAAAACATATTATAATAGACAATCCAACTTCAAATTCTCTCTGTAGAGGCCCACGAAGTTTAGCCCGGCGTCCAGCTCTCTTACAGCTCAAGTCTTCGCGCAACAAGATAGATGGCCGAATTTGGGCCTGTTGTGATCTGTTACGGATGACGGAGTCTTCATAACATCTGTAGGGCTCGTCTTGGGCTTTTCGAAAACATATTATAATAGATAATCTGACTTCAGATGCACTCTGTAGAGGCCCACGAAGTTCAGCCCAGATTTGGTCTTCATGTGGACTGAACTTGGACTTCAGCAACTCAGAATCAGCCCCCATTAAATGCTTCTTTGATCCTCTTGCCCCTTGTAATTGGCCCAACTGGAACATGAAATGGATCCGTTGGTGAAGCTTCTTGATTCTCATCATTCCCCCTCTCTTCAAAAGGATTCGTCCTCGAATCTTCACCGTAATGTTGTTGATAGCTTGCGACACTTCATCAAAACACTGCAAAAGAGAAACAAGAACACTAGGCCAAGAAGTTGGCTGATTTGAAAACAATGCCTTTTTGATCTCTCTTTTTTTTTTCTCACTAGCGAAAATTTCTGTTTCCTTTTCACTTTTTTTTTCCTCATGAGCAAAAAATTCTGTTTTTTTTTTACTCTTTTTTTCCTCACTCACAAAAATTCTTGTTTCTTTTTCGCTCTTTCTTTCCTCAATAGCATAATTTTCTGTTTCTTAAGACTTCGTCCTTCGTAACAGATCACAACAGGCCCAAATTCAGCCATCTAGTTTGTTGCGCGAAGACTTGAGCTGAGGAGTCCGAATTTCAGCATATTTCCTAATAAAGAGCTGATTATGGTGTGAGATACAAGCTAGGGTTGGAGGATTCCGAATTTTAGCATATTTCCTATTTTTAATTATTTCCCAAATAAATAGTTGATTTGTTTCCCAAACAAAGTCAACTAGTTACTAGTTTTTATTCTTTTACTTTTCTAATTGTAAGGCAATTAATTGCTGAGTAGTTTATTTCCTTTTCTTTTGTCGTCTAGGGTTTAGATCTTTTCTTAGTATTTAAAGGACGCATTGATGTATTATTTGAGAAGATTAGACTTTGAATAAAATATTATTTGAGAGAACTTTTTCTCTTGGTTCTTCATTGAACTATGAACTTATCAAGGTTCTACCTTGTGGCGTTCAAACCTTGACTTATCACTCACCTTCTTTCTTGTTCTTGAGTGTGGCGTCTACAACCTTCTTGATACCGTTGGTTCTTATCTCCATATAGATAATGGGTCACGGTCCTTTATTTTCTTTGTTTTTATAAACTTGAATTAGAAAACGATCATTCGTTACCATATATTGGTTCCGGGTCTCACTACTCTTGGTGAGGTTCATATCAGTTGGTATCAGAGCTTAGGCTTCTAAATCAGGTTTGATCTATCCTTTTTTATTGTTATTATTATTATTATTATTTTTTCGTTTGTAAAAAAAAAAAAAAAAAAGTTGATCAGATTCCAAGTCAAAAAAAAAAAAAAAAAAAAGGTTTGTTCAGATCTGTTACCCAAAAAAAAAAAAAAAATGTCTGACGATGTACAACGTGGCAATGTTTTTTACACCCGATGTCATGTTAATGATAAGGTATGTAGCATGATTATTGATGGTGGTAGTTGTACTAACGTTGCAAGCACAACCATGGTTAACAAATTAGGATTGCCAACGATGTTGCATCCTAAGCCGTATAAATTGCAATGGTTGAACAATAGTGGTGAGGTGAGGGTGACTAAACAGGTCTTAGTGGCGTTCCGGATCGGTAAATATGAAGATGAAGTCTTGTGTGATGTGGTACCAATGCATACGACCCATATCCTTTTGGGGCAACCATGGCAGTTTGATAGGCGTGCAACTCATGATGGTTATACAAATAGATACTCTTTTGTACTCAATAAAAAACGAATCACTCTTGTACCTTTAACCCCAATACAAGTATATGAAGATCAAGTGAGGTTAAAAGAACAAAGAGATGTAAAAAAGGAGAGTGAGAGTTCAAAAGAAAGAGAGACAAAAGAAAGAGAGATCGAAACAGCAAAAAAAGAAAAAAAGAGTGAAAAAGAAACAGAAAATTATGCTATTGAGGAAAGAAAGAGCGAAAAAGAAACAAGAATTTTTGTGAGTGAGGAAAAAAAGAGTAAAAAAAAAACAGAATTTTTTGCTCATGAGGAAAAAAAGAGTGAAAAGGAAACAGAAATTTTCGCTAGTGAGAAAAAAAAAAGAGAGATCAAAAAGGCATTGTTTTCAAATCAGCCAACTTCTTGGCCTAGTGTTCTTGTTTCTCTTTTGCAGTGTTTTGATGAAGTGTCGCAAGCTATCAACAACATTACGGTGAAGATTCGAGGACGAATCCTTTTGAAGAGAGGGGGAATGATGAGAATCAAAAAGCTTCACCAACGGATCCATTTCATGTTCCAGTTGGGCCAATTACAAGGGGCAAGAGGATCAAAGAAGCATTTAATGGGGGCTGATTCTGAGTTGCTGAAGTCCAAGTTCAGTCCACATGAAGACCAAATCCGGGCTGAACTTCGTGGGCCTCTACAGAGTGCATCTGAAGTCAGATTATCTATTATAATATGTTTTCGAAAAGCCCAAGACGAGCCCTACAGATGTTATGAAGACTCCGTCATCCGTAACAGATCACAACAGGCCCAAATTCGGCCATCTATCTTGTTGCGCGAAGACTTGAGCTGTAAGAGAGCTGGACGCCGGGCTAAACTTCGTGGGCCTCTACAGAGAGAATTTGAAGTCGGATTGTCTATTATAATATGTTTTCGGAAAGCCCAAGACGACCTCTACAGATGTTATGAAGACTTCGTCCTTCGTAACAGATCATAACAGGCCCAAATTCAGCCATCTAGTTTGTTGCGCGAAGACTTGAGCTGAGGAGTCCGAATTTCAGCATATTTCCTAATAAAGAGCTGATTATGGTGTGAGATACAAGCTAGGGTTGGAGGATTCCGAATTTTAGCATATTTCCTATTTTTAATTATTTCCCAAATAAATAGTTGATTTGTTTCCCAAACAAAGTCAACTAGTTACTAGTTTTTATTCTTTTACTTTTCTAATTGTAAGGCAATTAATTGCTGAGTAGTTTATTTCCTTTTCTTTTGTCGTCTAGGGTTTAGATCTTTTCTTAGTATTTAAAGGACGCATTGATGTATTATTTGAGAAGATTAGACTTTGAATAAAATATTATTTGAGAGAACTTTTTCTCTTGGTTCTTCATTGAACTATGAACTTATCAAGGTTCTACCTTGTGGCGTTCAAACCTTGACTTATCACTCACCTTCTTTCTTGTTCTTGAGTGTGGCGTCTACAACCTTCTTGATACCGTTGGTTCTTATCTCCATATAGATAATGGGTCACGGTCCTTTATTTTCTTTGTTTTTATCAACTTGAATTAGAAAACGATCCTTCGTTACCATATATTGGTTCCGGGTCTCACTACTCTTGGTGAGGTTCATATCACAAGTGCAGTGGGAGATATTAGAGTTTATTTGGATTCTAGAAGGCATTTAGATTTGATAGACGTTTATTATGTACCTCAATTCAAGAGGAATTTAATTTTAGTTTCTTGTTTAAATAAATTTGGATATTCGGTTACTTTTAATAAAGTTTTTATTATTAGTAAGAATGACAAAATTATTTGCCAAGGTACATTGGAAAACGGTCTATACTTTTTGCATAGAAATATCTCTCACTCGTTAGACACAGAATTAACGGAACCTAATCATAAAAGAGTAAAATTATCAACAGATGAAACCTACCTTTGGCATTTACGCTTAGGTCATATTAACCTTAATAGGATTAAAAGATTGGTATGTGACGGACCTTTGAGTGACTTAAAGGTTGATGATCTACTAACTTGTGAATCTTGTTTGGAAGGTAAAATGACCAAAAGGACGTTCTCTGCCAAAGGTGCAAGAGCCACTGAATGTTTAGGATTGATACACACTGATGTATGTGGACCTATGAGCATTCAAGCTAGAGGTGGATATGAGTACTTCATCACCTTCATGGATGATTACTTGAGATTTGGTTATGTGTATCTCATGAGACATAAGTCGGATGCTTTTGACATGTTTAAAGCATTCAAAGCTGAAGTGGAAAATCAGCATGAGAAACACATAAAAATCTTGAGATCTGATCGTGGTGGAGAATATCTATCTGGTGAGTTTCAGCAATATCTTATTGATAATGGGATAGTTTCTCAGTTTTCTACACCAGGTACACCTCAACAGAATGGGGTAGCAGAAAGGAGAAATAGAACTCTTTTGGATATGGTTAGGTCTATGTTGAGTTATTCAACACTTCCTATTTCTTTTGGGGATATGCTTTACAAACTGCTGTATACATTCTAAACGATGTACCATCTAAGTCTGTTCCTAAAACACCGCATGAGTTGTGGATTGGGCGCAAGCCTAGTTTACAACACTTAAGGATATTTGGTTGTCCTGCGCATGTGTTAAAAGGAAAGACAGAAAAGATGGAGTCCCGTTCGGAAACATGTATATTTGTAGGGTATCCAAAGGATATTATTTCTATAGTCCTTCAGATCTTAAAGTATTTGTTTCGACAAATGCTAAATTTCTGGAAAAGGACTATATGAATGATTTTGTGCCTAGAAGTAGAATTGTCCTGAATGAGATGTCAGGAGATACAATTCCACGAGAGGTTACACAACCTAACCCAATTGTAAGTTCCGATCCAACACAAGATCAACAATCTACCATTCCTCGTCGTAGTGGGAGGGTTAGAACACAACCCGAAAGATACATCGGTCTAGGAGAATCAGTGGAGAATCTCCCGGACGACGATGATCCCTATACGTACAAGGAAGCTATGGAGGATGTTGATAGTCGCCATTGGCAAAAGGCAATGCAATCTGAGATTGAATCTATGTTCGATAACAAAGTCTGGTCCGTTGTAGACTTGCCTAAAGGGATAAAACCCATTGGGTGCAAGTGGGTATACAAGAGGAAAAGAGGTACGGATGGAAAGGTGGAAACCTTTAAAGCTAGATTGGTAGCTAAAGGGTATACACAGAAAGAATGTATCGATTACGAGGAAACCTTCTCTCCTGTGGCCATGCTTAAATCCATTAGGATACTCTTATCCATTGCAGCATCTTTAGATCTAGAGATTTGGTAAATGGACGTCAAGACAGCTTTCCTTAATGGAAGTCTTGACGAAAGCATCTACATGATGCAACCAGAGGGATTCATTGAAAAGGGCCAAATGGAAAAGGTATGCAAGTTGCAGAAATCCATATATGGATTAAAGCAAGCATCCAGATCCTGGAACATAAGGTTTGATCAAGCTGTCAAAGGTTTTGGATTTATTCAGAATCCTGACGAACCTTGTGTATACAAAAGGATTAAGGGCGACAAGTTGGTTTTCCTGATTCTTTATGTTGATGATATACTACTCATTGGAAACGATGTAGGTGTATTGACATTAGTAAAAGAATGGTTAGCAAAACAATTTGATATGAAGGACTTAGGAGAAGCAAGTTTTATTCTAGGTATCCAAGTAATAAGGGATAGAAAGAATAGAACGATTGCATTATCCCAAGCTTCATACATAGACAAGATCTTGTCTAGGTTTTCCATGCAGGATTCTAAGAAAGGTATGTTACCTTTCAGACATGGAATCAAGTTTTCTAAGGAACAAGTTCCTAAGAATGAGCATAAAGAGCAATTCATGAGTAGAGTTCCATATGCCTCGACAGTTGGAAGTCTCATGTATGCAATGCTCTGTACTGGACTAGATATTTGTTTTGCTGTTGGCATAGTTAGCAGGTTTCAATCGAAACCTGGTCCTGATCACTGGACAGCAGTCAAGCATATTTTCAAGTATCTTAAGAGAACGAGAGATAATATGCTTGTATACTCTGGAGGGGATTTGATTCCCGTTGGGTATACAGATTCTGACTCTAGAAAATCCACATCAGGGGCTGTGTTTACTATTGGAGGAGGAGCAGTTATATGGAGGAGTATCAGGCAATCTTGTATTGCTGATTCCACCATGGAAGCTGAGTATGTTGCTGCATGCGAGGCTGCCAAAGAGGCTATTTGGCTCCGCCAATTCTTGATTGACTTGGAAGTGGTTCCTAATGCGAATAAGCAGATCACTATCTACTGTGACAACAGTGGAGCAGTGGCTAATTCGAAAGAACCAAGAAGTCACAAGAGAGGTAAACACATTGAAAGAAAGTATCATCTTTTAAGGGAAATTGTTCAAAGAGGTGACGTGACGATTACCAAAATCGCGTCAGCTGAAAATCTAGTGGATCCCTTCACAAAGGCTCTACCTCAGAAGAGTTTTGATGGGCATCTAGAGAACATGGGCATGAGAGATATGACACATTTGCTATAGCGCAAGTGGGAGATTGTTAGGATTATGCTCAATAGCAAGAGTGTAATATTGTAATTAACAATCTTTTTCATATTAATAAAGTGATTTCTGGTTTAACAAATCGTATAGCGTTTATAGTTTAATATTATAATTGTCAAAGTAAATGAATGTACACAAACGAAGTTAAATTGCTTAAAGTATACCTAGAGGGGGGGGGGGGGGGGGGGTGAATAGGTTTTTACACCTTTTTTCAAACCCTTGAACAAACATTCGTTTGTCCCTCAAGGTAGCCTTACACACAACACAATAAGCCAAGGAAGACATACATAGACAATACGATGTTACAATCATAAGAGAAATGTCTAAGTATATCAACAAGTCATGTGAGGTAAAATAGCAAATAAACATAACAACAAAATAAGCTTGTATTTCATAAGATGTTCAATGTGTTACAAGAGTGAACAAAATGTCACTAAACAAATATTACAATATACAAAAGAATCAAAGATACAAATTGATCTATAGAATGAATACACTAATCACACTATACAAAGACTTGGTTCACAATACATCACAAGTGAATATTATGAATCAAGACAATAAAATATACAATTAAAATATAAGAGAAGAGATAGAAAGAATTAACACAAGGGATTTTTTAACGTGGTAAAACCTCCAAGGAGGAAACATCCACGGGTTGAACTACAACCATTGGGTACTATATTATTGGAAAGCAAACATAGAACATTCACAAAGTGACCAATCTTTAGCTCACCCAACCTAGTGAAGTCTAAGCCTACCCAACCCTATTGGGAAGTATGAAATCCCTCAATGATGCGGAACCACCATATATTGGACAACACACTCAACCAACATCGATGGTAGATTAGAAATTCCTCAAGAGTGCATACACCTCCCGTGTACCCCGCTCTATCGGACTCTATGTCTAACCATACGCCTAGGCCTACCAATACAATAGCCAACTCCCTATCCAAGGCACTCTTGCCTCTAGAGAGCCTCTCATGCATGACTATCCAAGTCCTCCCGACTCTAGCCATGACTCCTTGCTTACCTATCCGAGTCATCCCGACTCTAGGCAAGACTTCTTGCTTGGCTATCCGAGTCATCCCGACTCTAACCAAGACTTCATGCCTTTTACAAGGACTTCCTAGTGTGATCATGTGAATGCAAATGATGCAAACAATCAATACATCATAGAATATGTGATCAATACATTCTATGGCACAAATAGACCTAAACATGTGAAAACACAATTAATCAAGTCTAGATGCAAAAATACATGAATAGAAACCTAAGCATGTGAAACACCTAACACATATACTCAAAGTCTCATTCACACACATAACACTTGAATCACAAAATGTTCATTAAGTACAAATTCAAGATGCTATCAATATACAATCAAAGGCTAGATATATGAGATTAAAATCAATCAATATACTAGACAAAAATATAGAGCAAGGTTTTGAGATTTACATCAATCAAAACCTATATTCTCTAAATCACATAAAAATACACAAATCCTAGATTTCACTAATCAAAGGACCAAATCAAATCTCAAAGTCATTTTAACACAAAATTAATTCAATTAAGTATCAAACAACCTAAGATGCCATTCTAATCACAATACAACTCACAAACAAATGTAAAACCTAGAATCATAAAATCTAGTCAACATAAGTCCACAAATTGAGTTTCAATTAGAATGATAATCAAGCTACCTTTTCAAATAGCTTTTATAAAACAATAACATAGATATAGAAGAAGAAACCCCAAGCAAATGGAAGGTCAAATAACAAGAAATCCCAAAGTTGAGACTCAAACCTCGGATTCTGCAGCTGGTGCGAAATTCAGTGTCCAACCACTTGAAATCATGATCAATCAGCTACCAAACCACTTGAATATGTTAGAGGACTCAAATACAAACACTCTCCAACTTGAATCACTCAAATCCGACTCCGGATGAGGAAGATATGGTGTTTTGAAGTTTGGAAAAATTGGAGAGAACTCTATGCGGGAAATCAGAATTTTTCTTCTTAGAAATTCAAATGGATAGAGAGAGGGAAGAAATAGGAGGAGAGAGAAGGAGGGTTTAGGCCAATCACGTGGTGCCACGTCACCCCCTGGTCGTGGGGGGCGCGTGGCCCACACGGGAGCAGAGGCTACTCCAGGCCGTGGGGCCCACGGCCTCAACCACAGCCAGCCCTTGTGGCCCACGGCCTGGGCTGTCCTCTCGTGCGCTCCCTCGGTTCGTCGGCCCGTATCTCGGGCGTTCGAACTCCGAATTCGAATCTGTTTTTGGATTACGAACTGTGACTCTCTCACGCACGATAACGACTATACAACTTTGAAAAACGGTTGAGAAATCATCTCGGAAATCATCGATGAAGTCAACACAACGTAAGAGAACGTAAAGTGGCATAGTCAACACGTTTGGACTCGAAACCTTATGAATGAGTAACCGAAACGACCGGAACTCAATAAGGCATTGAATAAGAATATGTTCAAGTCCTAAACACAAAATATAGAAATATACAAACACAAATACACACACATATGCTAGTTTCCGGACATAGTCCTAGAAAATGCAAAACACAAAGTTTATTAACTAAATGTGAATGCATGAGCATATTTTGCCAAGTGTGTGAAAGTGAAATGTAAATGAAATAAAATCATGAAGGGACACACAAGAATGATATGTGTGAGTGTGTGCCTAGCCTTGTAAGAGATAAGAGGTCTTTGAATACCTTTGTAGACCGATAATGTCCGAAACTCTTAAAAGCTGGCAACTTGAACGAATAATGGTTGAGACGTCCTTCGTCTTCGAAATCCTTCATTTACTAACCACTAAACATTACAAGTAAAACACGTTTTGATATGGAATTAATGCCAACACTAATTATCAACCTAACAATCTCCCCCTTTGGCAAATTCCATGACAAAACCCCTAAACAAACACTAAAACAATTACAAAAAAAATTTGGTCACAATGAGTACAATGAGTTACACATATAGACACAAATTATAAATCAAGTCTTGAACTTCATCTTGGTCTTCTCTTGATATCACCTAAAAAAGAACTTGAAAGCACAAGAATATCCAAGAGACAACAAGTATGGCAATATCCAATCTTAGGCAAGAAAATAATAACATATAAGTTCAAATGGATCAAGTATGCTCCCCCTTAATACATACTATCCATCAATATATTCTAAGCCAAGATTCAACAAAAATATTACATGCCATATAGTTCAAGCTAGATACCAAATATACAAAAATATAAAAACAACTAACATAAGACTAAGTAAGCTAGATATCTCCCATGTGTTTCTCATATTTCTCCCCCTTTTTGACATGATATGAAGCCAAAGGGAAAGAGTAAGAAATTATACCTCATGAAGCTCTCTAGCCACTTGTGCCACCAAGGAAAGAAGAACGGTGTGCGGATCTCACATATTGCCTTGTTGGAGTTGATTTTCCTTCCAACTCTTTGATCCTCTCATCTTGAGCAACAAGCTTTGCACTAAGGTCTTCAATCTTCCTTTGTGACGCCTCAATCAACCTATGAGATTCTTCAACCTCTTTCCTCAATTTTAAAGCCCAACTAGGAAGAGCGGGTGAGTTAGGGACATGGTTAGAATCAAGAGAATCACCAAAAAGCCTAAGTACATCATTAGACTTTCCCTTGTCCTTGTACGACATGGTTGCCATACGTTTCTCACTCAACTTCTCTAAGGGAGGAAGCATAACATCACCATCAAGATTCCTCACACCTTTAGCTAAGCACAATTGAGTTATAAACCCCGGAAAAGCCAATTTCTTGTCCAAACGACTAGTACAAGCCGCAATTTGAATTTGCTCCACAAGCAATTCACCAAGGTTTATAGGTTGGTTAGTAACCAAGGCATATACAATCTTATTCTTGTCTCTATTAAGCTCCGAAGCATTAGTAGAAACAACAAGATTGGAGCATACAAATAAATGCCAAAAAGCACTAATTTTTGTTAGCTCACCTTGCCTAATAAAAGCACGTTTCCCCCACACAAAATCATCATCATCACATAGAGTCTTACCCATTAAATCAAGGTTTTCCAAGACATCAACATCAAGACATCAACATCAAGGAATTCCGATTCAATGTCATCGGACAAGTTAAGAAATTCATTAACCTTCCTAGGGCAAACCCTAAAGACAACTTTCCTTATGCTAAGAGTAGCACTAGTCACAGTAGAACCGGATTTGTAAGCATTATAAAATTCTCTAACAATGGTCTCATTAGATATTCCTAACATGTTGACCCATGAAATCCAATTCCTACTCTTAAGCACATCATAGACATATGATCCAATACAAGAGTCCAAGTCAATACCCCTTTCTTGAATTATCTTTTTGCACCCAAAAATTCCCAATTCATCAACTTTGTTACCTTTGGAAATTTTGGAAGAAATTGTAGGTTTGGACTTGGCAATGGGAGATGAAGAAGTGTTTCCACCAACCTTCTTTGCTTTACCCATGATCTTGCAACACAAAACAAACTAAAAACAAAGTGAGAGGAAACAAAGAAACAAATAAAAAACCAATAAACATATACAAAGGCAAAAACACTATATTTAATAAATCACCATGCAAGTAAGAATTTATCATAGCATCTTCATGATTTATCAAAAATAAGAATAATGCCAACAATTAACAACCTTGAAGAACATGTGAACATGTCATAAAAGAGAACAAGAATTTAGCATATTATGCTCCCCCTTGACAATTGCCTCATCTAAAATCAAGATAGACAAATGTTCACAAAAATCACCACACAATCACATCACAAGCAATTTTTATTAGATTTGCAAATAAGCTTCATATATCTAAGAGAGTTACATCAAGATTTTCAATCACTCTCATATGTCATAAAAAATTGCTAAAGTACCACAAATACTAATTAAGCAAAAGTGAGTGTGTGAAGAATTTGCTTCAAGTATATGAAAAGAAGTAGTTTGATAATCAAGCATGCATACAATTTCAACATCTATTCATCTTAGGCCTTTCCATAAAAAGGTCAAACCGGTTATCATCCGAAATTTTGCTTATAAAGAGAATAGATTTCAACATGTGAGCGTGTGTGTGCATGTGGCTCGTTAACCCATTTCTATTTGTCAACCCGAGCTGATTTGATTATTCAACTATACTCCAAAAGCCTTTTAATTTATTTATTTATTTTTTTTATTAAGGCTTGAATCAAAGATTTTTTTTTTTATGATTCAATTCAACACTTCTTTGATTTTTCTAACATAAACATATACACCTCATGGCGGCTTTCACTCATCACAATGGCGTAGCCCTTTCCAACATTGGGTGGCTTCACAACCAAGGTGTGTAGCCCTTTCCATGAGGGTGCTCGTTGAGTTCTATGTTGCCGAAGCAAATGGATACCAACCATTGGTCATTTTTAAATGTACTAGTCCTTAGGACTTCAAGGTGTATCCAAAGCGAACATCAATCAAGCTCAACATACTTAACAAAACATACAAGAGAAGCAAAGTGCATTTTTGAAACCAATTTCAAGGCTTAAAAGCACATGATCTAGAAGCAAGTAAAGAGACTTACTTAAGATCTCTACTTCTCAAGAGAGTAGCTATCAAAGAATATGAAGCTCACATTATTCAAAAATTAGCCACTCAACAATCATACAAATAACAACACACTTCATGAAATAAGATCAATGTGAACACTTATCACCAAAAGATCTTAAACTAGCAAATGTCAAAGAGTACCATATAAACACTATATTAGTTATCAATTATGACATGCTTCATGAATGTGATACAAACAATGAGTTGATAGATGAAAAATCAAGTAAGCAAGCAATATGATATAGAGATACCCTTCGCAAGCTATTTTCACTAAATACAAAGCCCTCACCTTTTTTATGAGTCCTCTTGGCTTGTAAGTCCTCATGACTACAAGTTATAGGTGTGTCGATTCTAAGAGACTAAAGACAATGTAATCCAACTCAAACAAACAAAAAAAATGACTTTCTCTAAAAGTCATAACAATAATGTTATCATATAGATTCCAAAAAAAAACTTCTCAAAAGTTAATCAACAAATTTTGACTATCAAAACAAACAAAGTGAGATAGCTAAGTTCATGTCAAGTTGTAAAGATACAAAGCAAAAAGCTAAGCTTCTTATCAACGACACTAGTCTTAAAGCTAACTCACATGTGCAACTTACACTAATGGTAAGAGCACTCACCCTTGACAAATTTTATCTTGGGTGGACATACACGAACATCATCAAGATTCTCTTTGACCACAATGTTGAACCTAGAGTAAAGTTCTTCCACAACTTGATTCACAATAATATCATTAATACTCTTCTTCTCAACATTGTTAGCAACACATGCATGGTCAAACTTTGTAAGATATGCATTCTTCACCTTCCGGATATTCTTAACATGCTTTGACAAATTATCATGCTTTCCATATTCAAAAGCTTTAGCATGCATAGAATTAGGTACAATCTCTCTATTCCTAGATGCATTTTCTAAGTTGCAATATTCAATGAATTTATAGCACTTGGTCTTGATATGGCCTAAGGTAATGCAAAAATGACATATGGGAACAAAAGGAGAGATTTTACCTTCCGGTGGTGGTGGAGGACAAGTGGGAGTTTCAAGGGGTACCTTATTCTTCAATTTGTTCTTCTTCTTGGAACGTCTCTTCTTAGGAGCTTTCTCTTCAATGATAGCTTCATTAGTAGGAAGTGATGCTTCTATGAGCTTCTCTTCAACCACTGCTACACTTGAGCTCTCTAAGTTCATATTTGAGATGATCCTATCCTTTTCAAGCAAAATACCCTCAACTTCGCAAAACTTCTTTTCAATAGCATTCTTTTCACGCAAGAGCCTACGAGTTGTAGCAACAAACTCATCCACTTGAATCTTGATCAAGTCCTCCTTCTCATCAATCTCACTCAAGGCTAATTTCAACTTCTCCTCAAGAAACTTCACCTTAACCAAAAGATCAATGTAGGATGGATTATCATTTAAACACTCTTAATGACTTTGATCAATCTCCTTATCCAATGAATCTTGATTAACATCCTCTAGAGTAGAGTGAGAAGCCATGAATGCAACAAAGTTGCTCACTAGCTCTTCTTCACTAGAAGACTCATCACTTGAGCTCTCCTCATCACTAGAGGCATCATCTTCACTCCATGTAGCCGCCATAGCCTTTCCCTTCTTGTCCCTCTTAGAATCACCACTAGGACAATCCGAAGCATAATGTCCAAGCTTCTTGCACTTGAAGCATTGAACCTTCCTATTGCTCTTAGCATGGCCACTCCTCTCATGAGGTGGAGTAAAGGACTTTTTGACTTCCTTGTCCCTTGAGTACTTGCCACTTGACTTGGCACCTTTCCTCACGAACTTCCTAAACTTCCTAACCAATAATGCCATCTCCTCATCATCATCGCTACTACTAGCTTCCTTGACAACCTTGAGAGCTAAACCCTTGTTCTTAGCCTTTGGTTTCATGCACGCCTCAAAAGTTTGAAGAGATCCTAGCAACTCATCTATGCTCATGACATCAACGTCCTTGCTCTCTTCAATGGCGGTAACCTTGGCTTTGAACCTCTTTGGAAGTGATCTAAGAATCTTCCAATTTAGCCTCTCACCGGAGATAGGAGTACCGAGTGCTTGGCATTGGTTGGCGATGTCTAGAAGCTTATCTTGGAAGTCGACAAACTTGTCTTCCTCACCCATTTGCAAAACCTCAAATTGGGAAGTGAGCAATTGAAGACGAGACTTCTTCACCTTTTTAGTCCCCTCATTGGTGACTTGGAGAGCCTCCCATGCCTCCTTAGCGGTTTCTAGGTTTTGAATGTAGGAGAATTGCCTACTATCAACACCTCCGAAAATAGCATTCACCGCCCGATGATGCCATTTTGCTAACTCAAACTCATTAGTAGACCACTCACTCCTAGGCTTGGAAACGGTCACTCCATCCTCAATCTTGTTAGGAGCAAGGTAACCTTCTTCAACGGTCATCCAAGCTCTCTCATCAATAGATCGGATGTAAGCCTTCATCCTCAATTTCCAAAACCCGTAGTTGTGACCCTTGAGAAGAGGAGGCCTAGAATTCGAAGCCCCTTCGGTCATCACATCATCTTGGAAAACCATTATAGCAAATACCTAAGCAATCCACTCGTAAGTGTAAACCGGATCTCGTCGAGTGCCGTCCGACGACCCGCTCTGATACCAATTGAATGTACACAAACGAAGTTAAATTGCTTAAAGCATACCTAGAGGGGGGGGGGGGGTGAATAGGTTTTTACACCTTTTTTCAAACCCTTGAACAAACATTCGTTTGTCCCTCAAGGTAGCCTTACACACAACACAATAAGCCAAGGAAGACATACATAGACAATACGATGTTACAATCATAAGAGAAATGTCTAAGTATATCAACAAGTCATGTGAGGTAAAATAGCAAATAAACATAACAACAAAATAAGCTTGTATTTCATAAGATGTTCAATGTGTTACAAGAGTGATCAAAATGTCACTATACAAAAATTACAATATATAAAAGAATCAAAGATACAAATTGATCTAAAGAATGATTACACTAATCACACTATACAAAGACCTGGTTCACAATACAACACAAGTGAATATTATGAATCAAGACAATAAAATATACAATTAAAATATAAGAGAAAGAGATAGAAAGAATTAACACAAGGGATTTTTTAACGTGGTAAAACCTCCAAGGAGGAAACATCCACGGGTTGAACTACAACCATTGGGTACTATATTATTGGAAAGTAAATATAGAACATTCACAAAGTGACCAATCTTTAGCTCACCCAACCTAGTGAAGTCTAAGCCTACCCAACCCTATTGGAAAGTATGAAATCCCTCAATGATGCGGAACCACCATATATTGGACAACACACTCAACCAACATCGATGGTAGATTAGAAATTCCTCAAGAGTGCATACACCTCCCGTGTACCCCGCTCTATCGGACTCTATGTCTAACCATACGCCTAGGCCTACCAATACAATAGCCAACTCCCTATCCAAGGCACTCTTGCCTCTAGGGAGCCTCCCATGCATGACTATCCAAGTCCTCCCGACTCTAGCCATGACTCCTTGCTTACCTATCCGAGTCATCCCGACTCTAGGCAAGACTTCTTGCTTGGCTATCCGAGTCATCCCGACTCTAACCAAGACTTCATGCCTTTTACAAGGACTTCCTAGTGTGATCATGTGAATGCAAATGATGCAAACAATCAATACATCATAGAATATGTGATCAATACATTCTATGTCACAAATAGACCTAAACATGTGAAAACACAATTAATCAAGTCTAGATGCAAAAATACATGAATAGAAACCTAAGCATGTGAAACACCTAACACATATACTCAAAGTCTCATTCACACACATAACACTTGAATCACAAAATGTTCATTAAGTACAAATTCAAGATGCTATCAATATACAATCAAAGGCTAGATATATGAGATTAAAATCAATCAATATATTAGACAAAAATATAGAGTAAGGTTTTGAGATTTACATCAATCAAAACCTATATTCTCTAAATCACATAAAAATACACAAATCCTAGATTTCACTAATCAAAGGACCAAATCAAATCTCAAAGTCATTTTTACACAAAATTAATTCAATTAAGTATCAAACAACCTAAGATGCCATTCTAATCACAATACAACTCACAAACAAATGTAAAACCTAGAATCATAAAATCTAGTCAACATAAGTCCACAAATTGAGTTTTAATTAGAATGATAATCAAGCTACCTTTTCAAATAGCTTTTATATAACAATAACATAGATATAGAAGAAGAAATCCCAAGCAAATGGAAGGTCAAATAACAAGAAATCCTGAAGTTGAGACTCAAACCTCGGATTCTGCAGCTGGTGCGAAATTCAGTGTCCAACCACTTGAAATCACGATCAATCAGCTGCCAAACCACTTGGAGATGTTAGAGGACTCAAATACGAACACTCTCCAACTTGAATCACTCAAATCCGTCTTCGGATGAGGAGGATATGGTGTTTTGAAGTTTGGAAAAATTGGAGAGAACTCTATGCGGGAAATCAGAATTTTTCTTCTTAGAAATTCAAATGGAGAGAGAGAGGGAAGAAATAGGAGGAGAGAGAAGGAGGGTTTAGGCCAATCACGTGGTGCCATGTCACCCCCTGGCCGTGGGGGGCGCGTGGCCCACACGGGAGCAGAGGCTGCTCCAGGCCGTGGGGCCCACGGCCTCAACCACGGCCAGCCCTTGTGGCCCACGGCCTGGGCTGTCCTCTCGTGCGCTCCCTCGGTTCGTCGGCCCGTATCTTGGGCGTCCAAACTCCGAATTCAAATCCATTTTTGGATTACGAACCGTGACTCTCTCACGCACGATAATGACTATACAACTTTGAAAAACGGTTGAGAAATCATCTCGGAAATCATCGATGAAGTCAACACAACGTAAGAGAACATAAAGTGGCATAGTCAACACGTTTGGACTCGAAACCTTATGAATGAGTAACCGAAACGACCGGAACTCAATAAGGCATTGAATAAGAACATGTTCAAGTCCTAAACACAAAATATAGAAACATACAAACACAAATACACACACATATGCTAGTTTCCGGACATAGTACTAGAAAATGCAAAACATAAAGTTTATTAACTAAATGTGAATGCATGAGCATATTTTGCCAAGTGTGTGAAAGTGAAATGTAAATGAAATAAAATCATGAAGGGACACACAAGAATGATATGTGTGAGTGTGTGCCTAGCCTTGTAAGAGATAAGAGGTCTTTGAATACCTTTGTAGACCGACAATGTCCGAAACTCTTAAAAGCCGGCAACTTGAACGAATAATGGTTGAGACGTCCTTCGTCTTCGAAATCCTTCATTTACTAACCACTAAACATTACAAGTAAAACACGTTTTGATATAGAATTAATGCCAACACTAATTATCAACCTAACAGTAAATAATCATAAGGTCTAAAGACTATGAGAAAAGAAGAATTGTTCATACATCTGGATATATATGTGGTAGACACAATTTTTTAGTTAGTCTTGAATAATGTTCACAACTTAAGTTAAAGGTTGGGCACCTTTATCTTGTTAAAGTTGTAGAATTCTTTTACTAGCATTTGAGTGGGATCAAATGAGATATGATGAGTCTAAAATCATCGGAGTGTCTTCGAGTAAAAGAATCTAGTGCACTGGGTGCATTGAACTAGATCACAATGAAAAGCCTTATCTAGAACCGTCAATAGATAATAGTCTTTTCATTATCAGGACAATCGGAGAGTCTATCTTAATCCTGAGATAAATGATGGACTTATGGTTGCAAGTATTATCATTTGAGTTATCAATGAGTACGATTATATCGCATAGTCTATCCTCGATAGTTTGGTGATATTCATTTGTTAATCGATAGAGGACTTCATTTATAGATATGGACATCGTGGCTCCATTTGTTAAAATGAGAGTATAATATCATCATATGGATGTTATGAGGTAATTGGATATTAAATCTCAACGTTGAGTTTTCGATAGTGTCTATTGAAAACATGGCTTCTGGACAAGTCAAAATATCTAAGTTCAAAACGTGGTCATATGAGTAAATATGGTAACTTGGAGAGTTATAGGCGGTCTATGAACTCTTGGCGATTACTGATATTAATCACGAGGATACACTATCTCCAATATGATTGTCTAGGGTATGAATGAGGAGCATCTTCCTTTTCTATCTTTATTTAAGAGTTCAGTTTTAGCTCTTTAGTGGAATGAGTTAAAATTAATGGATCGGACTTAAGTGAATCATTTGTTGATTGTGATTAGGTTATGTCTATTGAAGCTTAAATTTAGATGGCCCGCCAAGATCCCCAATCCACACGGACTTGCATGGATCACTTGATATATTCTACCGGACCAATTTATGGGTCCATCTAGAATTGCATTTAATATATTAAGAATATAATTTTCACATTATTTAAGTAATGGGCTGCTCAATTATATTAATATATTAATGAAAGACATGTGGGCTTGTTTCTTTTAGTAAGAATGGGTCTGGTTCACATGTGGGCTTTTTATTTAAAGTCCAATGGATTAAATGAAATAAGAAAATAATATATGGCCCATTTATTTTAAGTGGGGCGGCAAGGGTTAATATTTTAACCTAATATATTATTTTGTTTCATTGTTTTAATTAAATAAGAATTAATTAATTTATTAATTAATTGTTTAATTAAGAAACAAATCTTTTCTGATCAGGAAATATATTTCCTAAAGTAAAAGAAAAAGACTTGTTTGATAAGGAAATAAATAATTCATTTTATTTATTTAATCAAATAAGAAGTCTTTTTATTTAGTCAAATAAAAGAATAAAAGATTTATGAGTTGGATTAGGGTTTGGAAGTCTTAAACTAAATAGGAATTAGGGTGCAATACAAACTCCTTTTTGGCTTGAGTATTGCGGCAACCCTAGTCCCTTTTAGGTTATTATTTTCGGCCACCCTAATTGAAAGAGAGAAAGAAAATTTTGCCACCTATATATGTGGACTTATAGAATTCGGCCACTCTAGGTTTTTGGTGCTTGATTCTATTTTCTTCTTCTTCTCAATTCATAGAAAGATTATTTTTATTCTACTAAAACCATAAAAGAGTGATAGATTATTCTTTGATGGTATACTATTTGCTTATTTATCAATAAGCTTGTGTGTACAACATCAATCTAGGTTCACGCGAGTTTCGATCATTAGATTGAGAACTCAAAAGTGACTGGAATAATCTTAGTATTTTTTTGATTGTTTTTGTGACTAACAAAGAAAAGAAAAGTTTGTTTTGTCCATTCACAGGTTTGCAATTTAAAGAAAAGGGAGACCACGCTCCTAGGTGATCCACGTTCATGCTAGGATTGAAGATCTTGCGGATTACCATCGACGCAAGTCAATCGGATCACGCGACAAAAGGTATTCTTCTTTTGTTAGATAATATATATGTTTAATTGATTAAAGGGTTTAAGGTTCATAAAAGGAAAGATTTTTAAAAGTTACTAAATCAATTTTTAGTCTCGCTTCCGCTGCGTGTACTACAGTATTTTTCCCTATAAATATGTCCATGTGAACCTAGAGAAATCATCTACACAAACAAAAATGTATCTCTTTCCACCTAAACTCTCGGTTTGCATAGGACCCATAAGATCCATATGGAGAAGCTCTAGGGACTCCTTGGTGGAGAGATACTTGCCCTTTTTGTGCATGGCTTTGGTTTGTTTTCCTTGTTGGCAAGGTCCACAAACACTATTGGCTTTCTTCCCAAGCTTGGGAAAGCCACGCACACAATCGAACTTGCCTAGGATTCTTAAATCCCGAAAGTTCAGGTGGCCAAGTCTTTCATGCCACAACTCAATTTGCTTATCCTAGGACACATTGTTTGAGACTATTCTAGCTTCAAGACAATAGCAATTGTCACTAGATCTCATGCCCTTCAACAAGGTTTGTCCATTGGGCAATAGGATAGAGCAATCATTTTTAGAAAATAAGACGGAAAGTCCTTCATCACTTAGATGTGAAATGCTTATCAAATTGGCTTTTAGGTCATCAACAAATAAAGCATTGGATAAGGAGGGTAATCCGGGAATGTAAATGGTTCATTTCCCTCTTACTCTTTTCTTGGATCCATCACCAAAGGTGACACTTCCACCTTCCTCCATGACAAGAGTCTCAAAGAAACTCTTGTTTCCCGTCATGTGCCGAGAGCACCCACTATCTAAATACCAAAAATTAGAAGAATTTACCTTCAAGGCAATTTGTGCAACATGGCAAGCATTTTCATTCGTTCTAATCCACCTAGGTGAAATATTTTCTTTCCTAGTGGTCTTTGGTACATGGGCTTTAGAAATCCTAGGATCATGCAAATCAATTTTCTCATTCCTCGGAACATGCATCATGGTTCTATTCTTTTTCTTCTCAATCATGCTTCTAGTTTTACATATTTTAATATAATGAAAGCATCTAGATCTAATATGACCATCAAAACCACAAAAATGACATGTAGGAATAAAATAAGGAATCATACCATGTCCTTGTGCATACATAGAAGTTTTCCCATGTCTTTGTGGTTGAGTGGGTTCAATCCATCTTCGCTGTTGAACCAGTCTAGCTTGCTTCCTTGAATGAGTTTGCATGATTGGTCTCTTTCCTTGATGAGCCAAATATTGAGGAATGTTGGCTTGGGGTTGTCTTCTTGGAGCCACCTTCACTTGTGCACTATGTGAACATTATCCTAGACCAATTTTCTTCCTAGGAGTTTGCACCAATGAAGCTACTTGTTTACCTAAGCTCTTGACAAACACGGTCTTGTCAAAGGTTGAGATCTCTTTGCCATCTTCATACCCAAGACCCCTCTTGTCATTTGGCCTCTTTCCAACATCTAACATGTGATCAAGTTTTTTAGTGCTAGAGTCCATTTTGGCCATCAACTCTCTAGCATCTTCAAGTTCCCTCTTCAATCCTTCTTCACTCCTCTTAGATAAGTCTAACTCCTTTCTTAGCTTATCTTCACTCTCCATGGTTCTCACCACTTCTTCACTTAAGTGGTCAACTTGAGTAGAGAGCTATAGGTTTTCTTCTTTTAATCTCCTAATTTCTTTCTTGTTCTTTAACCTTGAACTCTCAAATTTCTCCATGTAGTTTTTGAGATCCATCCTAAGTAACTCGAATTGAGTTTGGAGGACTTGAAGCTTGGATTCCTTCACCACCTCAGTTCCTTCATGTGCAACTTGTAAGACATCCCAAGCCACTTTCGTGATTTGAGTGTTCTGAATTAGCTTATACTGATTTTCATCCATTGCACAAAGGATGGCGTGCATCGCCTTCCTATTCCACTTTGAAGCCTCAAACTCTTGCGGACTCCATTGCGCCTTAGGCTTCAATACTTCTTCTCCTCCATCATCGGGAGTCATCATGGGTAGATTATATCCATCTTCCACCGCCATCCACGCACGGTCGTGAATTTGACATATGTAGGATTCCATCTTCCCTTTCCATTGGGAATAGTTCAACCCGGTAAGAAGTGGAGGCCTTATGCTAGAAGCACCCTCGTTGCCACCACCATTTCCACCATTTCCACTCATAGTGTTTATGAATGAATGGAATGAATGCAAATGTATGAATGATCAAAAAACACACAAAATGCAAAACACACCAAAAAGCAAGGATCACTTAAGTATGTCTAGGAACCCGCTCTGATACCAATTGAAACAAATTATAGCATGGTGTGTATAAAACTATCTAGAGGGGGGGTGAATAGATTTTAAACTTATAACCCGATTTTTCGTGTGAAGTCAATATTATGAAATTACCCCTAACTAGATAAAGCAATAAATCAAGTATAAGATGCGGAAATTAAATAGCACTTGATTTTTACGTGGAAACCCTCACGGGAAAAACCACGGGCTAGTAAGTAAGCCACACTCGAACCTCGAATCCACTAAATGTGTAAAACGATTACAACCTAATCCTGAAAGTAATCACACACCTACCTAATCCCGGTATAAGTGAACGTAGTCCAATTTGCTTGCAATCTAAGCAACCTAATCCCAGAAACTACACACAAGACTTACTTTCTCAATGAAGAGAATAACACCCTAAGTGAATATATGAATATCCAAATGCAACATAGAGCAAGGGAAACCCTATATGCTTATCTAAGATGATGAATATGCAATTAGAACAATCCTAGATATTAAAACTAAATGACATGTCAAATAGTTTAGCTAATCAAGATTAAGCACAAAACCTAATTAGCTATCACAATACAACTTCTCAAACATTCAACACACTAATCTCAAACTTGTATCCAAAATATATATAAATAACATACAAGAAATAAATTGAGATTGCTTGTTAAGAAAAACACAAAATATGTAAGATATTAGAGAAAAGCTTACCAAGCAAAGTATGATGAATAATCCATGCAAAAAGACATCTAGATGATCAAAGATGATGCTAGATGATGATTGTGTTAGGATTATGCTCAATAGCAAGAGTGTAATATTGTTTTTGACAATATTTTCATATTAATAAAGTGATTTCTGATTTAAACAAATCTTATAGCATTTATAGATTGAATATTATAATTGTCAAAAGTAAATAATCATAAGGTCAAAAGACTATGAGAAAAGAAGAATTGTTCGTACATCTAGATATGTATGAGGTAGACACAATTCTTTAGTTAGTCTTGAATAATGTTCACAACTTAAGTTAAAGGTGGGGCACCTTTATCTTGTTAAAGTTGTAGAATTCTTTTACGAGCATTTGAGTGGGATCAAATGTGTTATGATGAGTCTAAAATCATCGGAGGGTCTTTGAGTAAAAGAATCTAGTGCACTGGGTGCATTGAACTGGATCACAATGAAATACTTTATCTAGAACCGTCAATAGATAATAGTCTTTTCATTATCAGAACAATCGGAGAGTTTATCTTAATCCTGAGATAAATGATGGATTTATGGTTGCAAGTGTTATCATTTGAGTTATCAATGAGTACGATTATATAGCATAGTCTATCCTCGATAGTTTGGTGGTATTCATTTGTTAATCGATAGAGCACTTCATTTATAGATATGGACATCGTGGCTCCATTTATTAAACGAGAGTAGAATATTATCATATGGATGTTTTGAGGTATTGGATATTGAATCTTAACGTTAAGTTTTCGATTAAGTTTTCGATAGAGTTTATTGAAACATGGCTTCTGGACAAGTCAAAATATCCAAGTTCAAAATGTGGTCATATGAGTAAATATGGTAACTTGGAGAGCTATAGGCGGTCTATGAGCTCTTGGCGATTACTGATATTCTTCACGAGAATACATCATCTCCTATAAGATTGTCTAGGGTATGAATGAGAATCATTTACTTATTCCATTTTATTTAAGAGTGCAATTTTAGTTCTTTCGTGGAATGAACTAAAATTAATAGATTGAACCTAAGTGAATCATTTGTTGATTATGATTGGGTTATGTCTATTGGAGCTTAAATTTAGATAGGCCCACCAAGATCCCCAATCCACACAGACTTGCATGAATCACTTGATATATTCTACCGGACTAATTTATGGGTCCATCTAGAATTGTATTAAGGCACGTGGACTTGTTTCTTTTAGTAAGAATGGGCCTAGTTCACATGTGAGCCTTTTATTAAGGTCCAATGGATTTAATAAAATAGAAAAACAATATATAGATATATTAATATATATGGCACATGGCCGAGATATATATATGATATTATATTGTTTTATTTTTATTATTTGATTAAATGGAAATTAATTAATTGATTAATTAATTATTTAATTAAAAATCAAAATCTTTTTCTGACTAGGAAATATGTTTCTTAGTAGTATACTATTGTGGTAGTATAATAAATATAAAAGACTTTATTTGGTAAGTAGATAAATAAGGGATTTATTTATCTAGTCAAATTAGGAAGTCTTTAATATAGTCACAAATACACTAAAGAGTTGGATTAGGGTTTGGAATTGTAAAAAATCTACCTAGGGTTAGGATTAAAGTCAAAAGACACAAATCCTACATGGTAAACGATTTCGGCCTCAATATATAGATATATATGAAATATATATGGTAATTAGCCGGAATATATATATATATATATATATATTGACGCACCAGATATATATGATATATTATTGGCAAGTTGAATCCTAATATATATATATATATTATTTATTTGGCAAGTGGTCGCCTAATATATAGATATATATATATATTATTAATCCGGCCGTATTAATCACATATATAATAAAAGTGCAGAATTTGCCTAATAATAATATATATAAGTAAAGTGCAGAATTTGTGTAACATATATATTTTAATAGGCAACTGAATTTGGGCACTATATATATATATTTATAGGCAATTGAATTCGGGCACTATATATATATATATATATATATGTGTGTGTGACAAGAGAGTTGGGGTACACCACATTTATATTATGTGAATAGAATTTGGCAAACCCTAATGTCTTGGACTTGAGAGTTTTTTCTTTTGCTAGAGAAAAATAGAATCCAACTCTTAGACTAGTGTGATTTTCGGCCAAGAGGAATAGAGAGAAAAATTTGTTCTTATTTCGATAGTGCACTAGTTACTTTTACATCAAAAGGTTTTGTGCACAATTTCGAATAAGGTTCACGCGAGTTTCAATCTAAAGATTGTGAATTCAAAAGTGACCGGAACATTTTTTGTTGTCTCTTGGAACTTGTTGTGACTAACGAAAAAGAAAAAGTTTTGTTAATCCATCCTCAGGTACACAATTCAAAGAGAAGAGAGACCACACTCCTAGGTGATTCACGTTCGTGATTGGATTGGAAGATCTTGCAGATTACCATCGACGCAATGTCAATCGGATCACGTGACAAAGGTATGATATCTTTAGTATTATATGTTAATTAATTAGAGGGTTAATGTTCAAATTATGGAAAAATTTTAAACTATACTAAACCTCTTTTTAGTCTCGCTTCCGCTGCGTGCAATCGTTTTTTCCCTACAAATTGATGATCATGAAAAGGTGTTTGAGTAATTAAAAATGAGTTCTTGGAATTTTTCTTGTCTTTGAAAAATATCCTAAGTATGAAATCTGAATATGAACTATCTTAATTGACCTAAAGTCAAAGTGGCATATATATAGGGTGTCAAGATGAAGTGTAGTCGTTTTGATGACACGACTATTTTGCCTTGGGCGCTGTACATAGAGCGCTTCTGTACAGCGCCCCAACTCTGATGACTCGGGTCTGAGATGGGCGCTGTACGTACAGCGCTTTGTACAGCGCCTGTACAGCGACCGAACAGCGACCGAATTAAATCGACCAGGTCTCGATGGGCGCTGTTCGTACAGCGTTCGATGGGCGCTGTTTGTACAGCACTTCTGTAGAGCGCTTTTGAGAGCGCCCCATTGCAAAAATGCAATCCTAAGTCTAAGCATGACAAGGCAATTGGATATGCAAGATGCAATCAACATAACATGCAATAAGAGATGTTAATGAACATTAATGCACAAAAATAAGACACACAACATACAAGGATTAAACATATGCATGAGTTGTGAGTGTGTGCAACTATCTCTTCAAGACAAGTAAGCACATAGAAATTTACCTTCGGTGCTTATCAAGATGAGGTCTTCAAAGGGCTTTGAGCAATAACACCAACACTTAAACTACCCTTACAAAGAACCCCAACATGTGGTTTGTCCACGAAATGAGCCAATCAACAAATGTTTAACCTTACACTTGATGGCACTCAACTTACAAATCTACATAATCCTAGTCAAGACTCTCTTGCTCTCGCTAGAACCGCATGTTCCAACAAAAGACTTTACGCCTTTGCAAGACTTCCTAACGAGATCAAATGTATGCTTATGCAAACATATTCAACATAGAAAAAATGATCAAGATATCCTATGGAAACTAGAAATAAACAATATGCATACAATGTATGTTTTTCTACTTTATAATCCAAAATGATGCAAATCACATATGAAATGTATGGATTAGGTACACTTCATAAAGAATTAGAAAAAGACATGAAAGATCACAAATAATATTTTCTAGAAAATGCAATCCAACAAATCACACTTAAATTCTAGATTTTATTCATGCAAACTAAAGCTTGAAACACAACATATTCATTAAGCACATGTTTAAGACTCAAAAACTAAAACCGAAAATGCTAGAATACAAAATATGTTCAATCAAGTTTCTCTAGCAAATATTGAGAGCACATATTCACAAAATAATCAATTAAAACTCAAAGGCTCTAAATATGAAACTAAATGTGCCAAACTTAAATATATTCAATTAAAAGAACCTAGTGTAGGGAAAAATACCAAGAAGTGCACGCAGCGGAAGCGAGACTAAAAACAGATTTAGTGACTTTTAAAAAATTTTCCTTTTATGAACCTTAAACCCTTTAATTAATTAAACATACATATACAATAACAAAAAGTAGAATACCTTTTGTCGCGTGATCCGATTGACTTACGTCGATGGTAATCCGCAAGATCTTCAATCCTAGCACGAATGTGGATCACCTAGGAGCGTGGTCTCCCTTTTCTTTGAATTGCAAATCTGTGAATGGACAAAACAAACTTTTCTTTTCTTTGTTAGTCACAAAAACAATCAAAAGAATGACTAAGATTATTCCGGTCACTTTTGAGTTCTCAATCTAATGATCGAAACTCATGTGAACCTAGATCGATGTCGTACACACAAGCTTATTGATGAATAAGCAAATAGTATACCATCAAAGAATAATCTAACACTCCTTTTGTTTTAGTAGAATAAAATCTTTCTATGAATTGAGAAGAAGAAGAAATTTGTATCAACAACACATGAAGTGGCCGAATTCTATACTTGTGAATATATAGGTGGCCTAAGTTTGCTTCTTCTTTTTGTATTAGGGTTGCCGAAATCCTAACCTAGAAATAACTAGGGTTGCCGCAAAATACATGCCCACAATAGGCTTATGTTGCACCCTAATTTCCATCTAGTTTTTAAGACTTCAAACCCTAATCCAACTCATAGATCTTTTATTCTTTTATTTGACTAAATAAAAAAAAACTTCTTATTTGATTAAATAAATAAAACTAATTATTTATTTCCTTATCAAACAAGTCTTTTACTTTTACTTTTAGGAAATATATTTCCTGATTAGAAAAGATTTGTTTCTTAATTAAACAATTAATTAATAAATCAATTAATTCTTATTTAATTAAAACAATGAAACAAAATAATATTTTAGGTTAAAATAAACCCTTGCCGCCCCACTTAGAATAAATGGGCCAAATATTATTTTCTTATTTCATTTAATCCATTGGACTTTAAATAAAAAGCCCACATGTGAACCAGACCCATTCTTACTAAAAGAAATAAGCCCACATGCCTTTCATTAATATATTAATATAATTGAGCAGCCAATTACTAAAATAATGTGCAAATTATATTCTTAATATATTAAATGCAATTCTAGATGGACCCTTAAATTGGTCCGGTAGAATATATCAAGTGATCCATGCAAGTCCGTGTGGATTGGGGATCTTGGCGGGCCATCTAAATTTAAGCTTCAATAGACATAACCTAATCACAATCAACAAATGATTCACTTAGGTCCGATCCATTAATTTTAACTCATTCCACTAAATAGCTAAAACTGAACTCTTAAATAAAGATAGAAAAGGAAGATGCTCATCATTCATACCCTAGACAATCATATTTGAGATAGTGTATCCTCGTGATTAATATCAGTAATCGCCAAGAGTTCATAGACCACCTATAACTCTCCAAGTTACCATATTTACTCATATGACCACGTTTTGAACTTGGATATTTTGACTTGTCCAGAAGCCATGTTTTCAATAGACACTATCGAAAACTCAACGTTGAGATTTAATATCCAATTACCTCAAAACATCCATATGATGATATTATACTCTCATTTAACAAAATGGAGCCACGATGTCCATATCTATAAATGAAGTCCTCTATCGATTAACAAATGAATATCACCAAACTATCGAGGATAGACTATGCGATATAATCGTACTCATTGATAACTCAAATGATATCACTTGCAACCATAAGTCCATCATTTATCTCAGGATTAAGATAGACTCTCCGATTGTCCTGATAATGAAAAGACTTTTATCTATTGACGGTTATAGATAAAGTATTTTATTGTGATCCAGTTCAATGCACCCAGTGCACTAGATCCTTTTGCTCGAAGACACTCCGATGATTTTAGACTCATCATATCTCATTTGATCCCACTCAAATGCTAGCAAAAGAATTCTACAACTTTAACAAGATAAAGGTGCCCAACCTTTAACTTAAGTTGTGAACATTATTCAAGACTAACTAAAGAATTGTGTCTACCACATACATATCCAGATGTACGAACAATTCTTCTTTTCCCATAGTCTTTAGACCTTATGATTATTTACTTTGACAATTATAATATTAAACTATAAATGCTATACGATTTGTTAAACCAGAAATCACTTTATTAATATGAAAAAGATTGTTAATTACAACATTACACTCTTGCTATTGAGCATAATCCTAACACCTAGCACATGTAAAGGCTATCAATCAGCATAATAAATTCAATTAACACTCAAATAAGCTTAGAATATAAGCTAGTCTTAATAGAACTCACAAACATGTGAAGTTTTAGATTTAAGAAAACTTAAATCAAATTTAAGTCTCTAATTAGACAAATCTAACTTATAATTGAAGCTCTGTCTCCAAACAACATTTGTTCAAGTCACATACACTAAAATAGGAAGAAGACCTAAGGTATTTGAACATTTAAAAGCTTAGAAATCAAAGGATAAACAAATACCTTGATGATTTGAGTGTAGCCACAAAATTGATGTTGAACACCAAAAATACTTAAACAAAAGACTTCAAAGTCACTTGGAGAAGATAGTAGACATCAAGACGAGTCTCACTTTTTGAATCATTCAATTTGGTTGAGAAATGAGTAAGATATGATGATTTGAAGTTGAGAGAAACACATAAAATATTTCTGCACAATATCATCTTCAAAGACAAAATGAGAGGGATAGGACTTTTTAAAAGAGATTTGGAGGGAAGGTGAAATTCCCTTAAGCAATATAGTGTAAAATATACCTAGGGGGTGAATAGGTATATGCCCAAATTCTTCCAAACTACTTTTTCAACACAACAATGATATGCACACTCGGTGTGTCTAACAAATGGATTGCTTCGATTAACATAATTAAAGTTCAATACATAAGTGATACAAGCAATACAAGTTATGGAAGTAATGAAACGTAAAGAAAAATTTGACACAAGTATTTTTACGTGGTAAAACCTCCTAAAAGAAACATCCACAGGTTGATACCACAACCACCGGCAAGCATTTCACTATGACGAAAAGGAGATACACACTCAAAGACAATAAACACATGATTCACTCTCTAAGCTATCAACTCTTAATCTACCATCGGGCTTAGTGAGTCACCTTGCCTACTTCCTATCCAAGATATGACCAACACACATCCAAGACGCTCATGTCTCTAGGAAGATCCCTAGCTTGACTATCTGGATCACAAAGATCCTAGTTAAGCCTCACTAGCTTAACCATCCGAGTTCTCCCGACTCTAGTCAAGACTTCTTGCTTAGTTATCCAGATCACCCTGATCCTAAGTAAGACTTCTTGCTTGACTATCTGGAACACTTTCCTAGCCAAGTCTTCTTGCTCAAATCAAAGCCTCACTCACTTTGACGAAAGACTTCCACCTTATGCAAGGCAATAATCTAAGTGATGCAAATAGAGCAAGTAAATCAAACACACTCTATGAAGAATTAGATTTGCATAAATCAAGGTCACAAGCAAATGTAACTAATTCTTATGAACATGTGATTAAAGATCTAAATTAGGCATTCAAAATCATTCACAAAATATCTAGAAACCTAAACATGTCAATCAAAGCTAGAACCACAAATCTTAAATTGAAAGTACAAACATAGCTCTGAAATCAAGTGAACAAGTTAACACTTGAAATCCACAACATATTCAACAAATCATGAACTAGATTTAAAATTATAGATGGCACAATAAAAAATCCTAGTTCATGAACATGTGACAAAAACCTAGAAATCAACAATCAAGATCAAATCACAAATTTATTCTAGATTCAAGTTCATGTTCTTCAAAATTAGCTAAGATTATATTCAATCAAACTCAAGAGCTAATTTCGAAATCAAACAAGTCTAAAATTGGAATCAAAAGCATTCTAAACATTTTTCATCAATCAAATAATAAGATCCATCATGTTGATCATAAAAAAAATGGAGAGAAAATGATTCACATACAAAAGATGAACCACGAACTGAAGTTCAGATTGCTGTGAATAATCTGGACATCTTTTGACCTTGAAAATGCTTGGGAATTGTTCTTCTCTTCAAGAACCAATGATTTTGGTTTTTGAATCACTCAATTCAGAGTTGAGATGAGAGAGTTATGACAAAAACAAAAATGCAAAAGTTGTGAGAATTTCTACTCGAAATTCAAACATATATAGAGGGAAAAGAGATGGAGGAGAGAGATATCCGGCCAACAAATGAGGCCTTGCCAACTCAGCTCCCCATGGAGGCACGTGGGCCTCACAAGGGCAGAGAGGTGGCCTTCCTGTGAGGCTTACGCACCCTCACGGGAAGGTGGCCCAAATGGCCTTTGGCCATTCGCCTCCTTCGTGCTCCTCTCGTGTTCTTTGACCATTCTCTGGCCTCCAAACTCTGAATTTGAATCCATTTTCAGATTACAAACCATGACTCCCTCACACACAAGGAGGACTATGAAACTGAAAATACCTACAAGGTTATACTAAAAAACCTAGGGGGGGTGAATAGGTTTACACTCTAATTTCAAAACTCTTCCGTGACTTATGTCAAAACCTTAGTGAACATACAAATTAACCTTTAACAAGATTGTTATGAGAAAACAATTAACACATGTATGCTCAATTCACCACCCTTAGTCTATAAAACATATACCAACAAACAATTTATCTCATATACAAGATATTCAATCAAGATCAAATTCCACAAGATTAAAATAAAGAATACTTGTAATTCAATAATATCCGATATATTACAAGTATCAATCAAAGAATATCTATATACAAAAATCAATTAATAAAAGAATTATATTTACAATTATGATCAAAATGAATATGCTTACAAATAACACTTTACAAAATCTTGTTTACAAATACAGCACAAGTGAAGATTGTACTACAAGATTAAAACATACACATATACAAACATAAGAGAGAGAGATAAAAAGAATTAACACGAGATTTTTTAACATAGTAAAACCTCCAAGGAGGAAACATCCACGGGTTGAACTACAACCATTGGGTACTATATATATTGGATGATAGATTAGAAATTCCTTAAAAGTGACCAACCTTGATCTACTTCCTATTGGAGTCTATGTCTACCCAATCCCTATTGGAAGATACAAAATCCCTCAATGATGCGAAGCCACCATATATTGGAGTCCATACCAAACCAACATCATTGGAAGATTAGAAATTCATCAAGAGCGCAAACATATCTCATGTACCACTCTCTATTGGAGTCTATGTCTATCCAAACGCCCGGGCCTACCATATTGTAGCCAACTCCCTATCCAAGGCACTCATGCCTCTAGAGAGCCTCATGCATAGCTATCCAGACCTTTTCGATCCTAGCCATGATTTCTTGCTTGGTTATCCAAACCTCTTGTCCTAATCAAGTCTTCCTTACTTGACTATCTAGACACCTTGTCCTAGTCAAGACTTCATGTCTTTTACAAGGACTTCCTAGTGTGATCATGTGAATGCAAATGATGCAAACAAGCAATTCAACATAGAACATGTGATCAATACATTTCATGGAACAACTAGACCTAAACATGTGAAAACACAAGTTATAATAGTTTAGATGCAAAACTTGAATTAAACCTAGAGCATGTGAAAAACACCTAACACAAACAGCTCATAGTTTCATTCACACATATAACACTTGAATAGATCATAAACATGAAGCACATATTCAAGATGTTATAAACATACACATAAATGCTAGAATCACAAAATGTATTCAATGAATATTCTAGCCAAAGATTTAGAGCAAGGATATAATGATAAATCAATTAAATCCTAGATAGCTCTAAAAACACATACACATGTACTAATCCTAGATTTTATCAATCAAAGGATTAAAGAACATTTCAAGGATTATTAATCATAAAATGATTCAATCAAGTCACAAATAATCCTAGATATCAAACTAATCACAATATAACTCTCAATCATGTGAAAAACCTAGAATCCAAGAAACTAGTTCACATATGTCTTTAATTAGACTTTTGATTAGGTTTGATTATGAAGCTATCTTTCTCAATAGCATTCACCGTACATACACATACATATAGAAGAAGAAATCCCAAGCAAATTGAAGGTTATAAAAGAAGAAATCACAAAGATATGAACACTACCTCAAGTTCACAAGTTGGTTCATTTTTTCTGGGCAGAACCACCAAAAATCTCGATCAAACAGTTACAAGATCAACTTGGAAAAGGTATAGGACTCAATTATGAACAATCTCCAACTTGAATCACTTAATTCTAACTTCATATGAGAAAGTTATGGTATTTGGGAGGTGAGAAAAAGTTAAGAGAAAATTCTGCTCTGAGGATTTTCTAATTTTTCTTCTTTGAATGAATGGGAGGGAAATGAGAGTTTTTAAAAGAATTCAAGAGAGGGAAAATGAGCCAACCATAGGCTGCCACATCACCAGCCACATGTGGGGCGTGTGTGGCACACGTGGGTAGAGGGGCAGTCTGTAGGGAAAAATACCAAAGAAGTACACGCAGCGGAAGCGATACTAAAAATTAGATTTAGTGACTTTTAAAAAATTTTTCTTTATGAACCTTAAACCCTTTAATTAATTAAACATACATATACAATAACAAAAAGTAGAATACCTTTTGTCGCGTGATCCGATTGACTTACGTCGATGGTAATCCGCAGATCTTCAATCCTAGCACGAACGTGGATCACCTAGGAGCGTGGTCTCCCTTTTCTTTGAATTGCAAACCTGTGAATGGACAAAACAAACTTTTCTTTTCTTTGTTAGTCACAAAAACAATCAAAAGAATGACTAAGATTATTCCGGTTACTTTTGAGTTCTCAATCTAATGATCGAAACTCGCGTGAACCTAGATCGATATCGTATACACAAGCTTATTGATGAATAAGCAAATAGTATACTATCAAAGAATAATCTAACACTCCTTTTTGTTTTAGTAGAATAAAAAGCTTTCTATGAATTAAGAAGAAGAAGAAATTTGTATCATGAACACATGTCTAGTGGCCGAACCCTATAGCAAGAATAATATAGGGTGGCCGAATTTTGCTTCCTTTCTCCTTTAGGGTTGCCGAAATCTATGTGGTTGTGTATATCAGGGTTGGCCGAATTTCATCATGTCACTTATATAGGGTGACCGAAATTCAACCCTAATTCTTTTCAACTTTTTACACTTCAAACCCTAATCTAACTCATAGATATTTTATTCTATTCTTTTATTGACTAAATAAAAAGACTTCTTATTTGATTAAATAAATAAAACTAATTATTTATTTCCTTATCAAACAAGTCTTTTACTTTTACTTTTAGGAAATATATTTCCTGATTAGAAAAGATTTGTTTCTTTAATTAAACAATTAATTAATAAATCAATTAATTCTTATTTAATTAAAACAATGAAACAAAATAATATATTAGGTTAAACTAACCCTTGCCGCCCCACTTATAGTAAATGGGCCAAAATATTATTTTCTTATTTCATTTAATCCATTGGACTTTAAATAAAAAGCCCACATGTGAACCAGACCCATTCTTACTAAAAGAAACAAGCCCACATGCCTTTCATTAATATATTAATATAATTGAGCAGCCCATTACTAAAATAATGTGCAAATTATATTCTTAATATATTAAATGCAATTCTAGATGGACCCTTAAATTGGTCCGGTAGAATATATCAAGTGATCCATGCAAGTCCGTGTGGATTGGGGATCTTGGCGGGCCATCTAAATTTAAGCTTCAATAGACATAACCTAATCACAATCAACAAATGATTCACTTAGGTCCGATCCATTAATTTTAACTCATTCCACTAAAGAGCTAAAACTGAACTCTTAAATAAAGATAGAAAAGGAAGATGCTCCTCATTCATACCCTAGACAATCATATTGGAGATAGTGTATCCTCGTGATTAATATCAGTAATCGCCAAGAGTTCATAGACCGCCTATAACTCTCCAAGTTACCATATTTACTCATATGACCACGTTTTGAACTTGGATATTTTGACTTGTCCAGAAGCCATGTTTTCAATAGACACTATCGAAAACTCAACGTTGAGATTTAATATCCAATTACCTCAAAACATCCATATGATGATATTATACTCTCATTTAATTAAATGGAGCCACGATGTCCATATCTATAAATGAAGTCCTCTATCGATTAACAAATGAATATCACCAAACTATCGAGGATAGACTATGCGATATAATCGTACTCATTGATAACTCAAATGATATCACTTGCAACCATAAGTCCATCATTTATCTCAGGATTAAGATAGACTCTCCGATTGTCCTGATAATGAAAAGACTTTTATCTACTGACGGTTATAGATAAAGTATTTCATTGTGATCCAGTTCAATGCACCTAGTGCACTAGATCCTTTTGCTCGAAGACACTCCGATGATTTTAGACTCATCATATCTCATTTGATCCTACTCAAATGCTAGCAAAAGAATTCTACAACTTTAACAAGATAAAGGTGCCCAACCTTTAACTTAAGTTGTGAACATTATTCAAGACTAACTAAAGAATTGTGTCTACCACATATATATCCAGATGTACGAACAATTCTTCTTTTCCCATAGTCTTTAGACCTTATGATTATTTACTTTGACAATTATAATATTAAACTATAAATGCTATACGATTTGTTAAACCAGAAATCACTTTATTAATATGAAAAATATTGTTAATTACAACATTACACTCTTGCTATTGAGCATAATCCTAACAATCTCCCACTTGCGCTATAGCAAATGTGTCATATCTCTCATGCCTATGTTCTCTAGATGCCCATCGAAACTCTTCTGAGGTAGAGCCTTTGTGAAGGGATCCCTAGATTTTCTGTTGACGCGATTTTGGTAATCGTCACGTCACCTCTTTGAACAATCTCCCTTAAAAGATGATACTTTCTTTCAATGTATTTACCTCTCTTGTGACTTCTTGGTTCTTTCGAATTAGCCACTGCTCCACTGTTGTCACAATAGATAGTGATCTGCTTATTCGCACTAGGTACCACTTCCAAGTCAATCAAGAATTGGTGGAGCCAAACAGCCTCTTTGGCAGCTTCGCATGCAACAACATACTCAGCTTCCATAATGGAATCAGCAATACAAGATTGCTTGATACTCCTCCATATAACTGCTCCTCCTCCAATAGTAAACACAGCCCCTGATGTGGATTTTCTGGAGTCAGAATCTGATTGGAAATCAGAATCTGTATACCCAACGGGAACCAAATCCCCTCCAGAGTATACAAGCATATTATCTCTCGTTCTCTTGAGATACTTGAAAATATGCTTGACTGCCGTCCAGTGATCAAGACCAGGTTTTGATTGAAACCTGCTAACTATGCCAACAGCAAAACAAATTTCTGGTCTAGTACAGAGCATTGCATACATGAGATTTCCAACTGCCGAGGCATATGGAACTCTACTCATGAATTGCTCTTCATGCTCATTCTTAGGAACTTGTTCCTTAGAAAGCTTGATTCCATGTCTGAAAGGTAACATACCTTTCTTGGAATCCTGCATGGAAAACCTAGACAAGATCTTGTCTATGTATGAAGCTTGGGATAATGCAATCGTTCTATTCTTTCTATCCCTTATTACTTGGATACCTAGAATAAAACTTGCTTCTCCTAAGTCCTTCATATCAAATTGTTTTGCTAACCATTCTTTTACTGATGTCAATACACCTACATCGTTTCCAATGAGTAGTATATCATCAACATAAAGAATCAGGAAAACCAACTTGTCGCCCTTAATCCTTTTGTATACACAAGGTTCGTCAGGATTCTGAATAAATCCAAAACCTTTGACAGCTTGATCGAACCTTATGTTACAGGATCTGGATGCTTGCTTTAATCCATATATGGATTTCTGCAACTTGCATACCTTATCCATTTGGCCCTTTTCAATGAATCCCTCTGGTTGCATCATGTAGATGCTTTCGTCAAGACTTCCATTTAGGAAAGCTGTCTTGACGTCCATTTGTCAAATCTCTAGATCTAAAGATGCTGCAATGGATAAGAGTATCCTAATGGATTTAAGCATGGCCACAGGAGAGAAGGTTTCCTCGTAATCGATACCTTCTTTCTGTGTATACCCTTTAGCTACCAATCTAGCTTTAAAAGTTTCCACCTTTCCATCCATACCTCTTTTCCTCTTGTATACCCACTTGCACCCAATGGGTTTTATCCCTTTAGGCAAGTCTACAAGGGACCAGACTTTGTTATCGAACATAGATTCAATCTCAGATTGCATTGCCTTTTGCCAATGGCGACTATCAACATCCTTCATAGCTTCCTTGTACGTATAGGGATCATCGTCGTTCCGGAGATTCTCCACTGATTCTTCCAGACCGATGTATCTTTCGGGTTGTGTTCTAACCCTCCCACTACGACGAGGAATGGTAGGTTGTTGATCTTGTGTTGGATCGGAACTTACAATTGGGTTAGGTTGTGTAACCTCTCGTGGAATTGTATCTCCTGACATCTCATTCAGGACAATTCTACTTCTAGGCACAAAATCATTCATATAGTCCTTTTCCAGAAATTTAGCATTTGTCGAAACAAATACTTTAAGATCTGAAAGACTATAGAAATAATATCCTTTAATTTCTTTTGGATACCCTACAAATATACATGTTTCCGAACGAGACTCCATCTTTTCTGTCTTTCCTTTTAACACATGCGCAGGACAACCAAATATCCTTAAGTGTTGTAAACTAGGCTTGCGCCCAGTCCACAACTCATGCGGTGTTTTAGGAACAGACTTAGATGGTACATCGTTTAGAATGTATATAGAAGTTTGTAAAGCATATCCCCAAAAAGAAATAGGAAGTGTTGAATAACTCAACATAGACCTAACCATATCCAAAAGAGTTCTATTTCTCCTTTCTGCAACCCCACTCTGTTGAGGTGTACCTGGTGCAGAAAACTGAGAAATTATCCCATTATCAATAAGATATTGCTGAAACTCACCAGATAGATATTCTCCACCATGATCAGATCTCAAGATTTTTATGTGTTTCTCAAGCTGATTTTCCACTTCAGCTTTGAATGCTTTGAACATGTCAAAAGCATCTGACTTATGTCGCATGAGATACACATAACCAAATCTCGAGTAATCATCTGTGAAGGTGATGAAGTACTCATATCCACCTCTAGCTTGAATGCTCATAGGTCCACATACATCAGTGTGTATCAATCCTAAACATTCAGTGGCTCTTGCACCTTTGGCAGAGAACGTCCTTTTGGTCATTTTACCTTCCAAACAGGATTCACAAGTTGGTAGATCATCAACCTTTAAGTCACTCAAAGGTCCGTCACATACCAATCTTTTAATCCTATTAAGGTTAATATGACCTAAGCGTAAATGCCAAAGGTAGGTTTCATCTGTTGATAATTTTACTCTTTTATGATTAGGTTCCGTTAATTCTGTGTTTAACGAGTGAGAGATATTTCTATGCAAAAAGTATAGACCGTTTTCCAATGTACCTTGGCAAATAATTTTGTCATTCTTACTAATAATAAAAACTTTATTAAAAGTAACCGAATATCCAAATTTATTCAAACAAGAAACTGAAATTAAATTTCTCTTGAATTGAGGTACATAATAAATGTCTATCAAATCTAAATGCCTAAGAGAATCTAGATTAACTCTAATATCTCCCACTACACTTGCAGACACTAACGTTCCGTTGCCCAAACACAAGTTGATTTCATTCTTATTCAACTTTCTCCTTTCTTGGAACCCCTGTAAGGAATAGCAAACATGATTTGTGGCTCCAGAGTCTATGATCCAAGAATCTGTAGAATCTGCCAGAAAACATGTTTCAAGATAATTGATATTACCTTGTTCCTTCTTGTTCTGGGACTTTGGGCAATTTCTTTTCCAATGTCCCTTTTCACCACAAAGGAAGTATTTCCCTTTGATCTTGGTTACTTTCTTGGTCTCCATCTTGGTAGGCCCAAGTTGCTTTTTCTTCTGTTGTTCCTTAACCTTTTGACGGGTCTTAACAGTAGCAACTTTACCAATCATATGAATCTGAGATTCATAAGTAGGAGCAGGTGGTTTAGGAGCAGACAAAATAAACTTATGTTTTTCAGCTTGCAGCAACAACCCAATTTTCCTTTTCCATGTGACATAATTATTTCCGGTTAAAAAAATTATCTTTTAAGATGTTCATTAGGGATGGGGTCATGATTTCTGAATATAACAAAACATATATAAGTAAATAATCATGATAAAGCACTTTTAAATATTTATCTTGAATTAAATAAATAACTCAATCATAAAATTCAACGGTGATCCAACACCCATAAATGTTACGCCTCCTTTGGGAGTTCGCACCATTTACTAGTTAGACTAGGTCCCACCTAATTGTTAACATAACAACTAGCGTTTTCAATTTTAGCCTTGCAATTTTACTGACAAGAACTCTTGGGAGAATATCAATAAAATTACATTGAGTGTGTTACCAAGATATCAATCCTCAATTTTCTCTCACGAAAATCCCTCCTTGGGGAGTAGATCTCGTTTGAGTCCATTGTCAAGTCTATCCTTGTAAGGAAGTATGTTGCTAAATTCCATTCATGGATGCCCCTTGGGGGGAATACCAATAAATAATAAAGCTTAACTAACCTTGGAGGCCATAGGTGTTACAACAACACCTTCTCCCACTCAATTATTTAAGGCGTGTGATTAAATCCCATAGAATGATTTACCGAGTTATCTAGATGCCAATTTAGATACCTAAATCATTCAATGCATGTTCATACCAAAAGAGATATATGCGTGGCACTCCTATTCTATATGTCATGTTATCATACAATAACAAATATTGTAATATTTAAGCATAAATTAAATAGCAACAATTTTGGCCCATCCTAGAAAAACAAGTAAATTACAATTGTTTAGGAATACAAGTTCTTCAAGTGGCCCATCAACCATACGCTTATCCTTCGGCCCAACCCACGGGCGTGCACAACTCACAACCCCACTAAGGGGCTGCCGTGCGCAGCCCATGAAGACTCCAGGGCTGCCGTGCGCAGCCCACCAAGCTTGGGCTTGCCATGTGCAGCCCAATCCACTCCTAGGGTGCGCATGGTGCTCGTTCTCGGTTCCGGTTGCTTCGTTTTTCATCGTGTCTTCGAATCTTCAAGACCTAAATATATTACGGCAGTATTTAAACAAATAAAATACTGCAGTATTTTTTATTTTTTTTTTAATCACTGCAGTACTTTTTTACAAACAAAAACTGCACATAATAAAAAAAATAAAAATCTGCAGTAGTATAATAAAAAATACTGCACCTAAAATAAAAAATAATAAAACCTAGCAATCTACCAAGAAGGAATTATGGCGATGATAGACCACCCTTCTTGTTACAATTCCATAACAAAAATACATTGAAAATCTAGGACCAAAATCGAGCAATAACAATCCACATAAACATATATAAATCCATACATCCACATGTAATTATATATTCGAATACCTAGAGTGCCATCTCTTTCTAAACATGCATAATCACAATAAAAAGAAATAGATCCACGTACATATACGTTAATTAATTAAAAGGGTTCAACCTAGGCTCTGATACCAATTGTAGGGAAAAATACCAAAGAAGTACACGCAGCGGAAGCGATACTAAAAATTAGATTTAGTGACTTTTAAAAAATTTTCCTTTATGAACCTTAAACCCTTTAATTAATTAAACATACATATACAATAACAAAAAGTAGAATACCTTTTGTCGCGTGATCCGATTGACTTACGTCGATGGTAATCCGCAAGATCTTCAATCCTAGCACGAACGTGGATCACCTAGGAGCGTGGTCTCCCTTTTCTTTGAATTGCAAACCTGTGAATGGACAAAACAAACTTTTCTTTTCTTTGTTAGTCACAAAAACAATCAAAAGAATGACTAAGATTATTCCGGTCACTTTTGAGTTCTCAATCTAATGTTCGAAACTCGCGTGAACCTAGATCGATATCGTATACACAAGCTTATTGATGAATAAGCAAAAGACCCCTAATATTCCAACAAGCAAAATTCCAACAAGCAAAATTAATCATTGAGAGATCTCGTGGACTCACCGCGGATCCCACGACAATTCCAAAAGATGCTAGATACATGAGATTATGCAAAGAAAAGAAAAGAAAAGAAAGGGGCTCTGCATGGTTGGGAGTTAGGTTTTAGGGTTTCGGCGCCGTTTTGCAATTCCGAGCATCTTCCGGTCTGATTCTGATCTTATGTTCTTCTTCAAAGTTGTAGAACGTGAAATTTCATGCAACTTTGAATCAAGAAACTCGTGATTTGGCGTTTTTTTTCACAGAGTTACGGCAGTCTCAATATCTATGCGCTGGTTTGTCTTTTTATTAGGGTTTAAGCGCCGTTTTGCTATTTTGGCCCTGTTCCGTTTAGATTCAGTTAATATTTCCTTCTTCAAGATTGTAGATCGTGATTTTCTATGTAACCTAGGATTAAGAACTTTGTGATTTGGGGTTTACGGCACTGAGTTACGTCCTTTTCAAGTTTTCTGTTCTGGTTTGTGTTTTTCTCTAGGGTTTCTCTGGTTCTATCATGGAGAATCCACCCTGTTCTATATCTTCCTTTGCTGGTTTTCCCTCTCTCTTGGAAGCTAGTAGGGTTTCGAATAAGGCTCTTTCCCATGGAGATGGATTGAGTCCTCAAATTGAAAATATTTTACCTGGTACCAATAATATTTGCAATGAAGCTGGTTTGTCTCATGAGATTGAAGGTTTATCAGCTAGGGGGCAGCAAAGGAAAGTTATTCCCGACTCCTCCCCTATGGTCCAACTTGAGGAGGTCTCCCAAAATAAAGGTATCTCTATCACTCATTCTTTGGTGAATAAAGATGCTAACATTGTTTCAGGTCAATTACCTCCTATAATTTCCGAAAAAAGCACTTTTTCTTATAGTAATGTGCTGAAAGGTGCTCACAATGGTCCAATTACGAGTAAGCCTATGAACCTAAAATTCTACCAGCCCTTACAAAGTGGTAATAGGACGTGTGTCTCCCCACCCATGGAAGTTGCAGAGGATGGCTCTAAAGCTTGGAAGAACTGCTTGGTGGGTTATTTTATTGAGAAGAAGCTCCCATTCTCTCTTGTTAACAATATTGCTAAGAAGATTTGGGGTAATTATGGTCTTCTAGAGGTGCTCGCAAATGAAAAAGGGTTCTATTTTTTCAAGTTCTCAGATGATGACTCTTGCTCTACAGTTCTTGAGGCTCTACAGTTATTATCTCGGTCTTAACCAGTAGTCAAGTGTTTTGGGCTAGTCATCTTTGTCTTCCTAAGAAGGTCTTAAAGGTTATTGAGCAGAAATTTCGTAGCTTTTTATGGAATGGGGTTGAGGGTAGCAGCAAAGGTTCTAAAATTGCTTGGTCCGATATTTGTATTCCTAAAAAAGAGGGTGGTCTTGGAATCAAGGACCTCTCTTTGTGGAATAAGGCGCTAATGATTAGGCACATTTGGAATCTGGTTTATGGCACTAATAATCTTTGGACTTCTTGGATCAATGCCTACCACCTCAAAGGTTCAAGTTTGTGGGAGGTGAAAGCTCCTCATACCTGTTCTTGGAATTGGAGAAAGCTTCTTCATCTTAGGCCTTTAGTTCGTCCTTTATTTCAGCACATTATTGGTAGTGGCTTGAACACTTCCTTATGGTTTGATAATTGGCACCCTGATGGCCCCATTCGTTCGAAATGGAGTTCCCGTGTTATCTATGATTCTAGTCTCCCTATAAATGCAAAGGTTAATGCCATTGTCAGTGGTGATAATTGGAGATGGCCTGTTGCTATGTCAATTGATCTTGCTGAAATAAAGAGTCGTATGCCTTCTTACAATCCAAACTCCATTTTAGATGATATTATTCGGTGGCTCCCCTCTCCAAATGGTATTTATTCTGCTGCTTCTGCTATGGAGTCTTTTAGAACCCATCACTCTCTTGTTCCTTGGTTTAATATTGTGTGGTTCCCTCAGAATATTCTGAGGATGGGTTTCATCCTTTGGTTGGCTATTAAAGGTAGGCTTTCTACCTTGGATCGTGTTCAGCGCTACGATCCTCAAGTTATTACTACATGTGTCCTTTGCAATTCTCAAAACAAAACTCATGCCCATATTTTCTTTGAGTGTTTGTATAGCAAAGCCATTTGGACTCATCTCTTGAACAAGTGTGGTTGCACTTGGATTGGTCTCAGCTGGAATGATTTAATTGATTGGGTTTCCATTCATTGGAAAGGGAACTCTCCTTCCACTGTGACTAAAAGCTTTGCCTTCCAGTGGCTGTCTACTTTATTTGGAGAGAGCGAAATTGTCGTATTTTTGAGAGCTCTAGAAGGCCTAATGCAGAGGTTACCCGGACCATTATTGACACTATTCGTAGCCGGCTTTGTTCTATCAATTTGAAGGATTGGCCTCTGATTGCTATGAAATGGAATGTAACCTCTGGATGATTCTTGTGTTGTTGGCTATTTGTTTGCTTTCTTTGTGTTTTTGCTTTGTTAAAGCTTTTGTTTAGCTCTTGCTTTGAGCTTGTTGTTTTTGAGCTTTTTGTTGAGCTTGTTTTGGGCCTTTTGCTCTTGTTTCTTTGTTTCCTGAGGTATGCCCCTTGTATTTGTACATTCTTTCCTCTTTCTATGATACTATTTATTTACCCAAAAAAAAAAAAGAATAAGCAAATAGTATACTATCAAAGAATAATCTAACACTCCTTTTTGTTTTAGTAGAATAAAAAGCTTTCTATGAATTGAGAAGAAGAAGAAATTTGTATCATGAACACATGTCTAGTGGCCGAACCCTATAGCAAGAATAATATAGGGTGGCCGAATTTTGCTTCCTTTCTCCTTTAGGGTTGCCGAAATCTATGTGGTTGTGTATATTAGGGTTGGCCGAATTTCATCATGTCACTTATATAGGGTGACCGAAATTCAACCCTAATTCTTTTCAACTTTTTACACTTCAAACCCTAATCTAACTCATAGATATTTTATTCTATTCTTTTATTGACTAAATAAAAAGACTTCTTATTTGATTAAATAAATAAAACTAATTATTTATTTCCTTATCAAACAAGTCTTTTACTTTTACTTTTAGGAAATATATTTCCTGATTAGAAAAGATTTGTTTCTTTAATTAAACAATTAATTAATAAATTAATTAATTCTTATTTAATTAAAACAATGAAACAAAATAATATATTAGGTTAAACTAACCCTTGCCGCCCCACTTATAGTAAATGGGCCAAAATATTATTTTCTTATTTCATTTAATCCATTGGACTTTAAATAAAAAGCCCACATGTGAACCAGACCCATTCTTACTAAAAGAAACAAGCCCACATGCCTTTCATTAATATATTAATATAATTGAGCAGCCCATTACTAAAATAATGTGCAAATTATATTCTTAATATATTAAATGCAATTCTAGATGGACCCTTAAATTGGTCCGGTAGAATATATCAAGTGATCCATGCAAGTCCGTGTGGATTGGGGATCTTGGCGGGCCATCTAAATTTAAGCTTCAATAGACATAACCTAATCACAATCAACAAATGATTCACTTAGGTCCGATCCATTAATTTTAACTCATTCCACTAAAGAGTTAAAACTGAACTCTTAAATAAAGATAGAAAAGGAAGATGCTCCTCATTCATACCCTAGACAATCATATTGGAGATAGTGTATCCTCGTGATTAATATCAGTAATCGCCAAGAGTTCATAGACCGCCTATAACTCTCCAAGTTACCATATTTACTCATATGACCACATTTTGAACTTGGATATTTTGACTTGTCCAGAAGCCATGTTTTCAATAGACACTATCGAAAACTCAACGTTGAGATTTAATATCCAATTACCTCAAAACATCCATATGATGATATTATACTCTCATTTAATTAAATGGAGCCACGATGTCCATATCTATAAATGAAGTCCTCTATCGATTAACAAATGAATATCACCAAACTATCGAGGATAGACTATGCGATATAATCGTACTCATTGATAACTCAAATGATATCACTTGCAACCATAAGTCCATCATTTATCTCAGGATTAAGATAGACTCTCCGATTGTCCTGATAATGAAAAGACTTTTATCTACTGACGGTTATAGATAAAGTATTTCATTGTGATCCAGTTCAATGCACCCAGTGCACTAGATCCTTTTGCTCGAAGACACTCCGATGATTTTAGACTCATCATATCTCATTTGATCCCACTCAAATGCTAGCAAAAGAATTCTACAACTTTAACAAGATAAAGGTGCCCAACCTTTAACTTAAGTTGTGAACATTATTCAAGACTAACTAAAGAATTATGTCTACCACATACATATCCAGATGTACGAACAATTCTTCTTTTCCCATAGTCTTTAGACCTTATGATTATTTACTTTGACAATTATAATATTAATATGAAAAAGATTGTTAATTACAACATTACACTCTTGCTATTGAGCATAATCCTAACACAGTCTGGCCGTGTGCCACATGTGGCCTCCTTTGCTTGGCTGTTGGCCGAGCAAGGTCCTCTCGCGCTCCTCCCGCATTCTTGGACCGTATTCGAGCCTCCGAACTTTGATTACGAATCCCTTTTTGGATTACGAATCATGACTCCCTTACGCATAACGAACACTATAAAACTTTGACAAAAGGTTGAGAATTCATCTCGAAAAACGACGATGAAGACAACTCAATGAATGAGAATGCAAAATAGCGTAGCTACATCGTTTGGACTCAAAACCTAATAAATGAGTAACCAAAATGACCGGGACTCAATAAGGAATCATAATAGATCATGTTCAAGTCCAAAATCAATAATACAAAAACAAATAAACACAATGTCACACACGTATGCCGTTTCCTAGACATAGTCTTAGAACAAGCAAATTACAATGTTTATCAAATTAAATCTAATGCATGTGCATACATTACCAAGTGTGTGAAAGTGTTATATAAATGTTGTTCAACCATGCAGGGACACATATGAATGCCATGTGTGTGTGTGCCTATGCCTTGTAAGAGGAATGAGGTCTAAATATACCTTTGTTGAGCAATGTAGTAAATTCCTCTTCAAAGACACCATCTTGTATGAAAAATAGCCATGTCTTTCATTGAAGCTTGAATCATCATAATCTAAGACCACTAATCAGTACAAGAAAAAAATCATTTCGATATGGAATATATGCCAAGACAAACCAAAAACCTAACAGAAACTTTGACAAAAGATTATGAATTCGACTCGATACACAACAATGAAGACAACACATTGTATGAGAATGTAAAGTAGTGTAGCTTCCTAGTTTGAACTCGAAAACTAATGAATAAGTAACCGAAATGATCGGAACTCAGTAGGGAATCATATGAAATCATGTTCAAGTTCAAAACAATAAAAACACAAACAAATAAACACGATGTCACACAAGTATGCCATTTCTAGAAATAGTTCTAGAGCATGCAATTTTCCAAAGTTTGTCAAACTAAGACTAATGCATGTGCATACTTCAACAAGTGTGTGAATGGGTTATACAAATTTAGCGCAACGATGTAGGGACACAAATGTATGTAATGTGTGTGTGTGCGCTTACACCTTGCAAGAAGAAGAAGTATCTTGATACCTTAGCATCCAAGTAAACGCTTTTCCTCTTAAAGACAATATTTGCATGAGAAGTTGCTTTTCTCCTTTGAAGCACAAATCAACTAAGAAACACCTATGCAACAAACCATTACAAATAAAGAGAGTTTTGCATTGGAATCAAGCCAGTACAAATCTAAGACCTTATAGAAGATGACTTGGCATTGAAAGGGGCCATGGGTGGAGAGTTCACTTTTGCTCACCCCCTTGAAGGGGGGTGAGCATTACCCCCCTCCCAAAAACATGACATGTGTCCATGGAAGGGGTAAATTTATCCAAACCCTTTATCTTTTTAGACAATTTTACCCCACAATGGACACATGTCATGTTTTTGGAAGGGGGTTAATGCTTATCTCCCTTTAAGGGGGGGTGAGCACAAATGGACTCATGGATGGAGGTATGTGGCACGCCACATAGGCACCCCGTAGAGGTGCATGGCCTTCACAAGGGCCGAGCACCTCTTTTTCCGTGGAGGCCATGTGTTTCCACGTGAAGTAAAGGTTATGGCTTGTGCCACACCTCTCTTCCCTAGTCCACATCTCATGTTTTTCGACCGTATTTCGGCCTTTAAATTTCAATTTCAAATCCGTATTCGGATAACAAAACTGGGACTCTCTCACGGACGTGGACGTGGACGTGGACATCTATGAAACTTCAACCAAAAACCATGTACGATAAACACACGGAAAGTTTCGTAAATTCTAACTTAGAACTTGAAAACATGTGTATTAAAAGTAATCAAAATGTTTAGAACTCAATAAGGAAAAATATGAGAACATATTCAAGTCCAATACCAATAAAACACGAACAAATAAACACAAGAACACATAAGTATGCCATTTCCTAAGAATAGTCCTAGAACATGCAATTTTATAAAAGTTGTCTATTTAAATCTAATGCATATGCATACAACAATATGTGTGTGTATGTGTTATACCAAATGAGCACAATGATTAAAGGACACATATGAATTCAATGTGTGTATGTGCCTAAAAGCCTTGCAAGAGGAATAAGGTCTAGATATACCTTTAATGTACAATGATTGCGCTCCAAATGTTTACATTTAGCGCTCCCTTACTTGGCTTTTGTAATCGTTTTTCGAGCTCTTTTTGGTATTTAATATTGTAAATAAGTGTTTTTCAGGTATTTCAGCTCATCAGGGGTATTTTGGCATAAACTGGAGAAAAGTAGCGAAATCAGGGCAAAAGAGGGCAAATTCGTAATTATGGAGAATCAGGGGTCAAAGTGCAATTCTGGAGGAATTATTGCAGATGTAGTGATTAAGGAAGAATACAGGGGTACATTGTGATATTTGCCAGTCAAAACATAAAGCAACGCGCCACGTCAGCCCCTGGACGACGTCGTTTTGGCCCTCTTGCGCATCAGCATGACGTCAGCAATGACGTCATCATCTTCTACCTTCAACCAGGTAGCACAGACCCGCGAACCCGACCCGGTGACCCGTGAACCCGGTGACCCGTGAACCTGGTTCTGACCCGACGTTCGACCCGACGGTTTCTAGCCATTTCCGATGACTTTTCCAGCCGTTCTCTGCTTAGAACGACGGTCGGAGCTTCCCCGGTCCATTTGCCACCAATTCCGGCCTCCCATGCACGTCACTTTGCTCTCCACCAACTCTCCTTCAAACCTTCAAATCACCATGGTCAACCAAGCTTCAAGCTTCGTTCCAGCGGCTTCTTTCCCACTCCAAAGACATCCAAACTTGCGAGAAGTCAGTGACTTCATGCGGCGGGAACAAGCCAGCAGTCCCGAAGGTTAGAAGTCATCGAAAACCTTCCGTTTTCATGGTGACTTCATGCCGGCGGGAACAAACCCATGATCCAGAGTGAATGAAGTCGCCGGAACACTTGGGAAGAAATGCAACTCGTCCCACTTGCTCTCCAATCACATTAGCTTGCCCAAAAACCCTTACCACCTTAGATATTTTGAGATATTTTCCATATAACTTGTCTTAGATAAAATATCTATCATATCTATCTTAGTTTGTAAGTTAATATACACCATATACTACACACTACACTTGGTAATTAGTTACCATTAGATATTATTAGTTTGTAACTTACTTTAGTTTTAGTTTTAAGAGAGAGAATAACTCTCTCAACTTTAGTGTAGTTTTCTCATCATTTCCCATCACTTTCTAGGTAGCCAAACACCACCTTGATGAGTTACCTAGACTTGATCCTTTGGAGTTGCTCGAGAAGGATATTGTGCTTGGATTGCTAGAAGGAGCCTTCTTGCATAAGAAACGAATCCGAATGGGTTTGTTTAGCTCTTCTTTTGTATTTTCATGCTTATATACTTCTATGAGTAACTAAACTCTTTTGTTAAGGGATTGATGTAATTCTTATAATTATACTATTGATTTAATCAATCTATGTGTTACTTCACTCTCTAAGGCTTGTATGTGTGTATTATGAACTCTAATGATTATGATATGTGGATGATATGTTTGCATATACATTTATTGTACACACTTGGTAGTTGATTTCATGCATAAAGTGTCCCACAATATGTATGAATGTTTCACTATCCATTTCATAGAGATGTCTCTAAGTAATTCTTGATTGAGTTAATTAGAAAATCTCTACATCACTATTCCTAAATTCTCTCTTAATCACTTATCTATAATATTAGATAATGTGTAAGATGATGGATTTGGTGCTTAACATTGTTGATAAATGAAATACATGCCTTAGAATGTTGTGAATATGCTTAATGAATGATTGGTTAATGATATGGTTAATAATTGAATGAGTCAATTCCCTAACATCTTTAATCTAGCTTAATTGTCTTAATCTAGCTTAATCCTTAGTTAATTGCAATCTTAGAATAATGGATTTAGATAACATTAATTAGTGAATTCGTTAGAAATAGAAATTGATAAGTAATGATAACCTAGAACTCACGTAGCTAATCACTTCCCCGTGGGAACGATACCCTTACTCGTTATCCTTTACTACTCACACAACTCGTACACTTGCGAAGGGTGAACCACCCACGCGCCCCTTTATAATAACCGTAGTAGAATAGCGTAATTTAGTGTAGTTAATTTAGAACCGGTTTTGGCACGGTCATACAACAAGCTTGCTCCGATACTCTTGAAGACTTCTCTTTGCTTGATATGTTATCATTCTTCTTTAAAGCTTGAGTCAAACATAAGCCTAGACAACTAATCAATACAAAGGAAATGACGTTTTGATATGGAATTATGCCAACATGACTCAAAAACCTAACATGATTATCACTAGTTTCTGCAAAGAGTGGTTGAATGCGAATGTGTGTGGCCCTACTAGAAACGTTTACTCTATTTCAGTGGCCTAGGTACCTCCTTCAGAAGGTTGGGTTAAGCTCAATATGGATGGTAGTTGTGATGAGGAGTCTGGTATTATTACAACCAGTGGTGTCTTGTGAAATCATAAGAAAGAATGGATTAATGGTTTTGTTATGAATATAGGTGCTCGTAATGTGCTTGAAACTGAAGTTTAGGGCTTATTTTGAAGGTCTCTCCATGGCTTGGAATTTAGGTTTCAGGAGAATGGCTGTTGAATCTGATTCCATGTCCGTTGTGCAATTGATTGCTCGGGATTCCAACACCAATCATCCTCTGTTTAGTCTAAATAAAAGCTGCAAAATGCTTATTGCTAGAAATTGGGAGTGTATAGTGAACCATGTCTTTAGAGAAGGCAGTTGTGTAGCTGATGGCTTAACTCGGTTGGGATATGGCAAGGATCTTGGTATCTTGTTTTTTGAAGATCCTCTCTCATAAATTAAGGACATTTTGGATGTTGATTTAGAGGTGTAATAAGCACTAGACAATGATATGTTTTGTCTTCTTCTTGGTTTCCTTCTTTCTAGGCTTTTGCCCTTCCCATGTACCCAAAAAAAAAAAAAAAAAGTCATTGAGATTTTGAATACCTCATAACTTTTATAAACTTTTAAAAAGTCTATATTGAATACCATATGACTTTTAAAGACTTTTTTGAAGTCTATAAAAGTCTGTATCGAATACCACATGGCTGATTTATACTAAAAAGCAAACCCATCTCTCTCTATTAATCGCGCTCCAAATGTTCACATTTAGCGCTCCCTTTCCCTATCTTTTGTATTCGTTTCCGAGCATTTTTATATATTTAATAGGGTGTAAATAAGTGTTTCAGGGAATTAGGGAAGTTTAGGGGCAATTGTGTAATTATGGAGAAATCAGGGGCTAAAATGCAATATTCGGAGAAATATTAACCATTCCGTGAATAGGGGAAAGTTCAGGGGTGCAAACTGTAAAATGCCAGCAACGCATAGCATCAGCACGCTAGACGACGCCGTTTTGAGGGTGCCTGCGTCACGCCTGACGTCAGCATGACGTCAGGTCGTCTTCTTGCTCTAGCTGAGTCGACCCGGCCCGTAACTTGACTCGGTCGACCCGGTTCAGACCTGACTCTTGCCTGACGATTTCTGACCTGATTCTGGTGGTTTTTTTTGGCCGATTCCAGCCCAGATCGGAAGCCCACTTCCTCCCGGTCACAATGGGTCCATTTTGGGCCTCCCATGCACTAGTTTGGCCTCCCATCCAAGTCCACCAACTTCCATGGAAATGCAAACTTCAAGCTCACTTTCAGCGGGTCTTTGGCCGCCCAAATACGTTCCAAACTCGCCAAATCTCGGCGATTTCATGCGGCGGGACAAAGCCCGTAGTCCAGAAGGTACAAGCTCGCCGCCAACTTCCGAAAATCCATGGCGAGCTTCGACGGCGGGCAAGAGCTCGCCTTCCAGGCAGGAACAAGCCCGCCGGAGCAACCGACCTTGGAGTTTGCACATCCAAACTTGCCCAAATCTTCCCTACTATATATATTCTTCCTTTCCCAATCTTAAACACTAACCCTAACATCCAAAATACCCTAGAATAAACCCTACCACATAGCAAACACATTCTAGTACACCAAATAGCTTAGAATTACATTAGTTTAGCTTAGATAACTTAGAAACACACTACATGGTTGCATGTGAGCTTCATAGCTTGGAAGGAGTAGATTTGGAGCTTCATTGAAGACAAGAAGATTACCTAGTAGTGGTTACTTCTTACTCTTACTTCTTTTCCATTTATTTGTGATTCATGTAACATGTATGTGTATAATAATCTTTATGTTAAGGGATTGATTTTCATATGATTTATTATTGTAATTGATTGATCTCTATATCTTTTATATATCCATATTTAGTTATTGAATGTTGAATTGAATTAAATTGAATGGATGCATGTTGTTAATTGACAAATTAGTAACTTGTAATCTTGATTAATAACATTTGATTAGCTATATTGGAGAAGTATTAGTTAGTAATTGCATGATCAACACTTATTAACTAATTCTTAGGTTCTAGGTGTAATTACTCTATTATTGTCATTCTAAGATCATAGTTGATAATAATTAGAGTGGTAGTTGTTAAATTACCTATGCCATAGAACTAATGAGCTTAATTGTGATCAATTAATAATATCCCTTTTCATTTATCCTTGCTCTTGCATAACCTTGCAAGAATTAGTTAGTTTAGTTAGTTGTAGTTAATTTAGTGTAACTTAGTTGTAGTTAATTAATTGAGACATTAGTGTAATTTAATTGTAGTGACTTAGTGTTAATTTACTTACTTGCTACTTAGTTGATAATTTAGTTAATTTAGATTAATTAGAATTGTCTTAGGTTTACATCTCTTTAGTTGTAGTTGTAATTAGAGATTACGTATCCGTGACCATAGGATACGCATAGCTTAAATTAGCCATCCTAGCCATTAGCTTAGATAATTGCTTGCCACCCGCTTTTATTTTCTTGCTTGTAATAGTGTAAATAAATTGACTATAACAAAGACGTAGAACCGACTTACGTATAAACACTTCCTCCGTGGGAATGATACCCTTACTTGTATCCGCTATACGACTCGTTTGACTCGTATACTTGCGAAGGGTATAAACTTGCACGCATATCGTTTACCGGTAGTTTATAGAACTATCGCGTACCACATTTGCGGCGATCATCTATCTCTTGGTATATCTATGTGGGTCTTTTCTTTTTGGTTTTTTTATTTGTTTACCAAGAAAAAAAAAAAAAAACAGATTTTGTCTTACTTCCGGTAATAAATCTCAACTTATTTTAGATTTGGGTTTTTTTTTTTTTTTTTTTTTTTTGATGAGAAAATCAGCAAATTTGTAATAGATTGTTGTTGAGATATTTTCCTTTTTCTTTTCATCTTTGAGTTCTATATGAGGTGTGTTGTGATTTGTGACATTCTATTTGGTTGAATAGAAAATAAATTTATAGTAGAGGTCATGTTAGGTGTGGAGGAGGAGAGAAGGAGGTTGGATGCGGTGGTTTACAACCCGGAGAAGATCTCATTTGTAATTTGTTATTTGTTATTTGTTATTTTTTTTAAATAATTATTTTTTTGTTATTATTTGATTTTAAAATTTTAAAATATCCATGCTTCAGCCTAGATAAATGAAACTACTTTCCCTCTGCTTAACCCTGATCGCGCTCCAAATGTTCACATTTAGCGCTCCCTTTTCCTATCTTTTGTATTCGTTTCCGAGCATTTTTGTGTATTTAATGGGGTGTAAATAAGTGTTTCAGGGAATTAGGGAAGTTCAGGGGCAATTGTGTAATTGTGGAGAAATCAGGGGCAAAAGTGCAATATTCAGAAATATATTGCAAATTCTGTGAATAGTGAAGAGATTAGGGGTGCAGAACGTAATTCGCCAGCCAAGGCGGGTTCTGAAGGCGGGCATATGCTAGCCTTCCCGAAGGTTTGAAGTCGCCGGATAGCAAGGCGGGTTCGCGCGGCGAGCTCGTGCGGCGGGCAAGAGCTAGCCTTCCAAGCGAGAACAAGCCCGCCCACTTGACCGACCTTGGAGTTTGCACGTCCAAACTTGCCCAATTCTTCCCTACTATATATATTCATCTTCCCTAAACCTAAAACACTCTCCTAACCTCTCTAACACATCAAATTAAATACCCAAATAGCTTAGAATAATCCTAGTTTAGCTTAGAATCACACCTCAAACACTACATAGTTCATGTGAGTTTCCTAGCTTGGAAGAAGAAGGCTTTGTGCTCTATTGAAGACAAGAAGTTTCCAACTTGTGGTTTCTTCTTAATCTTTTACTTCTCTTCCATTTATTTGTATTCATGAACATGTATGTGTAATATACTTTGAATGTTGAGGAATGGGTTTTATATGAATTATTCTTGTATTTAATTGATCATATCTTTACCATATCTATCTTGAGTGATTAATTGTTGAATTGAATTAGATTGAATGTTTACATGTTGTTAATTGATCACTAGTAACATGTAAACTTTGTTTTACAACATTAATTATCTCTAGTGGTAAGAAATTAGTTAGTATTTGCATGTCCATGCATATTAGCTAGTTCTTAATGTTCTAGGTTGTAAACCATCTATTATTGTCATTCTAATAACTATTAGTTGATAGTAATTGAGTGGTAGGATTAGATTGCATATGCCATAGAACATAAATGCTTAATTGAGATCAATTAATATATTCCTCATCATTTGTATCTTTGCTCTTGCATAATCTTTGCAAGAATTAGTTAGTTAGGTTAGTTAATGATTATTTAGTTAGTTGTAGTGATTTAGTGTAATTTAATTATATTGCTTAGTTGTTAATTTAATTATTTGCTTTGGTTGCCATCTAATTAGTTTAGGTTAATTATAATTGTCTTTAGTGTAGAGATTGCGTATCCTAGATCATAGGATTCGCATCGCTTTTAGTTTTCCGCATTAGTGTAATCGCATTAGATTAGTTGTAGCTTACTTGCCACCATCTCCATTTACATTTTCATGCATTGTAAATATAATAATTAGCTTAATTATAACATAAGATGTAGAACCGACTTTACGTGTACCAACCAACCAAATTCCCCTGTGGGAACAATACCCTTACTCGTAACCACTATACGTGGCCAACGATTCGTATACTTGCGAAAAGGGTAGAAATACACTCGCACGCACGTACCATCATTTACCGATAGTTTATAGAACTATCGTGTGTCCCGTGCGCCGATCAAGTTATTGGCGCCATTAGGGATATTTTATTAGAACAATTACGTGCGCATCAAACCCATACAACATCTTCAAGAGAAACAAATCTCTCGCCACTAGGTTAACTCGTCTTGTCCATACCAGACCACTTCCCATCAAAGAATATGTCCAGTCCACAGGTTTAGATAAATGTTTGATTCCATCCTCTCATAGTGACAATAAGAAAAAGAAAACATTATAATAATTGAAAAATAGATAACTAAAGAAGAATTTGGACATTTTATAATGTTTGACCGGTCAATTATTAAATATAACAGTCAACTGTTAAGTCAAGGGTATTTATATGTAAGTTTAACAAAAGTTCAATCTAACTACACATACATAAAATGTGAGGGCAAATGATTGCAATTTACCGTTAAATTAAAATGGGACCAAGAAGATGTACGATAGCCTATCTGCAGAGGTGGTGTGATACACTCGCATATGAGTCGCGTATCAGTAGTGTAATGCTTGAAGCACAAGCACAGCACAGCACAAAGAAGAATTAGGGAAGGAGTAGAGATTCAACTTTCAAGAGTGAGGTTTTAGACTTTACTCTCTGAAAAATCAAAAATAAAAAATCAAATCAGTGCAGGTTCTAGGGTTTTAGGTTAGGCATGGACAGATACCACAAGGTCGAGAAGCCCAAACCCGACTCACCCATTAACGAGAATGAGATCCGAATCACCTCTCAAGGCGCCATCAGGAACTACATCACTTATGCCTCTACTCTTCTTCAGGTCTACCTTTCACCTTTTAACTTTTTGTTCTTCATTCATTGTTTTTTGATTTCCGAGGACTTTGTTGCGATTGTTTATGGGTTTGTGTTTTCTCTCTTTTTGAAGGGCATTCTTAATCACACATGTTGTGCTACAGTTGTTTTTGTATTGTACATTATTGTTTGTTGCTTCATTTTTAATCAGAGAATGTTAATTTTTTGCATATTCTTTCATATTACTGTTTTATGATATTTTTATAGGAGAAGCGTGTGAAAGAGATTGTCTTGAAAGCAATGGGACAAGCAATCAACAAGACAGTAGCCATTGCTGAGATTATAAAGGTTCAAATCTTTTTATTTTATTTTATATATATATATATATATTAAGCAATGCATCACACTCTTATATCTGTAACATATTGTTAATTAGCAATTGTGTAATTAAAACAGAAAAGAATTCCTCGCTTGCATCAAGATACTGCCATCAGCTCTGTAAGCATAACTGATGTATGGGAACCCATTGAAGAGGGTCTTGTGCCGTAAGTTTACATGTTTCAATTTTCCATCTCCTATTAAATCTGTTTATTTTTATTTCATATTCTAGGAACCTGATCATTAATGTCTGATGCAGTGTGGAGATGACTCGCCATGTTTCAATGATTTCAATCACCTTATCAGCTACAGAGCTGAACAACAACTCTCCTGGGTAGGTTCATTTCTCTATATCAATGATGTTTTGCGATGTCAATTTTGGCTGTCAAGAAAGTAGGCAATATCAGATATAGACTTGGTTTATCTTTATAGCTTTTAAATAGGGTGTGGGGATGACACTGAAATTCCTAGATATGTTGCTTTTAGTGGAAAACTAGCCAGGAGGTTTTATGTGATATGCTGGCCGTTGGGATTCTGTAAAAGTGCTTGCCTTAAGGTTTGTAAATTGTAAATAAGCTTTTGTGCTAGACTGCTAACAGTGCTTATATTCAATTGATGTGGCGTGACCCTCCCTTTCTTTTTTCTTTTTCTTTTTAAAATTGCAATTTCTTACTTAGTGTCACCTAAGTTTTTTAATATGAGCAGATAGTATGAATTCAGATGAATGTTAACAGGTACCAAGCTCCACAGTATGTTGAACAACCAAAGCCACAGTATCGTTATCAGCAGCACCAGCACCAGCACCAGCACCCGCGCCCGCACCCGCACCCGCACCCGCACCAGCACCAGCACCAGCACTTGCACCCGCACCAGCTCCAACCACCTCGACAAGGACGTATTTCATACAATGCTGTTAATGACGGTATTGTCAGCTATAAATTGATGATTGAAATTTAATATAGGCACCTTTATTTTATTTAACATGTTAACAGCTTTGATTTTAGATTCATATAGCTGGGGACGGGGTCGTGGTAGAGGGAGAGGGCGAAGTTATGGAAAGGGTGGATATGGAAACTATGGAAATTATCAAGGTATACAGATTATGAATATAGAATCATGTTTTGACAAATTGAAGGACTTCTTTCACTGTCCCTTTTCTCTTTCCATCTTTTTTTTTTCTTCATCAATCTGTTTATTTTTGTAAATGATACACTTCTTTTAAGTTGCCTTTACTCTTTTTATCATAGAAAATGATGGGTATTCAAGCTGGGGCAGAGGTGGTGTGCGTGGCAGAGGTTGGGGTTATCGTGGTAATCTTGCCTCTTTTACTGCTCATGTGAGAAAAAGTTTTATCTTGTATGTGACATTTAATGAGTGGCTTGATGAGTATGTAAATATAAGTTTAACCTTTGCAAACTGGATTTCCTAATGTTTTTTACTTGTTGATGCATAATCATACATAAAGAGTTAATTTAGTTAGGCGTGGGATATATGTATATTTGCTAACTGGGAACTTGACAGGTCCTGGATATGAAAGAGGCAGAGGTGGAGGGGGAGAGGTTATGGGCGTGGTCGTGGAAGGATGGATGGCCGCTCAAGGGGTGGTGGGTATTAAGCATAGTGAGGGAATGATGTTTTCTACTTTAGCTAAATGCTTGCCTTGGCCAGCGAGGAAGATTTTATCCGAATACTGTCTTTAGTACCGTGAAATGTGGAGCAGTGGTTTTGTGTTCCTTTTTGAAATTAAATGGATGTGGGCAAGGTTATTTTGTTGTTGATTTGCATTTAGCCAAGAGCAAGTAGTCATTTTATGATTGCTGTAATTCCTTCACACACACCTATATACCTATATATACATATATATATATATATATATATGGTTGCATAACCTACTTTG